>CM060684.1:178821697-179421697 GCA_030686995.1 Artemisia argyi
GCAATCGTTTTTAGGAGAAAGATGCAACAAGGTTAATTATTGACATGCTTCTCAAGTTGATTTATGTTGTGTGGTGATGAGGGTGATCTAGATGAAGGTGGATCCAAATTGCGTTGAGCAAGATGTACGACTAAAAGAGCACTAAGCTCATGGGCTTCTTTTAGCGCCTCAACGAACTTCAAGTGTTCGGAGGAAGGTGATGGTGGTGGAGCATGATAATTGTCTTGGATGAGGGTTTGAACATGCAACATAGGAATGGCATGTGAAGTAGTAGGATGTGGTGGTGATACTCTTGGTGGTGGAGACATGTTTGAGCTTGGGTAATCATGAAAACATGATATGGGTTGAAGACATTCTTCATGAGTGGATGGTGTTTTTGTTGAATGAGCAACATGTAAAGTGTTGGTAATGAGGTTGGGATTATTGTTTTGGGATTGTGCATGCTCATCATAAGAAGGAACATTAGTCGAAGCACGAATGGATGATTTGTTGTTAAATGGATCATTTGTGTGAGAGTGAGGTTTAGGTGTTGGTTGATTATGAACAACATCGCTTGAGTTGTGAAAAGATTATGAGGTTTGAGTGTAATGTAGAAGGATATGGGTGAGTAAAGGTTTTTGATATGTAATGTTGGTGAGAAGGAAAGTGAGGTGTTAGGTAAGTAATGTTTGAAAACATAGGAGGAATTTGGTGTTGGATGTTTGACAACGTCATTTGATTTGACGAAATTTTAAAGGAAGTTAGGCTTTCTTCTCCAAACAAGTTTCTTGGTGGTTTTGGTTTAATGGGAGATGAAATGATGAGATGAGTGGAGATTGAGAGGAATGAGAGTGTTTATAATGTAGGATTGGTGGGATCAAGGATGGATAAACATTGATGGAAGGTTTAGGATAAAATAGGTTTGTGAATTTTGGGAAGTGTAGGATGAAATGGGCTAAAAAATAGAAAAGGGAAACAACACCTTCGACCATCAGATGACCGGTCCCCTTAATTGGAGGCCGGTCCCCTTAATAATTAAGGGGGACGCCTTATGATTTAAGGGGGCCGCCCATCTGGTGATTCCCAGATTGCCAGAAAAGGGTTTTTGGTAGTGAATTGCAGAAAGGTTGTGTTTTTTTGGTTTCAAACAAGTCCAACTCTTTGAGGCAATTAAGCATATACTAATTATGTAGGCAATTATGTAGCCAAAGCATGTTAACCAAATAGATTAAGTAAACAAGCAATTTTATCTAGCATGCAAACATACTCGTCATGCAAGTAAAATATAAGTGCTAGGAAACAATAAGCAACATCAAGTATTTCATAACTACATAACAATGAGGATTAATCCTAATGTGTATCAATGTGCAATAAGTGGGTAGTTATGATAGCATGTATTTCTAGACTTGTTACAAACAAAGTCTTAATGAACAAACCATGGTCCTCTTGATTTGATTTAATTCACTTATAAGTGTCATTTATATAAATATAGATGACAAATATGAGATCACCATGCATGATTTTAAAAGAGACGTTTTTAGCATTATTCAACAATGTTTGAAAGTAAGTTTTCACTTGGATGTGAGAGTTATTTGAGTAAAATAGATTGGGTTTTTACTTCAAAATGTGTGAATGAACGGTAAAGAATATTTTCCCAATCTTTAGTTTTGATCAAAACAAAATTGTGGATATTGATAGTAAAAATATGTTATTTAAAAGTGGGATAGTTATTTGAAAGACTATTTTCCAAAATGTGAGGTTTTTGCATATTTTTAGAGATATTAGATTTTTGACAACAAATATCATAAATCAAATATTTAAAAAAAAATGTTTATTAAAGATCTCATGCTCAAGAGGATTGGTTAAGCCTATTATTATCTCATGCTATCGTTTCTACATATCCTATGATCCTAAAGGAAATGAAGACGATAATTTATATGTTAGATGTGAGAGTGTTGAATGGGGTATAACCTAACATCTATAGTTCCTTTGTTTTCGCACGCTTATCTGACTTAATGCCATAGTCTACGAGAGCTTGTTTCATCCATAGTTTTCTTACGCGAGGGATCTAATCCTACTTCTATATTTACGATTGATCCACTTAACTCATTTCACTTCATCACCATGAGTTTCCTAATAGTGGATATAGAAGATTTCCATTTTCTATTTTGTTCGGCAATGAACAATTTTATCTTATTCCTAGGAAAGTCAACCAATGATGTTTCTAGGTTATAAGAATATAAGCAATTATGTACTAAGCATTAATCTAACTAATCATTTATCTAAGCATGCAAATTATAGTGATGAACTTAAAAGAAACGCGTACCTTTTAGTCTTCAATGGAATATCTTCAAGCACTTCAAGTGACCATGTTGACATATAGAAGTCATTTGTAGATGATATTCCAACTTCTTCCAAGATTGACAACTTAGCCACTTGGTCCCCATTGTCTAATTGGTCCAAAGTTGTTTGGTCCAAACATATTTAACATTTGGCTAGGATGCATGTATGGTGGTAATATTTCCCATTGTCTCATTGGTCCAAAGTTGTTTGGTCCAAACATATTTAACATTTGGCTAAGATGCATGTATGATGGTAATATTTCCCAAGGATTGTAACTTGGTTGATAATTCCACATTTGATTTCTAGTGTTATTGTAATATTGTCTATTTTGATTTCTTCTAGGTTGAGATGTTTTAGATCTTGGATGATGATTTTTAGTTTTTCTTGGTGGTGGAGTTTTAGATCTAAATTTAGGTTTAGAGGATCCTACTTCGGTCTTTAAGGATGGTTTATAAAAAGTTTTTACTTTTTCATCATTCGCAATGGGTATTTTTCTATCTTTTGTAAGTATATACTTAGGATTTGATTCTAATAATTTTTGTTTACTAGATTCACATTCAAACTTTATACTTTTATTTTCACTAGTTGAAGTTAATCCTAGACCGGTTTTATCTCCCGAAGTTTCATGAGCACTTAGTATTTTCTTAAGTGGGTTATTACTATTTTTAAACCTGTCAAGTTTGAAAATTTCATCTTTAAGTTTTTCGTTTTCATTTTTAACCTCTAAGCAAGTTTTACATTTTACAAAAACTTCTTTTCCTTTTTCCAAATGTTGTAGTTTAATTTTTAATTCGAGTACTTCATTTTCTAATTGATTATTAATATGTTTTAGTGACTTATTTTTAGCTATAACCTTTTGACCTAATTTGCATAACTTATTATATTCACTATCTAGGTCTTTTTCGTCTAATGATAAATTTTTGTCACTAAAGTATTCGGTTTCGAAACGTACCTCGCTTGATGTCTTAGCCATAAGACACTTTTCTTCATTTGTGGTTTCTTTCTTGTCCTCATCGCTATCACTCCAAGCACCTCCGATAAACGCCTTTTGATTTTGATCTCTTGACATCATTGGACACTTTCCGATGAGATGATTTGGATTTCCACATTTAAAACACTTCCTTTCATTATATGGTTGCCTAACATGTCTTCCTCGTCTTTTGAAGTATTTCTTGAAGTCTCGTACGGCCATAGCATACTCTTCATCGTCACTTTTGGAGGTTGAGCATTCTTCGTCACTAGAGTCCTTTTTAGCTTTCAACGCAATTGATTTGCTTTGCTCCCTTTTTCCATTGAGAATCTCGGAGTCTTTCTTTATTATTGCTTCGTAGACTTTCAGGTTGCCGATCAACTCATCAAGTTGAAGAGTTAACAAGTTCTTCGATTCTTCAATCGCCGTAACTTTAGCTCGCCATTTTGGATGAAGAGCCCTAAGAAATTTCCTAACAAAATTCTTACTAGAAAAATTCTCATCAAGTGCTTTTAAACTTGTGATAATAGTGTTAAATCTAGCAAAAGCATTATCTATTGATTCCTCCTCCGGAATCGTAAATTGTTCATATTGTTGAACAAGAAGATCTATTTTGTTATCTTTAACTTGACTATTACCTTGGTGAGTGATTAGTAAAGAATCCCAAATTTCTTTTGCGGTTTTACACATAAAAATTCTTTCGTATTCTTTACGTGGTAACGCATTGTAAATAACCATTTTTGCTTCATTGTTTTTAGAAAGTCTTCTTTTTAAATCATCATTTTGTTTTTCAAAAGGTACTATTTCATCTTTATTTGTTTCGGGATTATTTTGAGTGGGTAAAAAGTCACCATTAGTAATAACATGCCAAAGATCTAGATCCTTTGATTTCACATAAGTTTCGAATCGATTTTTCCAATATAAAAATCCATCACTTTCAAATAGTGGTGGTCTTTGCATAGATTGCCCTTCTAAATATTTTTCAGATTCCATAGATCGTTACAAGTTTTAAAATACAATATATTTTAAAAATCTTGCTAAACCTGGCTCTGATACCAATAGTGGAAAACTAGAAGGGGGGGTTGAATAGTTTTACGTCTTTTTAATTTTATTTTGAAAACTTAGTTTAGTTTTAAAACCTTGTTTGCTTTTAAAACTTTGATTCAATCTTATGTGAACTCAAATCTTGAACAATATGAACAAGTATATCTAAGTATAAACAATAATAATAATGTATGCTAAGTATGTGAAATCAACACATGCATAATATAAACAATTGTAGCTATATACGAGAGATAAGTACGTAATTGTTAATTTTATAATCCTTAGTTATATTTTGTATGAAAACTATACTTGATCGAAATGATCAATTATATGTATGTAACCTTTTTAGTTTGATTGTAAAAACTTTGTTTTGTGAATAAAACTTTCGTTTGATCTTTAAGTAAAATCAATACTAGCACTATATGAGCAACTATATATATACGTCTACGTCTACAAAATTAATAACGATATAAGCAAGATAATAAGTAAGATATGGAAAGATCTAACCGCGAGACAAAGGATTTATAGTGGTTCGGCTACAAGGACACCTTCCTTGCCCTACTCCACTCCTCGAGTCACCTACTCGAGAGTTTTCTTCACTATATCAACAAGCTCCCTTATGGCGGAGAAAACCTTACACACCAATTACACACCACAATATCTTCACACCTAGATCACAACTACTACACACCAATTCACTACTTAATCACACCACTTCTTTCACACCTATCTTCTACACACCAATCTTCTACACACCAATACTCCTACACACCAATCTTCTACACACCAATAATCTACACACCAATCTTCTACACACCAATACTCCTACACACCAATCTTCTACACACCAATACTCCTACACACCAATCTTCTACACACCAATACTCCTAACTTATCTTTTTCACAACTATTCTCTAACAAATATTCACAACTAATCACACTATGAAATAATAATCAATGATGATGCTCAAACAACTTAGATGTGGAGATCACAACTAGTTGTAATACTTCTTGTCTTGAGGGATAGAAATATTCTTCTCTTGCACTTGAATGGATTATGTATGGGTCACTTTGAAACAAAGATTTAAGAATGTATGATCAAAGGATTTATAGATTGGAAATGGAGATCTAGAACAGGAAGTTCTGGGGTGCAAAAGGTGGGGAAAAAATCCAGGTTTAAGGTGGTATTTATAGGCAAAAGTTTCTGACAGAGGAGCGTGGCCGGTCCCCTTAAAGCATGGCCGGCCCCCTTAAAATTAAGGGGGCCGCCCCTTATAATTAAGGGGGCCGCCCAACTGTAACGGCCAGAAACTTTGTCTTTTAGTGGGGAAAGTTTATTTGGTGAAAAACTAACTGATTTTGGTTAAATATTTGAAATCATATATTTAGTATGATTAAAACATTTTTCCTTATTACCAAAAGTGTTTTTCAAAAATATATAATAAGATTATATAATTAAATAAACTTTGTATTAGTTAATTGAACACCCCTTTGATCATACATTGCACTAAACACTTTGTTTATTCATACCTTAAGTGATTTGGATGTAAAGAGAAATATTAATCACCGAATACTTGTTTATGTCATAAGTTTTAGTTCTTTGAGGTTATATTTTGTAATGATCAAAACATAGAGATATTGATAAAAACTTAATAATGTTTTTAAGGCATTATTTATGTCAACAATACTTATGGGTTTGGATTGGAAACTCGATTTTATAAAATGGTTTGGTATCCGGGTTGTTTCTTGTTGGTTTTGGTTCGAACCATGAGTCGTAGACTCACAGCTCGTGTGTAAATCCGAGCCATGGTGCTCGATTATTTGTTTTCTTTTGAGCTTTGATTGTGGATCATGATTCTTGCTCGATGGAATATTGGTTCGACTCATTGGAGTCGCGGCTCGAAGCCGTAATATTGTTGTTGTTGCCGAGACCCTTTGGGTCGAATGGTTGTTTTGGTGTCGCGACATGATGCCGTGTAATGGTTATTGTGCCGAGACCCTCGGGGACGATTTGGCATTTGGAGTGCTCCTTGGAGCCGTATATGTGAACTTGGATGCTTGGTTCGAGCCTGTTAGCATCGTATTTTATTTATAAAAAGTGTCGGTCATTAACGTATAGTTATAGGTTGCTTTAGAATATCATTATGATGAAGTTTATGTGTATTATTCATGTTTTGTAAAAGTCTAAGGGCCATTAGTGTAATAATGTAAAAGATTAGAGAAGCCCTAGACTATGAGTATAAATACTCTTGTAAACCTCATTTGAGAGGTTGGTTCTCTTAGTGATTCATTTAGTGTTAACAAGGTTATTATTTCCACACACTAGAGTTCCCACTCTCTCTCTCTCTACTTACTTTCTCTCTCTAGGTTTAGGCTTGATTCATATGTGAAATAGGTTGTTCTACGGTCCTACAAGTGGTATCAATCGCCTAGGGATAAGTATAGGTTGTTTTAGGTTTGATTTGGTTGAAAAACTTGGTATAAAAGTGCATTTTGCAACATTCGGTTACTGTGCATCAAGTTGTTTTCGAGTTAGGTGCAAAATTTCGAGTTAGAAAAAAAAAATTCGAGTTAGGTGCAAAAAGTTATCGAGTTAGAAAAGTTTTTTCAAGTTAGGGGTTAAAAATCTTATCGAGTTAGGGGTTAAAAATACTATCGAGTTAGGGTTATCGAGTTAGAACTTGGGTTATTGAGTTAGAACTTGGGTTATCGAGTTAAGGAGTGTTTTATCGAGTGACAACATTTATCGAGTTTGGACTTTTGTTTGGCGAGTTTGCCTGTCTTACCTAATCGTTTATCGAGTTAGGTTTATCGGTTATCGAGTTAGGGGGAAACTCTGCCCAAATTTTTAAGACTTATATCGAGTTTGGGAGTTGTGAAACTTATCGAGTTTGGAGCTTTACGACATATCGAGTTAGACAGTTTTCAGACTTACCGAGTTAGACAACACAATCTTATCAAGTTGCCAAAAAAAAAAAAAAAAAAACGGTATAAGGTTGAGTAAAATTTATTTTTCACACGAGACTAAACGTTCAATTTTTACGCGAGATTTAAATTTTGGTATAAGGTTGAAAATTTTGGCCCGAAATTCAAATTTTTAGGCCAAAATTCAAAAAAAATCGGTAAAATTTGGCGAAAAAATTTTCAAATCTCAAATTTTTCAGGTAACCTTAGAATTGTATTTCTTAGTGATTTTCAAATTTTGAGAAAGAAAATTTTCATACTCAATTTTTGGCGGGAAATTACGAAATCAATCAGATCAACCGAGAACGAACTTTCATCTTCACCAAAACATCTAATCTTCAACAACAACCTTTGTTATCTTTCAAAAGATCCTCAGAACAACGTTTCACTTTGAATTCAAATCATGGCAACTCAACAAGACATTCATGCTGCCGGTGCCGAAAACCGACCTCCAATGCTTGAAAAAGGTGGATATCTTCCATGGACAAGCCGCATGCTTCGTTACATCAAAACTAAAGATAATGGCAAATTAATGATCAAATCCATAGAAAAAGGTCCATTTCAGCCAAGACAAGTTTAAATTGAAGGTAATCCAAATGCAACACCTCCTACTCAACCATTCGTGCGTGTACAAACAGAAGCAGATTACACAGATGAAGACAAGGCGCAGATCAAAGCCGATGATATGGCAATGCATTTAATCCAACTTGGATTACCACGAGAGATCTTTGCTGCTGTCGACAGTTGTGAAACTGCTCATGATATGTGGGAACGTGTTAGAAGGATATGTCATGGAACAGAGATTGGACAACAAGACGTTGAGAACAAACTTCTTACTGAATGGGAGAACTTTACATCCACCAAAGGTGAACAAATTGAATCATACTACACCAGGTTTTGCACTTTGATGAATGAGTTAATCAGAAACAAGTTGACACCTCGGCCAATTGCAACAAACATCAAATTCATCAATAACCTTCCAGAAGAATGGGGTCGTTATGTTACAATTGTCAATCAAACAAAGGACTTACATAAGGTGAATTATGATCAACTCTATGACTTTTTGAAGCAAAACCAAGCTGAGGCTAATGAAGTAAGGAAAGAAAGATTGGCAAAGAATCATGATCCTCTTGCATTAATTGCTAATACACCAACACCATTACCAGTGAACACTCAACAACCATCATCATCTTCCACTCACAACTACATGCAATCATCATGCATTCTACAACCAACACCGGTCTACCAACAACAGTTATACCCACAACAACAACAAGTTATTCCACAACAGCAACACCCACAATTCCAAGAACCAGAATTCACTGACAATGATGAAGCTACTGCAGAATTGTCCCAAGCGTTTTTTTTTCTGTCAAAGGCATTCCAAGGACGTTATTCTACACCAACAAACAACAACCAAAGGATCTCATCGAACACTCGCAACAAGCAGTTTGCTCAGCCGAGTTTCAATATGGGCAATGAAGGCCAAATGGTTGGAGTTTATGGGAATCAACAGGGATATCAGAATATGCAGAATGCAGGTCAGTTTGCAGGGAATCAGTATGGTCAGTATGCAGGGAATCAGTTGGGCCAGTTTTTTAGAAATTAGAGGGGTCAGAATGTTGGTAATCAGGCAATGGGTAATCAGAATAGAAATGTTGCAGCTCCAGTAGTTGGGAATTTGGGAAATATGAATCAGGGTAATCCGGTAAAGTGTTTCAACTGTCAGGGTGTAGGTCATATGGCAAGGAACTGTCCTACTAAGCCGAACAAAAGAGACTCAGCGTACTTGCAGAAGGCAGTGCTGTTGGCGCAAAAGAATGAGGCAGGATTTCAGTTGAACGCAGAGGAAAATGATTTTATGGCTCTTATGGATGTCATGGAAGATAGAGAGGATATCGATGCGAACTGCATATTCATGGCGAATCTTCAGGAAGCTAAGTATGACACGGATTCTGATACACTTCCTGTTTATGACACCAATGCACCATCTGAGGTTTCAAATTTCAACCCATGTCACAATAATGATATATTTGATATGTCTCCTCGTGAGGAACAGCATTTTGAGAAGCAAGCACCCACTTATGATACATTCCTGGACACGCCAAGTAGTAGCAATACTCCTTCAGCGACTCCAGATGTGAGTCATAATGGAGACTTTGTTTCACAGCATGCTGTGAATGATGAGGAAACACGTGCTTTATTTGAATCATTATTAAATAACTGTGGTATTGAAATCGAAAAAGTGAAAAAGGTCAATCGCGATGTTAAGGCCGCGAATGTTAAATTGACCGCTGAGCTTGAGAGTTACAAGGAAAACGCTAAAGCTTTTGAGTTTCATAACAAAAGATTGTCTGAATTAGAAACTGGTTATCAAAATTCCGTTTCAAGGGAAAAACAATTGCAACTCAAGTTTGATACACTTGATGTTAATTCTTTCAAGAAGATAAAAGCTTTAAACGCGGAAATTTCTGATTTACAAAACCAACTTTCTAAACAAAAAACAGCTTATACCAATCTTGAAAAAGAAAGGGATGAGTTGAAAAAGGATTTTACAAAGAAAGAAGACAAACTTTTGGCCGAAATCGTAGAGTCAGAACACATGATTGCTCATTTAGAAGAATTAGTGGTTAAGTCGGGTTAGTCAAGTCAAACAATGAAAATGATTTCAAATCAAACTAATCCGATTTACCATACGAAACATAAAGTGGCTCTTGGTAACAACACCCCAAGTAATCTCAAGAAAGCTCAGCAAGAACAGAATGTTTTGTATAATGGTAATGTGCTTTACACTAAACATGATCCTCTCGTCGTTCGGGATTCTGTGCAAACGATAGAACATGTCGAAGAGAGCATAAATAAAATGAAACAAAAGGATTTGAAACCCATTGATTACAACAAATTGAACAAACTTTCGGGAATTACTTTTGTTCCACAAAAAGAACCATCTGTGTTTTCCATAAAACGACCATTCTCAAAAATGTTTTCTAAGAAAGTAATTGTTTCCAAATCTCTTTCAAAAATGGAACAAATGTCTTCTAACAACACTTTTAATACAAGTGAGGCTAGAAACATTCTGGATGACGTTAAAAAGAGAATTCAAGAACTTCAAAATATTGTTGCTTCTAAAACTACAATCGATATTAACAACTGGCATTCCAGTTTTCATATTGAGCAGAAAAAAGTTTTTGAAAACGAAATTACTATCCCACTGAATAACATCAGTGCGAGGGTAATCCATTTTGAAAAAGCTTTCTTAAAAGAAACGGCCGACTTTGTCAAGGACCACAAATCCCTGGTAAACGAAGCTAATGATACTCGTGAAAACATGAATGTTTTGGAAAACCTAAATGATTCTCTCTTCGAAGCTGTTATGACCACTGACATTATGTCCATCATTTTACAAACATACTCTGTTCAAGATGATGAAAGACTGAGAGCTGAGACCTCCGAAATTGTTTCCAAATATGAAAATGCTCTTATAAAGCTTGAAAAAGAAAATGTGTCATGTTTTAAACAACTTGATCGAAAAAAGGAAGAATGCAAGTATGACAAACTGTCGTATGAGCGTGCTTTCACATGAAAGAGCAAAAGGATCTTTTGAGGGCTCAGCTTGAAAGTCAAAAAAGGAAGGGTGAGGAAACTAAGTTTGCAAAACCATCGACTTCGGAGAAACCAAATGTTCCAAATATGGTTCAAAAACCAAAAATGTCTATTTCACGGTTTGCTCCAAAAGTCGATGAGAAAAAGGATTTGACAAAACCAGTCACTCCAACACCCTTGCCCAAGAAAATTGAAAATGAAAAGATTGTTGATAAAGGAAAAGCGGTTGTCGAAACACCAAAAGTTCCAGCACCTGGCCTTTTTAGGATTAGTCCCAATAATGCGTCTGCCTCCACATCTAAGACTTATGAGGGCAAAAAGGATAATTCTAAAGATTCTAGTGTTGCTAAAAAGGACAACAATATAAATCCTAATGCATGTGCCTCAACTTCTACAGGATTAGACAGCACTTCTAGGAGCAGCAGACTAAAGCCTAGGAGCAATACAAGGAACAATAGAGTCTCGCCTGTCTCTAAGAGTAGTTGCAAGAATAAAGTGGAAGAAGTAGAAGAACACCCTAGGAATTTATCGCTTTTTAATAAGAAACATGATTCATCTGAATGTAATGTTGAAAGTGCTGGTTCTAATACTGTTTGTTTAATATGCAAGAAATGTTTAATTAATGATGTTCATGATGAATGTGTTTCTAAGAATGTGAATGGTACGCCTGAACAGAAGAGCGTTTCGAAAGGTCCTAGTGCAAAATCTAGATTTGTTGGAAACCTAATTAAAAGAATTAGGAACACCACTAATAGTCGCACGCCTAGGAACTATCTCAAGCATTGTGTTTGGATTCCAACGGGTAGAGAATTTATACTCAAGGATGGCAAATTAGAAATAGTACAAGCTAAACAAGTAGCAACTGTCCATGAGTGTGATTTTACTTGTACCCCTAACCCCATGGAACCAAATTCAAAACGGTTTCCAAATACAAACTCTTCTGTTATTGGCAGGTTATCGAAATATGTCTTTGGATCGTCGACTCGGGTTGCTCCAAGCACATGACCGGGAATTTAAAGCTGCTGATCAATTTCATCTGGAAATTCATGGGAACTGTACGCTTTGGAAATGATCATGTAGCAGCTATCCTGGGTTTTGGAGATCTTCAGTTTGGGAATTTTTTGATCACTCGAGTTTACTACATCGAAGGGTTGGGACACAACTTGTTTTCAGTTGGGCAGTTTTGTGATGCAGATTTAGAAGTTGCATTCAGGAGAAACATGGTTTTCATAAGAAATTTGGTTGGTGATGATCTCTTAACTGGTAATCGTGGTACAAACTTGTATGCTATCGACATCAACCAAATGGCTTCTACATCACCAATTTGTCTTATGACAAGGGCAACCGAAACTAAGTCCTGGGTGTGGCATAGACGTTTATCCCATCTCAATTTCGACACCATCAACAAGTTAGCCAAAGACAACATCGTCATCGGACTTCCTAAGTTCAAATACACCAAGGATCACCTATGTCCATCATGTGAACAAGGAAAAAGCAAAAGAGCATCATATAAACCCAAAACCGTACCTAGTTCGGAAGCAAGGTTACATTTGTTGCACATGGACTTATGTGGCCCAATGAGAGTTGAAAGCATTAATGGGAAAAAATATATTCTTGTTATCGTTGATGATTATTCAAGATATACCTGGGTAAAGTTTTTGAGATCAAAAGACGAAGCACCAGGCATCATCATCACCTTTCTGAAGCGTATTCAAGTTCTACTTCAAGCTCCAGTAAGGATTGTAAGAACAGATAATGGCACAGAATTCACAAATCAGGAGTTAAGAACCTATTTTGAAGATGTTGGAATCACACACCAAACATCAGTTGTTAGAACTCCACAGCAGAATGGGGTAGTTGAAAGAAGAAACCGAACTCTTGTGGAAGCTGCTCGCACAATGCTAATCTATTCTAGTGCACCACTATTCTTATGGGCTGATGCTGTAGCCACTTCTTGTTTCACTCAAAACCGATCTCTAGTACATCCAAGATTCAATAAAACCCCATATGAGCTAGTGAACAACCGGAAACCTGACATCTCTTACCTTCACGTGTTTGGCGCTTTGTGCTATCCGATGAACGACAGAGAAGATCTAGGAAAGTTGAAAGCTAAGGGTGATATTGGAATCTTCATTGGGTATTCAGAAAACTCGAGGGCATTCAGGGTGTATAATCGAAGAACTAAAAGGATAATGGAGACGATGAATGTGAAGTTTGACGAGATTTCACAAATGGCTTCTGAGAGATACGCTCTAGAACCCGCGCTTAATCCAATGGCTTCTAATCAAACCAGATTAGGACCCGCACCAAACAGTCAGACTTCTGGACACATCAGTTCAGGACTCGTACCTCAAGGAGCTCAGTCAACAAACACGGACAAACCTTCAGAACAAGAACTGGAAAATTTCTTCGAGTTAATGTTTGATGAATATTATGGTGGAACTTCAACAAATGCATCTCCACAACATTCCGCTGCACCCGCTCAAAACCATCAACCACTACCACCACCACTGGATGCATCTACAACAATCGAAGCTGAAGCACCAACTACCTCAACATCGTCTACATCTACTCAAGCCACTCCAGTACTTGAAACTGAACTACCAAGAATTGATGAGCAAAATCAAAACACTAATTTTCAAGAAGAACCAACAAATAATTCAAACGATGTTGCGTTAGAAGAAGGAGAAGAAGTATTTGAAAACCCGTTTGCAACAGACTCTGCTGAATCTTCTTCAAGGTTACAAGAACCGTCTAACACACATACGTTAAACCCAAGGTACCCTTCTACGTTTCAATGGATAAAAGACCATCCAATAGAACAAGTTATTGGTGAACCTTCAAAGCCAGTTCAGACGAGGAGACAACTTGCCACTGATCTCGAATTGTGCATTTATATTTGCTCAATCAGCCTCAAAGAACCAAAGAACATTCAGGAAGCAATGGCAGAATACCCTTGGATTGAAGCGATGCAGGAGGAACTTCTTCAATACCTGTTACATGATAGTTGGGAACTTGTTGAACGACCACTTGATAAACGAGTTCTTGATCTCAAGTGGTTGTGGAAGAACAAACTGGATGAGGAAATGACTGTAATTCGTAACAAAGCTCGTCTCGTGGCTAAAGGATATCCACAAGAAGAAGGGATAGATTTCGAAGAATCATTCGCGCCTGTAGCTAGACTTGAAGCAGTCCGGATTTTCTTAGCCTATGCAGCTCACAAAAACATCACAGTCTATCAGATGGACATTAAGACAGCTTTCTTAAATGGAACTCTGAAAGAAGAAGTGTATGTAAGTCAGCCAGAGGGATTCATCGACAAAGATCATCCAGACTACCTCTACAAGCTTAAGAAAGCCATCTATGGTTTAAAACAAGCTCCAAGAGCGTGGTATGACGAACTATCATCTTTCTTGCTCAAAAACAATTTCACAAAAGGAACGGTTGATGACACCTTGTTTATCAAAAAATTCAAAGATGACATTTTGATCGTTCAAATTTACGTGGACGACATAATTTTTGGATCAACCAATCCTAACCATTCAAAACATTTTGAAAATCTCATGAAATGCAAATTTGAAATGTCCATGATGGGGGAACTAAAATTCTTTCTTGGTTTACAAATACATCAATCCCCTCGTGGTATTTTTATCAATCAAGCTAAATATAAAATAAAGATTTTGAAAAAACATGGAATGGAAAATTGTGATTATGTTGGTACTCCAATGGTCACTTCACCAAAAATTGATGCTGATTTGTTTGGGAAACCCGTCGATCCGAAGAAATATCGGAGCATGATCGGTTCTCTCATGTACTTAACTGCTAGTCGACCCGATATTCAATTTGCTGTTTGTTTGTTAGCACGGTTTCAGGCAAAGCCTACCGAACTTCACCTCAAAGAGGTTAAAAGGATCTTTCGGTACCTACGAAGAACCATTAACATGGGACTTTGGTATCCGAAGGATTCGGGGTTTAATCTAACAGCCTTTTCAGATGCCGACCATGCAGGAGATCAAGTTACAGCAAAAAGTACATCAGGTGGAGCACAATTTTTGGGTGAAAAGCTAGTAAGCTGGTCATCAAAGAAACAGGATTGTACTGCACTATCAACCGCCGAAGCCGAGTATGTGTCTCTATCTGCGTGTTGTGCCCAAGTGCTTTGGATGCGGACACAGCTCACAGATTATGGCTTTACTTTTGACAAAATACCTATGTATTGTGACTCAAAAAGTGCCATAGCCATCTCGTGCAATCCCGTACATCACTCTAAGACGAAGCATATCAAAGTCCGCTATCACTTCATCAAAGAACACGTGGAAGAGGGTACTGTTGAATTATTTTTCGTTAAGACTGATTACCAACTCGCCGATCTATTTACTAAAGCCCTTCCAAAAGAAAGGTTTGACTATTTAGTTCGACGAATTGGCATGCGAAGCCTAACTCCTGAGGAGCTAGAACGTCTTCTTGAATCTTCTTGAAAAATGTTTTCAAAATCGCTTCGCTGTAAATATTTTTTGAAAAAAACAAAATACAAAATTTGAAAAACCAACAAAACAAAATACAAAAATATAAAATTTCAAAAAAATACAAAAACAATATAAAATCAAAAAATCCAAAAATATTCTTCTCACGACATGTCTCTCGTATAAATCAATATTCTGTACGTTTCTAGAAATGTCATTCAACAATGATACGGACATGTACAGATGCTTGAGCGGGAGTTCTTTTTAATGTTTTTCAAAAACATGTCGTTTCTCAAAACTTTCTTCACAATGGCTTTCGTATACTTCAGTACGAAACCCGGACCCGAATGATGACTTCTGATTATTTCAAATCAAGGACTCGTATTTTCAAGGACGAAATCTTTTTCAAAAAGTTCGAGTCTAAACAAACGGAAAAGGATTTCAAACATAAACTCGTTTTCAAACATATTTCTTGAAGCACTTTTTAAAGATTGTTCAAAAGATTTTTCATAATCTCCCAAAATTAGTGCTCAAGAAAACTCCCTCAAACCCTTAATTGATTTTAAAATGTGCTATCATTAAGGGGGAGTACAAAAACAAAATAGTTCCGAATTCATGCAACAACAAATCTGTCTATCTCTCCAAAATGCTTTTTCTTAATCTGTTGATATCAAAAATATCACGATATGCTATTTTTGAGGGGGAGAAGACATGATTAAAATGTGATCAAAGATGTTTAAAGCTTGTGACTGAATCTCAAAAGAGCTAGACTCAGAATGTACCAATGAATTGACGAAGCTTAAAATGTCAGTAATCGAAAAGACTTGTCCTGGACGGGTAATAATTTCAAGTTAGTCTAACTAGTGATGTAAGCGTGTCTCGAATAGGACTTGTCTGAGTAGAATGTACCGTATCGAGAGACTTTCTTTGGACTTGACCAGGACGGATAATAACTTCAAGCTAGTCTAACTAGTGATGTAAGCGTGTCTCGAATCGGTCATGTTCACTGAAAGTGGATCAATTCAAAAAGTGCAAACTCCTCACGCATGTGCAAATTTCTTAAAAAATTCATGAGCACATGTGAAGGGGGAGTCCTTCAAAAGAAAAAAAAAAACTCTCAAAGTGTCAACAAAAATGTGTTTATATTCATAAACACTTTGAGAGATTTTCAATCAAAGGTTTCATGGCAATTATAGGATTCATGGAGTAATAAGGTGACTAAGGTTAGGGAAAACCGTCCTATGATCCGCCAGAGCCGGAGGGATCTACCCAAGGACAATTCCAATAGATTAGAATTAGAAGTCCTTAGGTATGATTGAAAAAAGGAGAAAGAAGGGGTTGAAGAATTAAAAAGAAAAGTTATGAAAAAGGGTGAAAAGAAATAGCCCTCCATATGTTCAATTTTAGGGAAGACACCGGGTTCAATTCATATGCTACTGGTTGTTACTAAGGTGACACCGGTATTGAAGATAAAGACGTCATGGACCCAGTGACGCACTGCACTAAACCTTCTAGCCACGCAAGTTCTCTTAAAAGAGCTTGTTTCATTCTCACGGGGAACCGGCGTAATCTATCGACCTGTCTCTTAGAGATGGTTGATATTGAAGTAGGAGACCTCTCTCTAATCTCCGCATAGGAAACCAAATGTGCACTTATCGAGTCTAGAGCCCCGAGATTCATCAAAAGATCTCATAGGAACACATGATATCTCTACACTGGTTGTTCATTAATAAGGACACCAGATGTAAACTTAAGAGTCCTTCGCAGATCTTAGCAATCTGCCGAGAACGTTTATAAGAGAATTTACATATGTATATTCTCAATGATTGAACGGAAATTCCTGCTAGGGTCAACATCAAGCAGCCCTGACAGCAGGTCACTTCGGTAATTCTTTATGGGTTACGCTTAGTGTTCGCGGTGGTTCCATTACAGTCTACAGTCGTGGAGTGATCCCCAGCGACTCACCCAGTCATTGAGCTACTTAGTAGGTCTCGTAAGCTCTTTCGGGAGTATCTGACATGGGAACGGTCATGGTAAGGATTAGAAGGAGTCTTCACACTATGCTGTTGACGATCTCTAATTCCTTATCTGTAAGTACCGGTTGTTTATTGCTAACTGCTTACCTGCAGCTATACATCATCTCCATGGCGAAAGATTCCACATGCTCATACATGCATCACAAAGTCAAAGGAAAGTTCTCACAAAGATCAAAGGATAGAAAAAGTCAAAGAAAGATTCTACGCCAAAAAGAAGAATCTACAAAGTAAAGTGACAAAGATCTAAGTGAAAGAATGAAAACAACAAATGCATGTATCACAAAGACTTAAGACGTATGAGCATGTTGGAATGGCAGACAACCACCACAAACACAGAAGTGACGAAAGGCAGATGACATCATCGGATCACTTCAACAACAATGAAGCATGATGAACTGGAACTATGATTCATCTAGTGATTCTTAAAGACGTCAAGAGCTATAAATGATAAAGTTTAAAGACAAAGATGATGACGTCGCGCAACCTTCAATGACCAACACTTAGGGGGAGATTGTTAGCATCGTATTTTATTTATAAAAAGTGTCGGTCATTAACGTATAGTTATAGGTTGCTTTAGAATATCATTTTGATGAAGTTTATGTGTATTATTCATGTTTTGTAAAAGTCTAAGGGCCATTAGTGTAATAATGTAAAAGATTAGAGAAGCCCTAGACTATGAGTATAAATACTCTTGTAAACCTCATTTGAAAGGTTGGTTCTCTTAGTGATTCATTTAGTGTTAACAAGCTTATTATTTCCACACACTAGAGTTCCCACTCTCTCTCTCTCTCTCTCTACTTACTTTCTCTCTCTAGGTTTAGGCTTGATTCATATGTGAAATAGGTTGTTCTACGGTCCTACAGAGCCACTTTTGGCTCGTGGTGTGTACCGCGACTCAATCGAGTCGAGTGGACACGGGTTTGGCTTGGTAAACCATCCCGAATGTGACTTTGGTTACATATATTTCCTTATGATTTTTATTGTTGACTTGGTTTTGGATTTGGCTTGGTTGTTTATTTTGTTGGCCGAATACTTGTGGGTCGAGACCATGTTTGGTCTCAACAATGGATATTGGTATTGTGAAGTTGTTGACGAAAAGTGTTATTGGGGACCGATTGTGAGACGGTCACTTAGAATGACGGAGATAGGTTAGTCGGGTGCCGTAGTCGGACCCTATTGTTGTAGCACGTGGATTGGGATTGTGTTGGACGGAGATACTTTTATATTTATGACATTTGCTTATTACTTTGGACTTGGACAATGAGCCGAGAGTCATGACTCGGACATGTGACCATTTCGTATGACTCGATAACTATTTACAATTAAAACGTAAATAATAAAACTCGTAATAATAATTATTGATAATATAAACGTTTATATGAATATATAGACGTGAATAACGGATATATAATTATATAGGCGCGTATATTAATAATAATAATAATCACGAGCCATATTATAAATAATACGGCTAGATATGTATTAGGCTACGAAAGTGGCGTAATATTATTGAACGTATTATTATTATAAAAAGGTGTTATAAAACGAGGAACTCTCGACAATTATTAAACATTAAATAAAATGTCATTTTATATATATATATATATATATATATATATATATATATATATATATATATATATATATATATATATATATATATATATATATATATATAACGAGTAAACTTATCGAGTTATGCGGAGTCGTTGGCACTCGAGTCCAGGTAAGTTTTTATTTGTGACTTTCGTATTGTCACGGATATATGACGATTAATATAAACGTTTTCTATAACTAAATAACCACTTAACCGTAGGGTTGCACCGGGTTATTTGGCTATATGAAATGAATATATTAATGGGCATCGTATCCTACGACGCCCATAGGTTGTGGTATATGTAAAGTGTAATAAATTGCGAATATATATATCGGGAAATCTGGTCAATTTGACGATGTATATAAGGAATTTATTAAACTATGATATATACCATATAGTATTTATGTGCTATGTGCTTTAGGATTGGGTGTAATCTTGGAACGGTATGTTACGTAAATAAATACGAGGATTATTAAATCGACGTAATTAATAAACTTCGGCGATTTATTTAAATAATATATTGGGCTAATATTAGATCTATAGTTCGTTTCATTATTCTTTGTGTGACCTTTTGGTTTGTTTTGTGTCGACCCACTACCCGTATGGATACCAAACGCAAATACACCAAACTAATACGAAATGGATTTTCGGAGAATAAAACGGATTTTCGTCCGGGTTTGGGAATATTTTGAATTTGAGGAAATGATTTCTGAACGAGTTGATATTGTTAGGTCGTGCCGAGTCCGTAGTTGCTATTTCGTGAGTTACTATACATCTTATTTCTACCGACTTCTTCTTGCTATTTTCTGGACTTGAGGTGAGTCATAGCCCCACTTTTACTCTTGAACTATGTTTTCAGTACTTGGGGTGAGAAACGTGCAAATTATTTAATGTGGACTATTATCGCTTTTATATTCTTTCTAAACTTGCTATGCGTATAGACTAGGATGTATTGTCAGCTTTAGTCACATTTTATGTGTACTATTCGAGGTTGGCTTATTTGTTATTGTCAGCTTTAGTCACACGGTTCGTGTGTACTATTCAAGGTTGGCTTATTTAGATACTGTAGTGTGCACCTATAGGTTATTGATACTTTGGAGGTTATCCGAGTATTTATTGGTATTGCGGGGGTTACCCGAATATCTATGTTGGAACGGAGGGTATCCGTGTGTTAGGATTGGAGCGGAGGGTATCCGCAGGCTTTTAGTAAATCCTTAGTCTAGCTAGTAAGCATTTTGCGTATATGTCCACTATATTGTTAGATGAATTTAAACCTATGATCTCACCAGCGAAAGCTGACTTTTAGCACGTTTTCTCAGGTAATTAAGTGATGATACAGATGCTTGGAATGGAAGGCTCGGCTAAGGCTCATGGTTTATGGATCTATTTTTCTAAACTCTGATAATTACTTATGGACCTACTGTTATGTTATTTTTGGGCCTGACTCTGAATGACGTCGGGATAAATGTAAACTTTAAAACCCCGTTTGGTTGCGTTTTTATTATGTTTACTTTATCTCGTTCTATTATGTCTTGTGTTAGATACCAATCCCCGTAGCACCCCGAAAGCTTGTTGAGTCTTCCGCTGTATCAAATTTTGGGGGTGTTACAGATTGGTATCAGAGCCAAGGTTATAGAGAACTAGGTAAATAAACGCCTAAACTATAACCGAATTTTTATAGAAAATGATCCTTGAGCACTGCCCGCCAGCCTGCCAAGCCGAAGCATCTTCTATTATTTGAGGTATTATGAGATATTGAGATGATTGTTAGATTTGGGATTTATTGAGATGATTTGAGGTTTTTGGATTTTAGTAATAAGATGGCGTTTCGAGGAATTATATGGTCTAAATGTTTTATAAACATTTTAGTAATGCGGTGTTTGAAACTCTTTATTGAGACTATGTGCTTAAATTATTTAATGAGGAATTTTGGTATGGTATTTTGAGTTCTGATTTAGTTGTTTTGAAACACCTCCACCTACCCTACGCCGTTGTCACAGACCATGGCCTCCCATATGCCCGATGTTGTCGAGGATATTCTTACTGCACCAGTTTTACCTGCACAGTTCACTATGGCATCTGATGACCCTTACCAGATGGCCATGCTTTCAGCTACTGTGCCACAGGCAGCTTCTACTTCAGCACCACCTGCTGCATCTACGCAGGGACCCTCATCTTCTCTAGGGCTCCCTGGTACATCGAGGCAGCTTACTCTTCATCAGGCTTTGGCTCGCGTGGCCCCACGCTTTGCCCACCGAGCTACGGCACGCATGTCGGTACGCCCTACTCCATCACCTTTACAGATTGATGCTCACTCTCTTCTGTCTAAGGCGCCACCCACATCATTGCGTCGTCGTCCTAGATCACCTACCACATCTCCACATGGTTCACCTATTAGGAGACGACGATTGATGAGGTACTCTTCCAATGAGGAGGAGGAGTACGAGGGTGAGGATGAGGCTGATGACCCTGAGGAGGAGGATGACCCTCAGGAGGCTGAGCAGGGTGATGATGATGACCCTGAGGAGGAGGATGAAACTCAGGAGGATGAGATGCCTGATGATGATGATGTGTTAGTACCACCAGCTCAGGCTGAGGAGCCTGATTCACCTATACATCCGATTGAGCCTGTCTCACCTGACCATCCGTTTCTGTTAGATTTACCACCTAGTAGCCCGGTGGCATCGGATGCATCTTCTGAGGTTTCTGCTGAGCATGCAGAGTTAGGTGAGATTGGCAGGTTATGGGCTCGGATTACTAATCTTGGTGAGAGAGTTGCACATATGTCTGAGCGGATTGATAGGGTGACTGTTGAGTTCATTGGGCAGTTGAGGGTTGACATGGTTATGGCGGAGAGGAGAGTTTTGATGGAGGTTTACGAGCATATCGATAGTTTGCAGCGAGGTTTTGTTACTGCTCGAGAGGCTGATCGCAAGCTATGGCAATGGAATGCCGAGCTAGAGAAGGAGGTGGCTGACCTCAAGAGAGACCGAGACACCCATAGCGTGGAGCTAGGATCGTTATGGAGGGATCTTGATGGCTTGAGGCAGGAGTTGAGGAGCCTCCGCCAGCAGCGTGGCTAGTTGCTTGGGTTATGTTGACTTGTTGCTTTCTTAACCGAGGAGTGTTCGGTTAGAAAAGCTAGTTATCATATTTTGATGTATTTTGTTCAGTATTCGTCTCTTTTGGAATGATTAGTATGTTTTGGGTTTTCCAGTAGTTGGAACGATGTTAGATCGCTATTGTATGGTTGATGGTTATTAGTATATGTTATTATGTGATTTTTGGTGTTATGGAAATTGAGTCCTTATCCGTTTTATTGATGTTTCATGGTGTATTGTTGCTATTCTTTCTATGACTTGGCTTCGTTGAATTGTTTTGTTGAGCATATTGATAAGTTCTATTGGAGACTCATGAGCTTGTATGATGTTACAGATCAATGGCACCACGACGAAACCCTGTTAGAGCTACCAGAACTGGTCCTGCAGTGACTACCCCTGGTCGTCGAGGACGCCGACCTACTCGAAATGTTGAAACCCCCCTACTCCTGACAACCTGGACACTACTAACCGCAACAACAGGAATCAAAATGTTGATGTTCAGGGAGACAATGATCATGTTCCACTTAACGCACCTACTGTGGATCAAGCATTGATCAATCAACTTGTGGAGCAAAGAGTTGCTGAACTACTAGCTGAGTCAAATCATTCCAACAATTCTGCTGGAACTTTTCCACCTGTTCGTGCTAATGGATGTCAATACAAGGAGTTCAAGATTTGTGGACCCATTGAGTTTGGTGGAACTGAAGGAGTGGTTTACTTAGTCAGGTGGATTGAGAAGACTGAGTCAGCGTTCAATGTCAGTGGTTGTGCGGAGAATGTGAAGGTAAAGTTTGCTTCTTTTACTTTCAAGGATGAAGCTTTAACTTGGTGGAACAATTACCGAAATTCAGTTGGGAGTGATGTAGCTTATGCCATGACTTGGGAGCAATTTAAGTCTCTGCTGATTCAGACTTATTGCCCAAGGAATGAGGTCAAGAAGCTAGAGATTGAGTTTTGGAACCACAAGGTGAAAGGTAATGATATGACGACTTACAATCGTCGTTACCAGGAATTAGCCTTGCTTTGCACATATATGGTGAAAAGCGAGACTCAAAAGATCGAGAGGTATACAGATGGGTTGCCTGTAGCTACAAGGAATGATGTGATTTCTGCTAGGCCTGCAAACATCCATGAGGCGATCACTATTGCTCAACAACTTATGGATTCGTTGGAATTAGAAGGAGCTGATAAGGAGAAGAACGGAAAGAGAAAGAGGGATCAACACTCCAAGGGTAATGATCACCGAAGCAAGAGACAAGCTAAGGCTTATGCTATTGGGAATGGAGATAAGAAGAATCAGAACGGTGATGCACCCAAGTGTGGTCGTTGCCACCAGCATCATACTGGATGGTGTAGTGTGAAATGCCAGAACTGCTCAAAGAAAGGACACACAGCTAGGGACTGTAGAGCTCGACCTCTTGCTATGGTTCAGGCTGCTCCTGAGATGAGAAACAAGGCAGATGTTACTTGTTATGGGTGTGGAAAGAAGGGACACTATAGGAATGAGTGTAGAGAATTGTGGAACCGTGGAAATCAAGGCTCGGGTGGTAATGGGTACAATCATGGAAACCGTGGAGCTGGAGGAAACCGTGGACGACAAGATAATGGGGACCAATGTGTGGAAGCTGGAGCTGCTCAGGGAAGAGTGTATGCACTCGGGAACGAGAGAGGAGAAGATCCGAACGTCGTTACTGGTACGTTGCTTCTCAATAATCGTTATGCTTCCATACTATTTGATACTGGTGCCGATAGGAGTTTTGTGTCCACTACGTTTGCACCCTTACTAGAGAAACCCCTGATGGCCTTAGGAATTGGATATGATATTGAGTTAGCTAATGGGAATATAGAAAGGAATAATACCATCATTCGCGGTTGCACGCTGAATTTCTTGAATCACCCTTTCAACATAGATCTTCTACCCGTCACGTTAGGAAGTTTTGATGTTATCATTGGTACGGATTGGTTGTCGAAGTATCGTGCTCACATACTTTGCGACGAGAAGATCATGCGTGTACCATACGGAAAGTAAATCCTAAATATATTAAGTGATCGAAAAGATTCTAGGAGCCCATCCCGATTAGCAGTCATTTCTTGCACTAAGTTACCAAAGCTAATGGAGAAGGGATGTTACCTTTTCTTAGCTCAAATTTCTGAGAAAGGAGGGACGAAGAAAAAGGAAAGGTGCATTGGAGATGTGCCTATAGTTCGTGATTTTCCTGATGTGTTTCCCGATGATTTGCCGGGAATCCCGCCGACTAGACAAGTGGAGTTTCAGATTGAGTTGATACCTGGTGCTGCACCTGTAGCACGAGCGCCTTATCGTCTTGCACCTACCGAGCTAGAAGAGTTGTCTAAACAATTGGCGGAGTTAGCCGAAAAAGGATTCATAAGACCAAGTTCTCCACCTTGGGGAGCCCCAGTCTTATTCATGAAGAAGAAGGATGGATCGTTCCGTATGTGCATTGATTACCGAGAGCTGAACAAGTTAACGGTGAAGAATAGATACCCGTTACCTAGGATCGACGACTTGTTCGATCAACTCCAAGGATCGAGTGTGTATTCGAAGATCGATTTGAGATCGGGATATCATCAACTTCGAGTTCGCGAGGAAGATATTCCGAAAACGGCTTTCAGAACCCGTTACAGGCATTACGAGTTTCAGGTGATGCTGTTTGGGTTGACTAACGCACCGGCGATATTCATGGATCTCATGAATCGGGTGTGTAAGCCTTACTTAGATAAGTTCGTGATTGTGTTCATCGATGACATTCTGATTTATTCAAAGAGCGAGAAGGAGCATGAGGAGCATCTAAGACTTATCTTAAAATTGCTTAGGAAGGAGAAACTCTATACCAAGTTTTCAAAATGCGAATTTTGGATTCCGACGGTACAATTTTTGGGTCATGTAATCGATAGACAAGGAGTCCATGTGGATCCTGCTAAGATTGAGGCAATAAAAGATTGGGCTGCACCTACAACACCAACCGAAGTTCGTCAATTTTTGGGTTTAGCTGGTTATTACAGGAGATTCATTGAGGGATTTTCGAAGATAGCTAAACCATTAACCAAATTGACTCAAAAGAGTGTTACGTATGAATGGGGAGATAAAGAAGAGGAAGCATTTCAATTGCTTAAGAAGATGTTGTGTAGTGCTCCTATCTTAGCGCTACCTAAAGGTAACGAGGATTTCGTCGTCTACTGCGATGCCTCACATAAAGGATTGGGAGCCGTGTTAATGCAACGAGAGAAGGTGATAGCTTATGCTTCCCGACAGCTCAAAAAGCATGAGAAAAACTACACTACCCATGATTTGGAGTTAGGTGCTGTGGTTTTCGCCTTAAGGATATGGAGACATTACTTGTATGGAACAAAGTGTGTTGTGTTCACTGACCATAAAAGTCAACAACACATCTTGAATAAAAAAGAGCTCAATATGAGACAACGACGTTGGATTGAGTTGCTAAGCGATTATGATTGCGAAATTCGCTACCATCCCGGTAAGGCAAACGTTGTTGCTGATGCTCTTAGTCGAAAGGAAAGGATACCACCCTTAGGAGTTAAGTCATTGGGAATGACTATCGTATCACCATTACCATCACAAATACTTGAAGCTCAAACGGAAGCGTTGAAAGCAGAAAACATATCAGCTGAGAATATATTTGGGATGGCTGAGAATGAGAAAGGATTTGTTAAATGTTCTGATGGATTACTATGTTTCGGAGATCGGATTTGGGTACCTTTATATGGAGAAATTCGGGAGTTAATTATGCATGAGTCGCATAAATCAAGGTACTCTATTCATCCGGGATCTGACAAAATGTATCAAGATCTTAAGAAGTTATATTGGTGGCCAAATATGAAGGCAGATATAGCATCGTACGTTAGTAAGTGCTTGACATGTGCTAAGGTTAAAGCTGAACACCAGAGACCATCAGGATTACTAACCCAACCAGAACTTCCAGTCTGGAAATGGGAGCGGATTACTATGGACTTCATTACCAAATTACCGAGGACAACTAGCGGTTGTGATGCTATCTGGGTAATTGTGGATCGTCTGACAAAGTCTGCTCATTTCCTAGCAATTAGTGAAGAGGATAGTGTGGATAAACTTGCGAGGTTGTATGTGAAGGAAATTATTTCACGTCATGGAGTCCCGATATCTATTATTTCGGATCGCGATAGCCGTTTTACGTCAGCTTTGTGGCGATCACTCCAAACGGCTTTGGGGACAAGACTTGATATGAGTACTGCATATCATCCCCAAACCGATGGTCAAAGTGAGAGGACCATTCAGACGTTAGAGGATATGCTTCGTGCATGCATCATAGACTTTGGTAAAGGCTGGGAGAAGTGTTTACCCCTTGCGGAATTCTCCTATAATAATAGCTACCACACAAGTCTTAAAGCTGCACCATTCGAAGCCTTGTATGGCAGAAAGTGTCGTTCGCCTATTGGTTGGGCAGAAGTTGGAGATAGCCAACTCGCAGGCCCTGAACTTATCTTGGAAACTACAGAGAAAGTAGCTCAGATTCGTGATCGGTTGCAAGCAGCCAGAGATAGGCAGAAAAGTTACGCCGATAAGAGACGTAAACCCTTAGAGTTCCAGGTTGGAGACAAAGTGATGCTAAAAGTCTCGCCTTGGAAGGGTGTGATACGTTTCGGGAAACATGGAAAACTCAACCCACGCTACATTGGACCATTTCTTATCTTAGAAAGAATTGGGCCCGTGGCTTATAGGTTGGAATTACCACATGAACTGAGTAAAGTTCACAACGTGTTTCACGTTAGTAATTTGAAGAAATGTCTTTCTGATGAGATGCCTATCATTCCAATGAAGGATATTCGTGTTGATGAGAAATTGAACTTCGTGGAAGAGCCAATTGAGATTTTAGATCGTGAAGTTAAACGACTCAAGCGAAGTCGCATTCCGCTCGTCACGGTTCGTTGGAATTCCCGACACGAACCAGAATTTACGTGGGAACGTGAGGACGAGTTCCGGAAGAGATATCCGAAGCTTTTCACTTCGTAGATAAATTGTTCCGAGTGAAACCCGGGACGGGTTTCTTCTGAGACTGGGAGGATGTGACAACCGGCCATTTAGGGAGTTATTTTGAAAACCCGCATTACGTTAAAGTTCGTTATAATTTTTATTTGGAATTTTTATTTCACAACGAACTTGTAAGACCTATTTTTATGGATAATTATATTTAATGATGTTATTGAATTTGTGAATTATTTTCATAATTCATTTTGATATTATCCTCGGTGATGTATTCTTAAATTCTCACTGGTACTACGTTGACTCTGGCACTAGGTTTACCTAACGAAAAATTTTATGATTCGTTTTACGAGTCCGATGATATTTGAGTAATTACGAGATGTTTTTCGGGAGATATTAAAGTTTGAAATGAGTTCGGGTTACGGGCCACATGTTTTACATTTACCCACTTTACCCGCTCCACACTATTATTATTATTATTATTATTATTATTATTATTATTATTATTATTATTATTATTATTATTATTATTATTATTATTATTATTATTATTATTATTATTATTATTATTATTAATTGTAAAAAAATATATATATAAAACTACAAAATTGGTCCTTGGGGGCCGGTTCACATAACACACAACACAAACACCAACACCTGCTTCTCTCTCATCTTCCTCCCCACCCTCTAACCCTAGCCGCCGATTGATTTTCCGGCCACCACCACTTCACCGCCGACCTCTACTATGAACCACCACTATTTTCTTAATCCCCACCATCGAATCTCTTAGATCTACTACTCCACGCGCCCTATAACACTATTTTACCTCACGAATCACCACCATTTTCACCACCATTCGTTGTTTTTGGAGAGGTTATCACGGTTTTGAGTTTGTAGTTCGAAGGTGAGACGAGTTTTACTCGTATTTTTGATAAAAATGTGACCCTTGGTCACGACATGTTAGATCCGAATGGGTTTCATATTAAAATCGGGATTAATACTTATGGCTTTGGATTGGAAACTCGATTTTATGAAATGGTTTGGTATCCGGGTTGTTTCCTGTGGGTTTTGGTTCGAACCATGAGTCGTAGACTCACGGCTCGTGTGTAAATCCGAGCCATGGTGCTCGATTATTTGTTTTCTTTTGAGCTTTGATTGTGGCTCATGATTCTTGCTCGATGGAATATTGGTTCGACTCATTGGAGTTGCGGCTCGAAGCCGTAATATTGTTGTTGTTGCCGAGACCCTTTGGGTCGAATGGTTGTTTTGGTGTCGCGGCATGATGCCGTGTAATGGTTATTGTGCTGAGACCCTCGGGGTCGATTTGGCATTTGGAGTGCTCCTTGGAGCCGTATATGTGAACTTGGATGCTTGGTTCGAGCCACTTTTGGCTCGTGGTGTGTACCGCGACTCAATCGAGTCGAGTGGACTCGGGTTTGGCTTGGTAAACCATCCCCAATGTGACTTTGGTTACATATATTTCCTTATGATTTTTATTGTTGACTTGGTTTTGGATTTGGCTTGGTTGTTTATTTTGTTGGCCGAATACTTGTGGGTCGAGACCATGTTTGGTCTCGACAATGGATATTGGTATTGTGAAGTTGTTGACGAAAAGTGTTATTGGGGACCGATTGTGAGACGGTCACTTAGAATGACGGAGATAGGTTAGTCGGGTGCCGTAGTCGGACCCTATTGTTGTAGCACGTGGATTGGGATTGTGTTGGACGGAGATACTTTTGTATTTATGACATTTGCTTATTACTTTGGACTTGGACAATGAGCCGAGAGTCATGACTCGGACATGTGACCATTTCGTATGACTCGATAACTATTTACAATTAAAACGTAAATAATAAAACTCGTAATAATAATTATTGATAATATAAACGTTTATATGAATATATAGACGTGAATAACGGATATATAATTATATAGGCGCGTATATTAATAATAATAATAATAATCACGAGCCATATTATAAATAATACGGCTAGATATGTATTAGGCTACGAAAGTGGCGTAATATTATTGAACGTATTATTATTATAAAAAGGTGTTATAAAACGAGGAACTCTCGACAATTATTAAACATTAAATAAAATGTCATTTTATATATATATATATATATATATATATATATATATATATATATATATATATATATATATATATATATATATATATATATACGAGTAAACTTATCGAGTTATGCGAAGTCGTTGTCACTCGAGTCCAGGTAAGTTTTTATTTGTGACTTTCGTGTTGTCGCGGATATATGACGATTAATATAAACGTTTTCTATAACTAAATAACCACTTAACCGTAGGGTTGCACCGGGTTATTTGGCTATATGAAATGAATATATTAATGGGCATCGTATCCTACGACGCCCATAGGTTGTGGTATATGTAAAGTGTAATAAATTGCGAATATATATATCGGGAAATCTGGCCAATTTGACGATGTATATAAGGAATTTATTAAACTACGATATATACCATATAGTATTTATGTGCTATGTGCTTTAGGATTGGGTGTAATCTTGGAACGGTATGTTACGTAAATAAATACGAGGATTATTAAATCGACGTAATTAATAAACTTCGGCGATTTATTTAAATAATATATTGGGCTAATATTAGATCTATAGTTCATTTCATTATTCTTTGTGTGACCTTTTGGTTTGTTTTGTGTCGACCCACTACCCGTATGGATACCAAACGCAAATACACCAAACTAATACGAAATGGATTTTCGGAGAATAAAACGGATTTTCGTCCGGGTTTGGGAATATTTTGAATTTGAGGAAATGATTTCTGAACGAGTTGATATTGTTAGGTCGTGCAGAGTCCGTAGTTGCTGTTTCGTGAGTTACTATACATCTTATTTCTACCGACTTCTTCTTGCTATTTTCTGGACTTGAGGTGAGTCATAGCCCCACTTTTACTCTTGAACTATGTTTTCAATACTTGGGGTGAGAAACGTGCAAATTATTTAATGTGGACTATTATCGCTTTTATATTCTTTCTAAACTTGCTATGCGTATAGACTAGGATGTATTGTCAGCTTTAGTCACATTTTATGTGTACTATTCGAGGTTGGCTTATTTGTTATTGTCAGCTTTAGTCACACGGTTCGTGTGTACTATTCAAGGTTGGCTTATTTAGATACTGTAGTATGCACCTATAGGTTATTGATACTTTGGAGGTTATCCGAGTATTTATTGGTATTGCGGGGGTTACCCGAATATCTATGTTGGAACGGAGGGTATCCGTGTGTTAGGATTGGAGCGGAGGGTATCCACAGGCTTTTAGTGAATCCTTAGTCTAGCTAGCCAGCGTTTTGCGTATATGTCCACTATATTGTTAGATGAATTTAAACCTATGATCTCACCAGCGAAAGCTGACTTTTAGCACGTTTTCTCAGGTAATTAAGTGATGATACGGATGCTTGGAATGGAAGGCTCGGCTAAGGCTCATGGTTTATGGATCTATTTTTCTAAACTCTGATAATTACTTATGGACCTACTGTTATGTTATTTTTGGGCCTGACTCTGAATAATGTCGGGATAAATGTAAACTTTAAAACCCCGTGTGGTTGCGTTTTTATTATGTTTACTTTATCTCATTCTATTATGTCTTGTGTTGGATACCAATCCCCGTAGCACCCCGAAAGCTTGTTGAGTCTTCCGCTGTATCAAATTTTGGGGGTGTTACACAAATGCTCGTGTTGGAATGTGAAACTTCCACCCAAAGCATCAAGTCCAAACATGTCTCTATTTCTAAAAATCAAATTCTTCTTAAAGAATTAAGGCCCGACATGGAGCATTGGGAAGAACTAGTTCGTGAGAGTGCGTTTGGTTCCGAAGGACACTCCGACCATCTCCCGGCTTGTCTCGCTCATATGTTGTATTGTATTGTTGCCGAGCAACCTTACAATTTGGCTTACTTCTTTATCAAACGTATTGAATGTGCAAGAGCAAATCCTAAAGCTATTCTTCCGTATGGTATGTTTCTCACTCGTCTCCACAAGCATGTCATTGAAAACTATCCCGATCTCGATGATAGTATTTATCAACCTATCTATCCAACCCTCCGTCCTCTCGTTCTTACTCAAACCCGCAAAACTTGTAAGTTTAAATCTCATCGTCCTTGCATTCTTGTTTCGTTCTCTTATCTAAAGGATGACGTTGAGGAGGACTTATAGTCATTTGCCACTGCTGTTGATAGGGTGCTAGGAAAGAAAAAGTAGTGATGATGACTATGATATTGGCTTTATTATTCTTCTTGAACAATTTGTAATTTGTTACTTGTGTGCTATATTTCCGATATATATATTCTGAAATTAATATTCGTTACTATGGTTTTAGATACACTTAAACTATGTCATTAGTTAACTTATTGTTATTAGTTACTCTACATGTATGCATGTCTTTATACTTGCTTTTAATCTATGCTTGCATGATTTATTTGTGATTATATAGATATGCTTCTCTAATAGACCGAAACTAAAATAAAATGTTCCAATAGAGCTTGCTGTAAACACAAAACCAAAATAAATCACTTTTAGAAAAAAATTTGAAATTTGGTCGTTTGGGAATTTACCGGATGGGCGGCCCCCATAATTAACACGGGCGGCCCCTTTAATTTTAAGGGGGCCGGCCATGAATTAAGGGGACCGGCCATCTGGAACAGTTTTTACACTGTTTTCTTTTGCAACTTGTGACTTGTTTTGCTAGTCCCAGCTACCATTTCCCTTAAAAACTAAACTGATTTTGGAATCTAACAATGCAATTTCAAATTAATACCATTTCTAAACATGATTTCATGCTATATAACCCTTTACACCTTCATCCACACTCCATTATCATCATCAACCTCAACCAATTCATCATGTCATCACCAAAAACCACCACCTCCAACAAAGCTAAGAAACAAAAACTTGTTATCATCCCACCAAAACAACTCTTTATTGATCTCACTAATGAGGACAATACCACTCCATCACCACCACCTCAATGCTCATCTCCTAGTGCTCCAAATGCACCATCCAAAACACCATCAACACATGGAACCTCCACCTCTTCCATACCATCATCATCATCCATCAATGACTACATCAACACTCACCTATCACCTCCACCAAGAATTCCACCACCACCACCTCTTGAAAATGCAACCTTAGACATAACACTTTCATTGTCACCCATCACACCTCTTGCTGCACAATTTTCACCATCACCACTTAATCCACCAAATTACAATCCAATCTCATGGAGCTTACTTGAAGCCCATGGTGATACTTGCCTTTGTTGCATCCATAACCGAACCATCATCTTTGGATTAAGAGATGAAATCCACTACATGTTTTCATACCTTGAAAGCTTGTTCCCTCAACCTCAATCAACAACATCCACACCTCCACCACCAACATCAACCACACCTGCACCTCCATCAAACACACCTCCATCAACTCCATCATCTCCACCTACAACTTTGCTCCTCCCAAACTAAGCATGGATCATGGTTGGAAAATAAAATTGTTTTTAACCATTTTGATGAACAAGCTCTAGGAAAAACATTTCTATTAGAGTTTTGGTTGATTGTAAGCCCTTAAGGCTTTAGTTTATTAGTTGAATTATTCATGCATCTTGGATGCATGTTGCTTGTATTTTCATCCATATTAATGAAGTGTTTCCTTCCATGCTTAGATTGCTTGTTCTTTTCTTTTCATATATATAATTGTTGCATGCATATATATTGTATGTTCTAAATATTTTTGCAGGCATTCCATATCTCGACTTGTCTTGTAACCTTAAAATGAGGGGAGTACACATCAAGGGGGAGCTCATCCAACTTCGGGACAACCTTTTTGATGTTTACAAAAAGGGGGAGAAGTAATATAAAACTCACTAAATACTTGCATGTATAATAATTTTTTATTTAATGAGTTTAGATTTTATAATCATCAAAAAGGGGGAGATTGTTGATATAAATAATGCGTAAAAACGTTATTAATATTTTTTGATATCCCTATGTTTTGACGATCACAAAATATAAAATCATTAAACGTAAAATCATTACGTAAATAAGTATTTAGTGACAAAATATCATTTTATCCAACTAATTCACTTAAGGTATGAATAAACAAGTGCCTAATACATTTTATGATCAAAGGAAGGTTTATTTACTAATTACAAATTATATAAAATGATATAAACATTTTATATGTTTAAGAAAAACACTTTTGTTAATTAAAGGAAAATGTTTATTTCATAATAAATATATGAATTCAAATTTTTAACCAAATTCAGTTAAATTTTCACCAAATAAACTTTCCCCAGAAAAAGACAAAGAATCTGGCCGTTTCACATGGGTGGCCCCCTTAATTTTAAGGGGGCCGGCACACAATTAAAGGGGCCGGCATACGCTCCTGTGTCAGATTTCTTTGCCTATAAATACTGGTTCAAATCTGAATTTTTTCCTCACCTTTTGCACTAAAACTTTATGTTCTAATTTACTCAAATCATCTTCCTAGATCCTTTGATCATAAACACATTAGTTCTTGTTTTCAAGCGATTTTATCCATCCTCATTCAAAGTGCAAGAGAAGAATACTCCTTTCATCTCAAACCAAGAAGTGTTGAAGATTAGTAGTGTAGCTTGTATTTATTGTATAGTTGTGTAGTGATTGTAATTGATAGATCTAGGTGGGTTAGTTGTTGTGAATTGAAGTAGTGAAGAAATAGCTGTGGTATGAAGAAGAAGTTGTGAAGGTGTGAGAAGTAGTGTAGTAGTAGTGTTGTGTACAAGTTGTGAAGAAGGCGTGTAGTGGTGTGAGATTGGTTCTAGCTACCATTAGGACTCGACATTTAGCTTAGTGTCGTTAATTGGTGTAAGCGAAAGTTGTGTAAGGTTTCTCCGCCAAAAAGGGAGTTTGTTGACATAGTGAAGAAAACTCTCGAGTAGGTGACTCAAGGAGTGGAGTAGGGCGAAGAGGTGCTTCGTAGCCGAACCACTATAAATATCATGTGTTGTGGTTTGATCCCTCTATCTCTATCTTTTCATTACTTTCATATTTACGTTATCATTATTTAGTTAGTTAGATTAAATTGTTTGAGTTGTGCAAGTGTTGATATTCACATAAATAAGAATCTAAGTTTTTATCAAACAAAGTTTTTAAAATATAAATTGACGTAAAACTATTCAAACCCCCCCCCCCCCCCTTATAGTTTTCCGCAGTTTACAAACTTAAACTACCATCTTCTTATGGCATATAGTTTAGACTATAATTCTGTGAAGCAAGTAAAACCGCAATAAACGCCTAGTTCTGGACTCATATGGCTCGGTTGTTTAGCCTGTTTTTTTTGGTTGATTATGCTCGGGTAACTTGAGGACACCTTATTTAAGTAAAGGCTGCAATTCTTTCTTTGCTAACTTAAGCACCTTAGGATCGGTGGTTTCCAAGTATGCACATACTACCTTGGCACTGTAAAATAGTTTTGCGGTAACAGTCAGTTTACATATTATGGCTCTCCTTAGAGGTGAAGACATGGTAGGTTTGGGTAATGGGTCAACAATTAGTGTGTGGGTCCGATTGAAATGAAAGTAAACATATTTGTTTGAATAACAAACTTAAAACATGATTTCTTTTTCATTGAACACAAATCTTTTTGACCTTTTTTTTCAATTATAACCGATGGAATCGGCCATTACGATACATTAGAAAGAGAAAAAAATATAAAGGCTCTAAGAAAAATCAATATAGTTAAGTTACCTTTGACCTTGGGCCCATGTCTTACACTTCCCTTTGAAAGCTTTCTCCCCTAAAGTAGATGCAAAGAAAGGTAATTCAAGTATTAATTTTCTTATTGTCCTGCTTGAATGGAAGTTTTCTAGAAGATGTTCCTCTTCTTCCTCTTCTGATTTAGTGGTTGCTACGACAGATGCTATAGCTTCATGCAAAGAAGCCAACTTTTCATTCAAATGTGGGCTAAGAATGTCGTATGCGCCCCCTGAAGCAACCTACATTCAAACCACGTTGATACAATCACATATGGCATGAAAGAAAAATTGTCAACAGATATATATCATATATGCAGATAAGCACATACATTTCTTTTTTATACATTTCCATGATTTGATCTAAGCAATTCCTCAGAACTCTCAGTACATGCATTAACGAGACTATAAATAAGCAAATGTAAACATTGATTGTGTGAGTTGTTTGTTTCAAACTGTCAAAATTGGATAATAAAAAACATATTATTTACAAAAGATTTGTCTTTTTGAGAAATAGGAGTACATGTTTGTCAAATCAGATTTAATAAAGATATAATACGCAAACTTTAGTTTATCCTTGAATAACATCCTAATCCCGATTTCGGCACTTTTGCCCTTCATTTTCTTGGAACCTTGTCAAACAATTCAAAATCTTATTAAAAAAAATTGAAAATCTTATATCATAATGTGCCACCACAAAAACATGCAACCATGCATATACACATGGATGGACCCACGTGTATGTCGGGTGTGGCTTGAGCTACACCAGATTTTAGGTCACGAAGTGCAAAACGATTTCAAAACTTTCGTTTCTTACGGTGTAACTTTAGTTAGCCCAGTATTTCTTTTGTGCAACACCCTATTAAATATCCTTGAATATCATGGGTTTCGTCCCGACACATACAACAGGCTGAGCATTATAAACCGTGGACCGGACCGAACTTATTTCGGTTTGATCCTCAGTCCATCCTTTTTCTCATTTTCGGTCCTCAGTCCGGTTCGGTATTATACAGAACCGGCTATTATGCTTAGATGGATCGGACTGACATGGTAATGGACCGAATATTTCGGTCCGGTTCTTGGTCCGGACTTTTTGACCAAATAGGTTTTCGGTCCGGTCCAGTTTCAGACCGTGATCAGCCCACGTAACATACTTGATGACTATGGTTCGCATGTAGTTCATCATTTGATTTACAAACGTTTAATGATACACTTGGCGCAAAAATTATAATCCTTCAAAAAACATAGAATATGAAGTAAGGTTAATAAGCTTACAAACGTTTAATGATAACCTTGCGAAACTTTTTGGATCTTATCCAAAATGAAAGTCACGTTTTCTTCGGACCGAAGATATCAAATGCCGAAGGTAGTAGAATTTGGTCTGTTCTTGGGCCAACTATCAAGAGTTATTGGACTATGTCTTGCCAGGAAGCCCGAGTGAATATTTTAATAGTCCCTCGGCTAATGATATATACATATAATTGACTATATATGGTTCGCATATAGTTCATCCATTGATTTACCTATTGTGGATATTAATTGAAATTGCTAATTACATAGTATAAACTGTTGGGATTTTAAGATATAAGTTTTGAAACAGTTGAAGCATAATGTACAAATTATCTCACTTAAACTGTATGATGTTGTTTGTCTGGTATTAATTACTTTGGCAACTTGTCATGCATGTGGCTATTGAACCAGCCACGATAACCTCAGCTTTGTGGCATTACAAAGAAGACTTGTTGACCCCAACATACGGTAGGTGATAATAAGACTTTGATTCCGTTCTAGAGATTAGATTAAAAAAAAATGAGAAGCTTGAAGAAAATGATTTTAGTGGAAGAAGCAACCATACTTGTTCTTCTAGTTTTTTCACTCCACATGCAAAAAATATACACAACCGAAATTGACATCATCTCAGGCTCAAGCTTCTTGACAGAAAACGACACGCTGGTATCTCCTGCTAGAACATTTGAACTGGGATTCTTCAAACCAGTTAGCTCGGATAACACTTACGTTGGTATTTGGTATAAGAAAATTTCTATTAAAACAGTGGTTTGGGTTGCCAACAGAGACTACCCCATCACCAATGTATCATCAAGCATGTTAAGGATCGACAGTGTGGGAAATCTTGTTCTCAAGAATTATACCAATCATGTAGTGTGGTCATCCAACTCAACATCTTCAGGAAATGCAATTGCACAGCTTTACGACTCTGGAAATCTAGTCATCACGGATGGAAACAGCATGAAGATTCTGTGGGAGAGTTTTGACCATCCAACGGAAACTTATCTACCTGGCATGAAGCTTGGAAAAAATTACTTAACAGGCGCCGAATGGCATTTAACATCATGGAAGAGTATTCATGATCCAGCTTTAGGGGAATTCACCTTTAGCGTTGACACACATGGTTATCCTCACTTCGTAATAAGAGATGGTTTGGAGGTCAAGTTTCGGCACGGACCATGGGTTGGTGAACGGTTTAGTGCGTCACCCTTGGCTCCCAACAACACGTACATTCCATACAATATGGTTATTAATGAAAAAGAGGTTGTTTTTTCTTCTAATCTTGTAACCAATTCTGCCATATCCAAGTTCACCTTGACTTCTTCTGGGATTCTAGAACTTTTAGTGTGGCAAGAAGATGAGAAAATATGGAAGCTTGCTGGGACACTACCAAGAGATATTTGTGACACGTACAAAATCTGTGGCCCTTATGGAAGCTGCAACACGGAAGACGCGCAGAAATGTTCGTGCTTAGATGAGGCAAAATTTGAGCCAATAAACAAAAAGGGTTGGGTAACAGGAGATTGGACAGGTGGTTGTGCGAGGAGAATACCGTTGGATTGCAAAAATGGAACAGATGGGTTTATCAAGTATTCTAATGTAAAATTGCCAGATACACAGACTTCGTGGTTTAACAATACAATGTCTTTAATGGAATGTAAAGCAATATGCCTACAGAACTGCACTTGTATGGCATATGCAAATACCGATATCAGAGGCGAAGGAAGTGGTTGCTTGCTTTGGTTCAATGACCTATTAGATATCAGGGCATCCTCGATGGGTGGTCAAGATGTACTCGTGAGAATGGCTTCCTCTGAATTAGGTAACTACTTGAATACGTTATGCTTTGTTCATGTTTGTTTCAAATAATGAAAAAAATAAATAAATAAATAAATAAATAAATAAAATAAAATAAAATAAAATAAAATAAAAAACTATATACATCTACTATCATGTATTCTTTCTGGTTACTTTCATGGTTGTTATGTGTCTGTAAGTTGATTAACGATGTTGTTTTTGACTTTTTGTGTTAAGATCATGCACGTGCTCCATCGGTTTTCAAAAAGGACGGAGGAACAAACATCAAAATCATCTTGAGTGGAATCTTTCTGGTGGTTTTTATGATAAGTTTGAGCGCATGGTTGTGGTATGCTTGGAGAAAAAGACATCTTTCACCACAAACTGAGGAAGGTAAGATATTTGTAGAGTTTTAGCAATAAGTATATGTTAATTAATGGTTCAGAATAGTCACAATTCTGTGAGCAGGTTCAACCAGTTTGACGGGTTTTGTATTATTAACGCACAGGGGGGTCACTAAATGTAGGTGAAAGAGGGAGAGAAGCCATGGAGCTACCATTGTTTAGCTTCTCTAGAGTAGCTAAAGCTACTGCTGATTTTTTACTCGATAACAAACTTGGAGAGGGCGGATTTGGACCGGTCTATAAGGTAAATGAAGAATCTTATTTATTTGAATTCGGTTTGCTGGGTATAGAGTCATATTATGATTCGTCCATTTGACTATAATTGTTAGAGCAACATTCTAATTCATTATAGATAACAAAATTATGAAGCGAAAATGTTTATGCATGCCATTCATACAAAAAAATATGAATGATAGTTACCTTTGAATTTTGTATAGTTTTCACATAAAAATTGGTAATGTTCAGGGTATGCTAGAAGATGGGCAAGAAATTGCAGTTAAACGTCTCTCAAAGACTTCCAGTCAAGGAATTAATGAGTTCATGAATGAAGTTATATGCATTTCAAAACTTCAGCACAGGAATCTCGTCAAGCTCCTCGGATGTAGCATCAAGGGGGACGAGAAGTTGTTGATATATGATTACATGCCAAACAGAAGCTTAGACGAGTTTATATTTGGTCAGTATCATATAATTTCTATTAAATCGAAAATAGTAACTTATTACGGTAAGATACTTTCAACAACTAAACCTACATGATGTGCAGATAAAACGCAAAGCACACTCCTTGATTGGACAAAGAGACTCAACATCATCAAAGGAATTGCGCGAGGACTTCTTTATCTTCATCAAGATTCACGATTAAGAATCATTCACAGAGATCTTAAAGCTAGCAATATTCTACTAGATGTGGATATGAACCCAAAAATATCAGACTTTGGGATAGCTAGAAGCTTTGGAGGAAATGAAACTGAAGCTAACACCGAGAGAGTTGTTGGTACCTAGTAAGATACAACATTCTGGTTTATCTTCATTCGCTTTTTGTTAAGTTCGTTATTTTTAAGACTTGTAAACGTTATTCTATGTATAGTGGTTACATGTCACCAGAGTATGCGCTAGATGGTCTTTTCTCAATAAAGTCAGATGTTTTCAGCTTTGGTGTATTAGTGCTGGAGATTGTGAGTGGGAAGAGAAACAGGGGATTTGTTCATTCTGAGCATAACAATAATCTTATTGGACATGTAAGTTGCTTGATTTCAAATTTATCTGGCATAACTCTATTGCCTAATAAGTAAATCCGCATTTATATTTAGGCATGGACGATGCATAGTGAAGGAAAGTCAATGGAACTCCTGGATTCAAGTTTTGCCGAGGCAAGCAATCCATCGGAAGTTTTAAGATCGATAGAAGTTGGCTTATTATGTGTACAACAAAGTCCAGAAGACAGGCCAAACATGTCGTCGGTGGTTCTCATGTTTGGCAATGAAGGTGCATTGCCAAAACCTAAAGAGCCAGCATTTTTCACAGATAGGAACTTACCTGGTACTGGTTTCTCTTCAACCTCTTATCCAACAAGTTCAAGCAATGGCTTAACCTTTACAGAGATAGCTGCCCGATAGAAAGCACTTATGATACTTCCATTAAAATGTGTTTGCGATCCTTTACTTCTTATCTTCATGTACAAGCTTATATATATGTCCATTATAAACTTTTACATACGACATAAGATTAAATTTCTATATAATCATATATAGTAATAAATCAGAGTTACTTTAAATTTACCTAGCTCTTTTATAGTGGGATAATGTGACATTTATTCAAAGAATTATGCAGGACGTAGGGACAGAGTCAAAATTTGTAATTAATGGAGCGTCAAACATGTTACTTAAGAGGATAATAAACATGGACTCCTAAATCTCATACAGTATTAGTAATTGAATGGAACTAACAAAAATAAGAAACAACTAATGCTACAATGTCAGGGAAAACATTCACAATTAAATGTAATTTCATTTCAGATTAGATGTCAACCTTTCGCTTTTGATTTATCCTGAAATAAGTGTCTACTTCTAAGTTTCGAACAATCAAAACGTTTTTCAAAAAAAAAATATGATAGAAGACAGTTACTATTCCGTAACTACAACAACAACAATGCCCAATCCCACCGGGGCGAGGTAACTTGTCTACAAAAACCATGTATAGAGTTAAATGTTGAGTACACGCATGGAATAAGGTCATATCGAAATAATGATCAAGAAAAAACAAAACTTTGACATGCAAATTATAGCTTAAACATGTTGTTTACAAACTTAAACTACCCATCTTCTTATGGCATATAGTTCAGAGCATAATTCTGTGAAGCAAGTAAAAACGCAATACACACCTAGTTCTGGACTCATCTTGTTTGGTTGTTTAGCCAGATTTTTTTGGTTGATTATGCTCGGGTAACTTGAGTGCACCTTCTTTCAGTGAAGGCTGCAATTCTCTCTTTGCAAACTTAAGCACCTTAGGATCCGTGGTTTCCAAGTATGCGCATACTACCTTGGCACTGTAAACCAGTTTTGCACCACTAATCAGTTTAAATATTATGGCTCTCCTTAGAGGTGAAGACAAGGTAGGTCTGGGTAATGGGTCAACAATTAGTGTGTGGGTCAGATAGAAAAGTAAACACATTTGTTTGAATAACAAACTTAAAACATGATTACTTTTCATTGACCACAAATCTTTTGGACTTTTTTTCAATTATAACCGGTGGAATGGGCCATTAGGATACACCTGAAAGAGAGAAAAAAATATAAAGGCTCTCTGAAAAATAAATATGGTTAAGTTACCTGTGACCTCGGGACCATGTCTTACACTTCCCTTTGAAGCTTTTTCCCATAAAGTAGATGCAAAGGAAGGTGATTCAGGTGTTGGAATATGTGAATCATAACAATAATATAAACACATAAACATCACAAAGCACGCAGCGAAAATAGATCAAATACATGTAATTAAAATTAACCGAATATAAATGAATGCGTACCTCTTTTGTGATTTCTAGCAAGAACAAGAAATCAATTGAACAAGAACTTATAAACCCTAATTAGGGTCTAATGTGGATCGACTAAAGGATAGTCGAATGGGCAATCACAACGTTAGCAAAAGTATGGTAACACTTCATTCTCGAACACACATACTATTAGTGTTTCAATAAGAAAAGTTGGGTTCTTAATTCACGAGCAAGCACTACTAGTTGAGCCTTAATTGATCCTTGTGGATCGCCTATAGCTCAAGAGAAAGGAGATGAAGAAGTGAATTGGCTTGCTAATGAACCAAGGAATGAGAGGAATGAATACATGAGGCCATGTATTTATACTATCCCAAAATTTGGAGCAAAAGAAATCAAACCCTACCCCCAAAGGGTGGGTCGGCCGATCATAGAGCCTAAGAGGGGGTTCTAGATCCTTCTTGTCCACTTTTTCATCTTTAGTCCTTAATCTTTCGTCTAACGGTCGTTAGGTACCGTTAAGTGCTAATTTCGTGAATTTAATAATTATTCGTCACTAAAACCATAATTATTAATTAATTGAAACTCATACGTAAAGTGTGCAATCCCGAAGTCTCGTGTTTGAGTCCGGACATATACATTAATTTTTTATCCGTTACATTTAACAGCTCCCACTCGGATATACATTAATGTGATAATGACAATGGTTAGTCTAGCATAACACGCCAATGTCCCCATAACGAACTTATCATATGATTAAAAGATCGATTGAAACGATCCAAAAATACGATGTTTTAGTAAGTAGTTGCAATGACTCAAAAACCGACAATTCATATGTAGTTGCAATGATTCAAAACATATCAAAACGGAATGATTAGGTATTTATGATATGATTCAAAAATCGATTACAACGATAAAAAATACGAAGCTTTAGTATGCAATTGCTATAATTCAAAAACCAATAATTCATAAGTAATTGCAATGATTCAAAAGGCAATGATTCAGGTTTTATTTATTCATAAAAATTTACCACATCTAAACCATGATTCACATGTTTCAATGTTAAATCTATGAGTTAATGATTCATATATCGAACGCTTAAATAAAAAAAGTTATGATTCATATACTTAGAATGATGAACTAGCACATTTAGTGATAAAAATAAACATGATTCATATTGCAAACACATGATTAATATATTTAGGTGTTGAAAGGAAGGAAATAATAAATTAGACACTTAAAGTTAAAACATATTCTTAGCTACTGAACGATATGTTTTTTTGTTATAAATGACAATTCTTAGTCAAATAACATGATACATAAATATAAATTCTAAACTTTTGCCATTACGATCTTTTGTTAGTTTTTATTAGGATTTTATACAGTAAAAAAATATGAATCATCAAAATAGATAGTGGATTAAGAAACAAAAGGCCAAAGATGGCTGAAATTAGGAACAAAATAATATTCGATGAACCGATCCTACTATGTGGTCAAATTCAAATTTTGGAGAGGGAATTAAAGGTGCATTCATTATCAAATAAATTGTGCATTGATGCAAATACAATATTACCCTTAACAGCTAATAATTAATTATGTAAAATGAATCAAAATAAAAATAATTGAATGGATATGATCTCTTCTCAAACTTCTCAATTTAAAACTCTTCTCAATGGAACCGGATTCTATATATATATATATACTAGCTTATAGACCCGTGGCATCCACGGGATTTTAGAGAATTTTTTATTAAGAAAAGGTAACTACGTGAATAAAGTAAGAAAGAACAACGAACGTAAATGTTATGAATTTTTCTTGAAACGGAACAATAAGTTATAAGTGACTGAAAGTATAAAATACAATGCTTGTAAATATCTATGTAACAAATGGTTTTTCAATCTATATATATATTTCTTTTGATCACAATGCAGCTTCTTGTTATCATTGCTGTCTACGAATTCATTGTCAATAACATCCACTTTCATTGTCTCTTGATACCTGGTATCGTTGTCCTTTCCTACGCTGCCTGGGTCGTAGTATAAGGATTCCTAAATAATGAATAAAAATATCATTAGTTATGAGGAAACTATAAAAGGAGAATGTGTACTTGCAAGTATGTTTAAAAAAACAAATGTACGATTTGCTTAATCGTATTAAGAAGGCCAGATATAACATGTTCATCATTGGTCATTTTGGCAATGCTGTAGACATACAACTCCTTCTCAATGTTATAGTGAGAAATATCGACTTTAAAAGTAAACTTATTCCCCACGAGTTGTTGTAAAGCTGGCGGAAAAGAGTGCACATCAACAGACTGTGCAACAAAATATACAAAGTTAGAAATTTAGAAACTAATTTATTTATAACACAAAATAATGTAAAATATGTTAGTTAAACCTGTTCTTGTATTTTTAGCAATTCCAAAGCACTGTTGTTGATAATCATAGATATTTCTCTATCAAATATTATGAATGAAGTACTTCCACTCTTATCAATAACTCTGACAGAGACCTTAAACCTATAGTAAGTTTAGTAAATGTTTTATACCATGAACTAACATAAATATAAATTGGATAAATAATAAGTGAATGGTAAATAAAATACCTATGGATAACAATTTCTGGTTTGGTTTGCAAATCCTACACCACATATCGTCTTTTCTTGGTATGCCATAAGAAATTATACTTTCATGTTCAATGGCATCATTCAAATATCAGAGCAGCTAAAGTAGAACCAAGAATTATCAATCTCCAAAAATGTGATAGTTGCCAATACAACATCATATCCAGGTTGTCAAAGGAAGTATTATAAAAAAGTTATATGCTACCTTATATCCAAATTTAGTTTTTCATTCTTAAAAAGAGTTTAACATGAAACCTTTTCTGAATTGCGCACATCTTGTATGAAACAAAAGGGAAAACGGTGCAAGGTATCATCAATGTAAGTGGAGTTGTACTTTTCATAGTTAAAAGATATCCTAGAAGCAATTTTCTGTTCATATGAATAAAGACACGCAACACATCCATGTCAAAATGATCGATTAATTGACACGCAATAGATCCATGTATTCTATCACCCTATGAATAAAGACAGATAATAACAAACATATATTAACAAAATGATTGGAACAAATAAACTTTTCTTAGATCAAGAAATAACGTACATCTTTATCCATTAGAATAAACTCCAAGCTCGTTATAATGTTTTCTTTACACCATTCCTTCCATAATCTGTCAATCTTTCCACAGATGGTTTGTTTCACCTTGCTGGCAGTAAAGGCCTTCAACAAAACAATACCATTAGGGGATGTCATTGTAAGAGTTTTTTGTGTTTAATGTTGTAGCAGTATGTGAATAATCAAGATAATGATATAAAAATATAGGGTTTTGTACTTGGTTTGTATAAAATTGGTTAAAATTCACAGGATTTTAAGGGTTTTCAAACCCTCTAAAAAAAGATTTGATATTCGTATGATTCAATCTCAGCCAAAAATAGAAACCAGCTACACAAAAACGTTAATGCACATTCATCAAAAACGCTGTATTCCTTAAATAAGTTTTGCAAAATTTTAAAAAATTATTAAAATATAGCTTATAGACCCGTGGAATCCACGAGATTTTAGAGGGTTTTTGATTAAAAAAGTAAGTACGTGAAATAAAGTAAGAAAGAGCAACGAACGTAAATGCTATGAAATTTTCTTGTAACGGAATAGTAAGTTATAAGTGACTCGTAGTATAAAATACAATACTTGTAAATATCTGTGTAATAAACCTGCATTGGTTTGATCTCCAATAAGTTTGTCGTCAGAAGCAAATGTATGTAGTGACCATTCTAACACTTCAACAAAAGGTCCGTTAAGGGAATAATAAGGAATAAATCAATGATGCTATAAACAATTAGGTAATTAAAAGAGCAAATGTGTGTAGTCAAAATGAGACATTTGAGTAGTCCATGTTCATTTTGTGAATGCATAAAAATAAAAATAAAAAAGTTAATAAAAAAATCAAACTAAAAAGAAGTTGTTGATAAGAGTATATACAAAGTTAAAGAAGATGGTGTAAAACATTTTATTAATATAGTTATACACACATGTCCAACACTGAACATAGACCTTAAAGTACTTCCTTGTATGCAACGTTTGTAGTACTTTTTGAGATATTACCATCTGCATTACAAAGTACAACATTCAAACATCTTTTGCTTCACCATCTCCATCTACTTCCTTGTATGCAACGTGTGAAAACTGGACGTGTCAAATACACACCAACCTTTAAAAGTGATTGACCATGACTCATGTTTTAAAGGAATTATTCATTATGGAGATACGTTGTAAATAAATTAACAAACAACAACAAACGTAAATAGGTTCAATTTGGTTTGTAACTATTAAAATAATAGACATGCATCTATCGTCTTTTCGACCTTTGGTAGTCTTTGAAGAGCCAAAGTATGCTTTGAACGTCAAAAAAAATTTAGTAGCTAATGCTCATTCCGTGAATGCCTAAGAAGTTAAAAAAAAAAAAAAAAAAAAAAAAAAAAAAAAAAAAAAAGTAAATTGTTGATAAGAGTATAAAAATAGTGTAAAACATATCATTTATATATTTGTACATACATGTTAGACATTGAACATAGACCTCCATTTGAACTTTGAAGTATGCCAAGGACTTGAGGAAAGCAAAAGCAATAGTATTATTTATATCATTTAGTATAACAGTTATATTAAAGATTAATACTACCCCCATGTTGTTCATCAAAACCATCATCAAGACTTGAAAAACGGAAATAACCATCATATGCATATTCACATATTACACATAGGGAAATTTTAATAAATCGTTCTACCTTAGTCCATAATATACTACAAATAACCTTACGGTATGCTCATTTGGACAAAAGGGTACAATCTTTAGCTAATTAACTGATGCTCATGCAAACACTTAACGAAGATGGTACAACAAATTATGTAACCAAAAATTAAAAAGTGTATCCTAAATTCAAAGCAATAGAATCAAATATATATGAAATGCCAATCATTCTTCGGCGAAAATGGCATGCAAAAATTGCTTCAACAACCACTTTTGGTAGTGACAAAATCACAGCTTTCTAAGAAATATTGTAGCATTAGACATTTTATGTGCAACTTTCGACACACATTTGCCTCTATAAGTATTCAAACATAAACCGAATTGAACCGTTCATAAACTATATAGCAAGAAAAGATTAATCCATTTAGAGGTCTATCCTGTCGAGATCATATGCTTTAGCTGTTACCTTGGCAGCAATATGAGCTAAAAATCTATCGTATATTAGTAAAGGAGGGTTTATTTTAGACCCTTGTCAAGATGCTCCTGTGTAACTTGTTTAGCCAGTGCTTCCACTGTTCAAATCAAAACGTCAAGCATCATTTGTTCATACACGAAGAGGAAACTTTTGTATTATGCAGACTTATTGGTTGCTAAAAGCATAGAATCACGAACACATAATTAACCCGAAATTACCAGACCACATGAGCAAATCCAGGGAAAATATTTGTTTCGTACAAATTAGAGACGAAAAAATGGGCGACTTGGGCAACGTGCGAAAACGGGTAATTTTTGGTATGGATCGAAACGGACCGGGTTGTAAACTGAATTGTACATAGTAATAAATAAACAAAAGGGCAAATTCAATATAATCGCACCGTACTTTTTGAGATGGCTCAATTTAATAATTATACCTTCTAATGTCTCAACCTTGAAAAGAACTTTACTTACTATCAAATTAAACCAAATACGACTTATATTACCATCTTAGCTCATTGTCGTATGGTAATTTTAGTCACCAAGTTAGGAAATTTAAAACTACTTAAAACCAAGTTGGACCATATTGCAGAGTATATTGCTATTATACATGTATTTGGAAAACCACTCAATTAGATTAATACCTTGGCATGAGCAACTCGCGTAGCTTCAACCTAAATGAATTCTGCATTACCGCCAAGAATAATATCCATTCCATGACCAGCCATATTAGTCGTGAGTGTAATTCCACCAAGTTTTCGCATTTAATACCTTCACATGAATAAAGTTGGTCCGAATATTATTGCATTTTCTTCTAAAGCAAAACTTAAAGTCAATTTGATGCTCGATCAGAGGTGGAAAATTTGGCATATTTACAAATGAATGGACTGATTTCGGTTATGACATATCCTTAATGGGTCAAACCCATTAAATAAAAAAAAGTCGTTTTAATTCAATAACTCGGACTATGACTAAAATAAATAAATTTTTATATTTGCCATATTAACTTTCTAGTTTCTATAACCAAAATCATATTCTTGGACAAAAGGGGTCCTGGGACAACCCATACCGACTCGACCATGTCATTTTCCCACCTCCACTCAATCATTTATGGGACTGAATGTTATCAAGATATGAACTATCCAATTGCAGTGTAGCATTCCCGATTATAAGAGAGTATAAAAAAGACAGAAAGGTAAACAAAGCAAATTATGTACCTTGAAAACTGCGGTTGCTTATCAGAGGGGGCTTCAAATGAAAAGAATGACACCTTTAAAACATCGATATGACCAGCAACAATGTTTTCCTAAGACGTATATATATATATATATATATATATATATATATATATATATATATATATATATATATATATATATATATATATATATATATATATATATATAAGAATTAACATCAAGATAAAATTTAGTAAACAGAAGTGTAATCAAATACTATGGTGTTGTGCAAACCTTAACATTTTCCTTTCTGAATAGCATCTTAAGCCTTATAATATTTTTCCATCTGGAAAATGGTTCATCCACACGTCTCTACTATCCATATGTATTTTTAGGTAAATTTGACGAAACGTTAATGCAAATTTACAGGAGGTGAAAAATACAACTAATTCCCACTATAGCCAAGGGCACATAAATTGCATTACATCCAAAACAACTATAGACTATCTAAAATATCTTACTATTAACTGCATTCCAAAAGAACCTGTGACGTTTTAACAAATAAAGCATTCGCGGAAATTATAATTTTCCATGTACTTCTGTAACGTATCTTATTACATATGTACATGATCAGTTCAACAATTATACTATTTTCAACATTACTTCATTGCAAGCAACTTATACTCTAGAATTACTGTATGTATTGCACTAAAAACTATCTTTTGTACGAACAAACATGTAAATTGTCCATAACCGGTCACCTTTTCGCTACAGCTAACTGGTAATTTTTATTTTCGATTAATTATCTGGTGACATGGCAACCAAATAAGTTAACACGTCATTAGCCATCTCATGTGACAGGTCAACATCAGGTCACTGCTAACTACAATAGCAGCAAAAAAATATATTACCTTCTATAGCAACCAATGGAATACCCTTGAGCACGTAAAATATGTGAAACAAATGCAAATGTTGAGCCTTTTCCTTTAGTTCCAGCAATCTGAATGGCCTTGTAGTTAGACTGGAGGTTGCCAGGTGTTTGCATTGATTGCATTAGACGCCTCATCCTTCCAAGATCAAAACCGCTATATGTGCAGCAAAATGTTGTCACCGCTATATGTGCAGCAATCTGCCTTCATGATCAAGGTTCTTCAATTTGGATCCCTGTCTTTTTACCTTGCAGAACTTAATTGATTTTTATTGTACCCCTTGATGCTTATTTTATTGTATAGTCCACTTTTTCTATACCAGGATGGAGGATCTCATATGCATCTGTACGTATTGGTCTTGAACAAACACAATCAACCACACAAAAACAAACAACACAATTAGAATCAAACTTTACAAAAAATTAGAATAATATACGATTTAGAAATATAGCCATGTGGCAGACTTTCGACCCATATGAAGCATTTTATCTCGGGCTAAGTTTTAACTTCAAAACCTAATCCCTAAGACCCATAGATGTATACTTTAAGGAATAAATTAATTTTTGGATAAATGAGTCTCACTTGCTAAATCTACTCAACAGTGAGGTTAGTCTTGAAACTTCTCTACTATCCATTTATAAATCGTTCTTACTCAACTACACTTACATTTTAACTGATGATATAACCCCTGGTTTGAATAATGCAATGTAATGGAAATAATGGTTATTTGACATTTATGAAGACAAAAAGATGGTAGAAATACATAGAAAAGGGGTCGCACCTCATAAGTTAAAGTACATCCGCACGAGTTAGGCCGATGGAGCGTAACATTTGAGATAGTGCCAATTGCAGTAAAGATGCAGATAGCTCTAGACCCTTGTTGAGCAAAGGATATAATCTTCTTAATAACGTCCTATAAACACGTCCAGTAAGTATGGTACAAGAGATAAAAAAAAAATCAAATGTATCTTCATATTAATGTAATGTAAATAGGTACTTGTCAATCATTTACTGTGATCATATGGGGAGTAAAATTAGTACCGAAGGGGTATCCCACTCTTTCACCTACAACATTCAATCAAAAATATAATTTTAAAAACAGGAATCAAAAGTAGTGAAATGTAATGAAATACCAACAACAACCATAGATGCATGTAAATTGCCGAGTTGTCTATACACTATGTTTGAAATATATTTAACGCAATAATCATTTAATGAGGCATGAAGAAAATGTAATCCCAAATCTCAAACACACCCAAACCCAATATCAAAAAACTATAAATATCCAAACTTTAAACCAATTTCTCACTTAATAACATAAACATATCTGTAATTCATAGTAACAAACCAAACCCAGAAATTAGACCGATTATAACCTTCCTAAAAAAAATTTAGGAGAAAGTTTAAGGATTTTAACCAATAACTAAACTATTCAAAATTAAAATCCCTAATAATGAGAAAAACAATAAGCAAAAGTGATATAGTAATGTAAACACGATATCATGAATGCCATTTCCAGAACATTGTGCTATAAGCATAGTTAATATAATAGGGTATGTATAGCATTTTATAGAATTAAAGACAAACAATTATACTAAACACCCATCTTCAACATCAAGTAGAACAGTATATAACACTTCAACAAAAGCCGTTTTTTCACTGTCCATCTATGGAAACAAAACTCAAGAAGAACAATATATAAACTTAAATGCTTTTGATTAAGTTGAATGTTACCGTTATAGTGCACCTTTTATTTCCTTGTTTAGATGACCTGCCAAAATTCTCAATACACTGTAATGATCAATACATTCCAAAAGCCAAAAATCTGTTAGAAAAAATATATCTGGGTAAATTTGCAAGAAAGATAAAAAATTACGTCATGAACCAAAAAATAAATTCAATACAAACATGGATAAGAAGCAATACATTGGCGTCGAGATATAAGTTGTAATGGTAATGCTTCAATTCCATCTTTTTGCACACATAGTCAATGTTAGAAACATGATATCTATATCAGTAAATGGTTAATTGTCATATTATATGATGTTTAATGCAACAGTTAAATCTATATGACACGAATTAAAGTTTATAAAAAAAATCTTTAACGATGTTTCTCATGCTTCATACCATTTAAAACGACAAAACCCATAGTGGAATCATCAAATAATATCAATGGATGTAGGTATCTTGAATGCTACTTAAGTCGTAATATCAAATAAAATCTGGAATCATCAAATTATTTTTTTAAAAGATAGCATACCATGTCACTAAAAATTCGTTTCAAACATTTCATCAAACATCTTGCCCTCTTTAACTCACTTACAATACTTTGATCTTCTACCTTCAAATTCCTGCAAAACATATATCATAGAAAAAATGACACCAATCTCTACCAATCAAAACATATAATCTTAAGGTTACATAAAGAAAATATTATTAATTGAGTCGTAACAGTTTAGAAAACTTACATCGTATTGTGAATTTCCAATGTCAATGTCCTTTGCTTCACCAACAATTTTGTCCAAAGATTAATCGACAACAAAAGTTTGACACCTGCTGATCGAGTAGAATCACCAATTCTCGTTTTAGGGTTCTTATAAATCATGAACGTATTATAATTGAATTGCAACATAATAAAAGAAAAACATAGTATAATTGAATTGAAACAAAACAATTGTAATATGAAACTAAATAAATCGAAACCCTAAATCTATTATAATTGATGATTCGGTACTTACCATCATTCTTCTATGATGACTGCATGAAAATCTCTTGCAGAGTGAATTGGTAGGGTTGATGATAATTATTGAATCAACTTATTTTGGGATGATTTGTATAACGCGTCGATAATAAATGTTGATTTGAAACTTCCAATGAATGAATCAAAATAAGAAGCGTATGGAAGAAGAGTTTTAAATGCTTGTGAATATTTACAAAAATTACTGAAGAAGGAGCGTGTATTATACGGAGTATGAAAGTAGTAGCGCATAGGAGTGTTGTACGCATTAAACACTCCACCAATCAAAACGCATACACATCAGCACATTAATTGCATCGGCTGCTTTAAGGTGCTTGTAAATTATTTTGGTTTATTAGAAGATATATATATATATATATATATATATATATATATATATATATATATATATATATATATACTAGTCTTCGAAGTCCGCCCGATGGGCGGGCATGTCCTATAATTTTACTTTTGATGGTGTTACTTAACGGAAATTTGTTTTTTAAGTACGGTGTTTTTTCATTATTTTTAAAAATGTATTAGTTTACGTTAATTAATTCTTTTTAAAGGAAAGATTTTGAATGCATGAACAATGAAAAATAAATGAAGTTTTACAATTATAGAACAACAAAAGGTACTAATTTATTCATAAAAAGATAGTTTATACAGTGAATAAAGAAGAACAAAGTCACAACCTAACTTGAGAATGCATCGGGATTTCTAACAGCATTCAAGGACACACTTGGAAAGCTTCACACAACTAAGTTGAATCAATTAATACCTGTAATTTGGGATTGGTTGTGGGCCATGGTTTCTGCACTAAGGTACTGAGGTATCTTGTGTAACTTTTCGGTTGCAGGTAGAGCACCTCTTGTAGTACCATTGTTTTATGGTATTAATTTTAAATATGGTGGCTTCAGTTGTGAAATCTTGACCACTTTAGAGCAGGAATTTTGTAATAGAATTTTCAAAAATGTATTCATTAAGTTTAGAAGAAGAGGACATATATACTTCCCTGAATACACGTGAACACATTCAGATAAATTCACGTGTATCTTGTGTTTATACTTCATACCATTATTACATATATACTTACTTACCCGGTTGATATCCTGCCACTTTTAACAATTGCAATCGCAGTATAGGAAAACTCATGGAAACGCTCTTCCATAACAGAAGCTTGAACTGAAACAAATGATAAAGACGATAAAATGGCTATTCCAAACCTTCCAACCTGAATAACATACCAACAATTAGCAACCAAAAGTTACTTAATATGATCATAGAAACCTATTGTAAATAACTTATAATCATATAAACCAAAAAAACAATCAAATAAATGAAAGTAGCTCAGCAAACACAAACAAATCAACTTTTAGCATAGCCTTTTGCTAAAATGGAACAAAATTGATTCACGAAAGCTAATTCACACAATCATGTGACAGCATTTATGCAAGCTTGGAAGTTAAACTTGCCTTTTAGTTTCACTCGGGTGACCAAAACCTTGAACTGCGTAATTTTTTGAAACATGCGAGGAAAGGAATTAGTCATCTAAGGAACATGGCTGCTGGAAGTATGTAAAGAGCACACAATCAGTGGCCTTTAAATAAATACTCAGTACCTATAAAACATATAAAACAGAAAGAAAAAAAATCACTTTAGCGCTACGTAATCAAGCATTGAAAGAATTAGAAATTGGTCTCTTGGACATAGTTGATGGTGTCTAAGAGAAGGTAGACAATGCATCTCCGATAAACTCATTGCGAAGCATCTCTAGGACATCAATATTAGCAATCAAAATGCAGCATCCGTATATAATATATTGGTTTTCTCTTGTCAAGAAAATTATTAAACGGTTTAGATGAGTCGGGTTTTTGAAAAAGAACAGTTTTTGTTGCTTTTAGAATTTCCTCGACAGACCGACCCGTGCCAACAGGGACGGAACCAGAAGACAAAGTCACCGGGTGCATTTATGAGAAATCAAACAAGACTACATGCATAACTTTTTGGGACCGGGTGCATTTATAGAAAAATAGAGGTTTTATAACAAAATTAACACTACGAGACAAAAATTCATGGGTGTCCCGGGACCCCCCGGCACACCCCCTGGTTTCGTCCCTGCGTGCCAATATACTATGATATAACCTCCCATCACCTAGATGTTCCTTTGGGATACTTAGCCGTTCCTTTCCTTAATAGTTCAATCTCTTCTTTCCCCCCATGGTTTTGGTTTCTTTTCAAAATTGCTTGTGGACATAGTCCCATTGACTTTGGGTTTTGCAGATCCATTTTTTTGACTGTTGTCTATCGCATGACCTTTCTCAATATTGTGAGAGTTAATCGCCTCCTTTAGAAGCTCATATTGACTTTGACTATCTTTACCTTTTCCTTCCATATTCTCACACAAGGTCTGTAGCTGTAACATATCAAATGGCAAGCATATATTTTCCACGTCATCTTGTGTAATATTGAGCAAATTATTTGCCACAACATGGGTCGAGAGAGCTCTTAAACAGGTTCATTCTTTTCTCAACAGTTTCTTTTCTTTTTCTTTTAGTTTCTTTTGGTTTGAAGTAGCTTCAGCAGCCTGTTTTTCCTCTTCTTCTTTATTACATTTATTTTCTTCTGCAATTCTTGCGGCTTCTTCTTCTTGCTGTTTCTTAACCGCATACTTAGCCTCCTTTTTCTTCTGTTTTTCAGCTTTTATCATCTCCTTCAATTTTATTATTCGATGTATTAACGTTACATTGGGTTGAATTAAGCACTATGACAACTAAAAACATAAGAATAGTTTATTACTCTCATAGTACATGTGATTGACTATTGGCTCAATTTTATATATAGGATTCTATTCGTATCGTTTTTTTGAGGAGGACACTCATGACGAGCTGAATTGGATCTCCTCTGACTGTGGCCTACGTCGTCTTGCATTATGTTGCAGGCGATATTGTTAACTATGTAAAGTAATGGTAAGAGTGGTGATCCATCACAACCTTCAGCAGTAAAAAGCTGATAAGAACATCTATATCAAAGCAAAAAATGATACTTTACTTCAACACACCAATCATATATGAATTTTTGTTTGTTGACTATATTGAGAAAAGAATCATATCTGGACATCTCAGATATATATATTTTTTCTGAGTGTGCATTATAAACGTATAAGTAGCAACCAATTTACCATGCCAATCATGATCCAGCCATATATTCCATCATTGATGGCATAATGACCATATGGATTTTACATAAGCTTATTAGAGATTCGTCAGAACTTATTACGTCCAAAAATTTAGGATAGTACCTGAACTGGCCCCGACATTGAAAAAGCAACCCGCTGCCACCTGTCAGAGCCAGAGTTATTACATTGCATAGGATGGCCCTGTGGACCAGGGAAAATGCCACCTGCGTACTGATTTGGTGGCTAACCATGTGGGGTCTGTAAAACACCCTGATTTCCTCTTCCTGGATAACCCATTGGAAGTCTCAGTTCCATCCTTGACCTCCCATGATGGGTACGGACCCTTTATTCCATTTATCATCAACACTTAAGTTACTGTGACAACGGTCTAACTGTGGTGGCCGTCACCACCAACGCTACCTCTACCAGGGCTCAGGTGTTGAGCTATATTGATACTCGATGCTATCAATGCTTCCGCTATATCAGAGGTAATCTCAAATCCTTTCGGAAGATCAGTACATTGATCCATGAAGTGTACTTCAAAGGCAGCCGTTTATCCGAAGGTAAACAAACTAAAATGAAAGTAATAATTTAAATCATTTACTCCATAGCCATTGGATTTATAGTTAATATACATTTACATATTACGCATTTATGCTACTAACCTTCTGATTATACAATATTTCGCACTACCAGGCCTTCGATGGTGATCAAAGGAAATAAGGGGTATTATGATTACGCCAAGCTTGGATATAACCTGAAAAAAGAAATACTAAAACACTACGTTAAGTGATTGCGCATGGGGGTGAGCCCTGCGAACCACCTCCGGTCTGTGAATAAGTGATCGGTATGAGAGTTTTAAATGTAAGCGTAGTAAAGTAAGGTGACAGAGATTGCATACCAGATTTGTCATCGTCCAGGATTATTTATAGGTGAAGAAAACGGTCCTGGAGAGTGGTCACACGTTTGAGAGAGATCATGGGGGCGTCCCATGATTTGTGATAACCGCTAGGGTTTAGTGTCCCACTCCTCCGGGTTTAGCGGGGGTGCTAAGGAGGAAAAGGAGACGTGGGTAAGACTTGGTCTCACCAGTATTGGACTTGGCTTTGTTCCGTCCATAAAACTTATCGAGAGATACCCCGAAGGGCTTAATCCTTCGATTGGCGAATTCCCACTTGGTAACTAGATCATTGATGATTAGTTTTATGCCAAAGAAAGTTTTAGGAGGCTAGCCAGAGCCTTCGATTATGTAGGTTACGATCAGATTCGAAGGGGTGTCCTTCGAGCTAATCGGAGGGTACATCATCACCTTCCATACCAATCGTCAACAATACGGTTAGCATAATCAACCGAGGGATTAAAGGAGCCATTTAATTATTAAGTGTCAATTCAGGTTTTGTTCATCTAGCTCAAATAATTATTATGTGTCAATTCAAGTTTTGTTCATCTAGCTCCAATGAGCAGCACATGTAAGTTAAAAAAACAGGTAAAACAGAGAAGTAATAATCCAAATTTTTTTTTGGCTAACTACGTAAATTCAAAAACTGAACACAATCCTTATACATTATTATTTGCAATTGCATTTCCAAGCACATGATACCATGCAAACTCCATGGCCTTGAAATGTAATCGAGTGATGATTACTCATCTTCACTTCTTTAGCCATGATCTTTATATAACTAATTTTCTTCTCATTAAGTAGCAATCAAGGTACGAACTGTGTCTCGCACTACCACCGTCGAGTGCCATTTAACTACACAAACAATAAAACTTTATCAAGCTATTATACCAAGATTTTTTTTAACATAATAATTAGGTTTCATGCAGCCTTTCCAAAAAAAATAAAATAAAATAGGTTTCATGCAGTTTAATCTGATGAACTCGCTTTATGTCAGCTATTCTTATTTTTTTTTACTTTGCCCGTCTGACCCAAAAAAAATAAATTAGAACCTAAAATCTACTTGTTTACCCATAAATGGATCGAGTTTGAAACCTTTATCTTATAGAGCTTCTGAAAAAACTAAACTTAAAACAACATACCCCGGGTAGAATGATTTTTGATATGTCCATGTAAGAAAGTGAGTGTAATATAAACACCGATTTATCATGCTCTACCCTCTTTGATCATCACCACAAGACTTGTCATCTTTGCTTATGCTGGTACCATTTTTTTTACTAACCTACTTTCTTCCGGCCCAAACAGCAATTCACAATAGGTTTGATCCATTCAATATGATGGTGTTTAACTGTTCACCATTTGGTTGCTCGACCAAAGCATTTAATATGACATCACTGGATGAAGATCAGAGCCAAAAAATTGAAGGCCGGGTGCGTCTGCAGCTTCCATGGCCACATATCTAGTGATATATTAAGAAACTGGAGTTACATAAGTTTCTTTTAATACATAGTAGTTACTATTAAGTATTCTTCACAAACTGGAATTAAATATCCGATTACGTTTGTAAAAAATAAGCCCACTAAAACATATTGTTTTACCAAAAATACATATGGTTACCTTGATCTTGCAAAGTCAATGCGCACTCTTACCTTGATCTTGTAAAGTCATTAGATCCTTTATCTCATGACAGCGCCTCCAGTTACATATATGTGGTCTACCTGTATCATTTGAATCCACAGTGGAACTTGCTTATTTGCTCTATGTGTATTTATTCAAGTAGATTTAAGATTGAACTAATAAAAGTGTAATTTTTTGATCTAGTAATAAGCTAATAATCATGATTATAGTAAAAAGGTCTCAATAATCTGTTTCAAATTTGATGAAAAATTTTCCAAATTCCAGATCAAAAAAATAAAAGGGCAATAGAAAATTGTATGTAAAAATAAGACACCTAATCAAAGAGTAAGAGCCCCTTGTTGTCGTCACCCTCCTTTTTATCTTCTCTTTCTTTTTCTTCTAACCTCCGGAAGGTGCTGATATTGCAGCTCCACCTTTGAAAGAGGCTCCACCACAAATCATTACCTGCACAGATACAAAAAATTCCATACGAAAATTTTTGTTGTCAAATAAACCATATGAGTCATAACACAAAAAGTGTAAAGCTTATATGTTGAGCATCAACCCACAGCTAACAATGTAAGCATAGTAGTTACTTTTTATAAAGATATATAAACAGTATAATGAGTTATTGTTGTGTTACTAATAGATGAATTACCAAAAGAAATATCACTTTGTAGAGATAATATTGACAACTTATTTAAAATAGAAGTCTTTCAAACTTTGTTTATATAAAAATTGAAAGATCTTGCACTTAATTATAAATCAGTTCAGGAATGCAAATCCAAACACCCTTAAGGGGGTTGGCAACACACCCCTCACCCCATCAACCTTCACTCACAAACAACCAATCCCCTTATGCCACATCACCCTCCCACTTTTCCCTTCATCCACTCATTTTTTGTTGGCATCACACCACTCACCCTTCACTCACTTTTTTTTTTCTTTTTCTTTTTTCTTTTTTAAATTCTATTAAAATTTATTAAAAACTAAAATTCATTAAAATTAAAATAAACATTACATAATATTATTAAAAAACATAAAATACCATTACATAATACTAAAAAACTAAACTTCATCGTCCACCTCGATGTATGGTAATTGTTGAGCGTGAACATGCTCCATAAGATCAAATCTGACACGAAAATGTGTATCCTCATCTCGTATCTCGCCTAAAGCTGCTTCGTCAAACACCGGTTCAATCGGAGGATCCCGAATATGAACTGGCGAGATTGCGTTACCGGCGTTATGTATAATCATGTTATGCAATATGACACACGTATAAACTATTTTTCTAATTCTTTCTATCATGTATGGCCGTAAGGGTCGATTCAGTATACTCCATTTACCCTTGAGAACACCAAATTCCCGTTCAACATCCTTTCGAGCCGACTCTTGTAATTTCTTGAACTTTTTTTCCTTCGGGTCGGTTGGATATTTGAACGCTTTAACAAACGTAGACCATGCCGGATATATGCCATCACAAAAATGTGTGCAATCTAGGCTACCGATCATACCCGGAATGTGATGTCGGTCTTCGTGCGCTTCGTACAAACATGCAACATCATGACTTGTTGGCCTACGTAGAAAATCTCGAGCATATAACTCAATAATAGCATCACAAAAAAATTGAAGGCATTCACGTGAAGTTCTTTGCGCCATTTCCAAATATTCGTCAAACTCATCCGGTGGTGCACCGGTTGCGAGTTGTTTAATGGCAGACAAACATTTTTGTATGGCCGTGAAACTTTTTTTCATTCTAGCATCGTAACCTTCCTGAAAATACTCGAATCTAGCCTCAATAGCTTGCGTTATTTTTAAAAATAAACTTTTAGGCATACGATACCTATCTTCAAAAAATTCATCGTCAAATTTTGGATCTTCACAAAAATAATCACGATGCAATCTTTGTGCAGCAGAGATCCGATTGCGTTTCACTGATTTTCGTGTCGACCCAGCCGTATCTTCTTCATCTTCGTCAATTGCGTCAGCAAAAAATTCGAGACTAGTATCGTTAGACCACTCGAACGGCTCATCTAGAAAAAAAGTCGAACCAATTTTTTTGTGCTCCATATACTTGCGGTTGAATCGGATATTTTTTTTGAATCGGATGTTTTTTTTTTTTTTTTGGAACCGGATTTTTTTTTTTTTTGATCGGTTGTGTTTGTTTTTTTTTTTTTGTTATGTTTTGTCTTTGTTTAACAAGTATACATACACAACAAAATAAAAGTAGCCGTTGTACTCCCATTTAATTTTGCAACGTTCCTTTTTTGATTTTGCAACGGCCAAAAAATGCTCGGTAAGCTTCACCGCAAAATGGTGATGCCGTGCGGTAGGAAGGGGAGGGTGGCGGTGTTCCCGTGCGGTGGGGATGCCGCACCGTGCCTCCCCGTACCCATTGCCAACCCCCTAAGTGTTAATAAGGAATCTCTTTGTCATAAAGAATCCTATTTCTAATAGTTATCAAGACTCCTATTTTAACTATTAGTCTTCGTCATAAAGAGTCTTATTTTGAATATTAGCCTCAAGAGTGTGACTATGTTATCAACCTACTCTTTGTTAAAACAATAAATAGACGTTTTAACATTTCTTAAAGTTCCAGAATCAAATACACAACTAAATACTTCCGAAGTTTTAGATGAACAATTTTATTCACAAAGCTTATGGGTGAATAATAATGAATTGAACTTTGAAATATCGTCACATCTGCATGTTAAAAGAATCACATTATAGCAAGTGTTGAAAAGTCAAAACAATTTGGAACTCTAAGCAGCCTTTCACCAAATTTAAAAGTGTAGTCAATTAAAGATTATCAAGTGACTTCAATATTGTTTTTCTCAACCTCACTACTAAGGTATAAAATCTTTTGGGAAACAACATTAAGTTACTCAGTAGTTCAATAGATAGAAGCATATGCAACTTCCATTGCTCCCCTAACTAAAAGAAAGATGTTTTTTTTTTTTTTTTTTTTTTGCTTTGTTTGTATGTTCTGTGACCTGCTGAATGAATTGTTTAGAACAAATGTGTAAAAATTCCCAACCTTTTGCCATCCCATCTACTCCTAATACTTGGCTCTAATCATCTGCATTTCAATCGACCTACAAAGACTAATTGGTTTCTAAACCAACTTTGAAACCTATGTCCCCGCAAACATTCACAAACCAATAAACATCAGTCAAACTCTAACTCAGTCTGAAACTCGGCCAAAAATTCTTAAAAGCAAACATAAGTTTACCTGCCAAGCATGAAAACAGTGGCCCATGGATTGGTTCCAGGTGAAATAGAAACACAGAACCATCATTCACTTGCGTTTAGAAACTGATTACAATAGACTCGATCCAAATTGACTCGTAATGCATAAGTTAAGTAAGAAATATATAGGTGAATTTTCTGAGTCATAATCGACTTTTAACGCATTTGCATTTAAGAACTTTTGTTTTTAGCTAAAATCTACTCTATGATTACAAAAACTTAATTGATGCTCATTTTTATGTACATGACTTGAAGTTGTCCTTTTACAAATCGAAATTAAATGACAAATAGCGTACCCCATCCATGTCGATAATTACACACTCCCATATTCAACAAACTTGCAATGGTCATTGCTCGACCAATGCTTTAAAGCACTTAGTATATCTTCAACATAGTTATGTGCACCAGAAAAAATAAACATGAGATTTTATAATAATATTGGACGATTTGTGAATGAAAATACTATTTAGACTTGTTATGAGAGGTCTACATGCATGTAAACCAGCAGGAAAACTGTAGATCGAACTTAAAATTTTCACAAACTGATGATAAAAATTATGGATAATTTACCTGCCCCAACAAGCCAGTCGTGCCACTTTTAACCAAGGGAACAGCGGCTACCAAGCAAAGGCGGTTCACATATCACATCCAAGTTGTTGAGCCCATTTAAAAGAACACTGAATAGCTTGAAGAAGTCAACATTAAAGTTGGAATCTTTGACATTAGCATGGTAAGATGTAATGCTAAAACAAAACTTAGTTTTAGAAGATAAATGATCAAATAGTTCAAGTTGCTCTGCAAGGGACCCCATGTGTAAAGTTAATTCATAAACCTCCTATATCATTCCATTTGAAAGTAAAGAATTATAAATAACTAAAGATAACTTAGTGGTCCTATATTAATTTTAGTAAAGTATGACCAATTCAACGTCTACACTTACATTGCCAACAACTGCTAATGCTTTTAATAAGTTTTTCCTAGATATCAATTTTAGTTTGTATGTATCACAAAAAATGACTTGGCTCAATTGGTTGAGGTGCTTGTTTCTGGAGTATCAGACCTGGGTTCGAATCCATATATTGGGTTTGAAGACTATTGTTCCTACAGAACATGAACATGTAAACAAAGATATTACATCAAAATTCCAGAGAGACCAAAATTTTATAAACCTCTATAAAAAAAATGGGTAAAGCTAAAGAAAGAAATTATATAAATAAGCTAATTCACTATACAATCAAACACCCATACCTCTACCCTCCTTTCTGAGCTTAGACATGATTCCCCACATAGCAACAACTTGAAGAATATCATAAGAGCATAGTTTTGTGTAAATTAGATTTTTCACAGTTGATGGCTTATATTTCGACGAACATTCTTAGGATTCAAATTCAATATCAAAGAATTCGCACTGCTGAAAACTAAAGTAGATACACATTTATGGCTGAGACTTATTGTTCAAAAACGACATTTTCACACTTAATGGCTTATTTTTGAACTTACGGATTTTTGTTTTGGAACAAAATTTTACCTGAAAAATTGAAGGGACCTTGTCATAGCTTCCTAAATATATATAACCTAATGGTGTTTCTGCATAAAATAGTGAAACTCAAAATAACCTGGGCGTGAAGGACGTGAGCCGCTCGATCTGTTCGCAAATTATAATCGCCCAAATTAAGTAAAGCCAATACATTAGGTCGCTATGAATAGGTATCCGTGTTGTAACTGACAATGTTAAAGTGCAGCAAAAAAAATACCACGAATAAGACTCGTGTGATGTCTATAGCTCAAAAGATGTGAGCGTCCTTGTGCAAACTTACGCGAGTGTTTTGTGTGTCCTAAAGAACGCCTGCAGCAGTAACAAACTGTTATTAACAGTTAATATAGGGAATAGTGTTGACATAAATAATGCCTAAAAACATTGTTAACATATTAACAATATCTCTATGTTTTGATAATTACAAAACATAAACTCATTGAACTAAAATTTATGATGTAAACAAGTATTTAGTGATAAATATCTCTCTTTACATCCAAATCACTTAAGGTATGAATAAACAAAGTGTTTATTGTAATCTATGATCAAAGGAAAATTTTCTAAGTCACTAGAACTTTTATAAAATGTCATAAACATTTTATATCTTTTATAAAATCACTTTTGGAATTAAAAGAATATGTTTAATTCATTATAAATATATGATTTCAAATTTCCAACCAAAATGGCAAATATTATCCAGAAAAACCTTTCCCACAAAAGGACAAACAATTACAACGTTCTGGAGGGGGCGGCCCCCTTAATGATTAAGGGGACCGGCCCCTAATTAAGGGGACCGGCCACGCTCCAAAACAGTAAATTGTTCCCCTATAAATATTGGTTCATCTCACAGATTTTTCTCACCTTTTGCACTCCTAAACTTTCTGTTCTAGATCTCCATTTCTATTCTTTAAATCCTTTGATCATACATACATAAATATTTGTTTCAAAGTGATCCAAACATCAACCTCTCAAGTGCAAGAGAAGAATATTTCTAATCTTCAAGACAAGAAGTATTACAACTTGTTGTGACCTCCACATCCAAGTTGCTTGAGCATCTTTCATTACATATATTTCTTTGTGTTATTTGTTGTGAATATTTGGTAGAAGATAGATTAGCTTAGTGTGTAGATAGAGTGATTGTTTAGAAGATTGTTGTGAAGTAGATAATTAGGAAGTAGATATACTACAACAAATCGTAGGACGGGCGATGACACTTTCGGCGGCGAAAGGCATGTCCCCGCTGAAAGTCGCTAAACGACAAAAACCGTGCTGAGCTGGCATACGATCTCACTAACCGTTCACAAGATTTTCAACACTTTGTCCCCGCCAAAAGTATTTGCAGTATTTTGTAACTTTGACCAAAATAGTTACCCTCAATTGTGCCCGCGTATTTTTCCCGCCACACTTTTAGCGGGGACATGTCCCCGCTAAAAAGTTGTTCCATAAGTTACATGCTAGCTTTTCCCCGCCAAAAGTTTAGGCGCCAAATTTCCCTCCAAACTGCAATATATATTATATCATACACATAACACATATTAACTATCGTAAATTCGGCAAAAAATACAAAACACACATAACAATAGATGGTTTAACGCCAGAACAGGAGTGGGCTGTTAGGATATAAAAATATCAAAGTACTTCTGGATGTCAAAGTTCTGCTGCATGAAGAATAAAGTCGAAGTACTGCTGAAGGAAAAAGTCAAAGTACTGCTGTTATTGAAGAATGTTTAAAGTACTTAGAAGAAAACAAGGAATGATGTGCAATATTAGATAAGGATTAATGTGTAATATTAAATGAATATTCTAGAATTAGTTAGGGATAATGACTAGTCGTTCAAGGATTATATGTTGTAAACCGACTTAAGGTTATCTATATAAAGAGTCTTAAGAGGTATTAGTCGATATAAGTTTTAGAGAAGTTCTCATAAGTTAGAAGTCGATCAAAGTTGATAAATAGTTAGGGATTGTTAGTGAATCTGTGTAACAAAGCAGGTTCAAAGTTTGGTTAATATAAAAGTTCTTCTTAAGCTTTGTGTTAGTAGATTCTGCATACTTTACAAGGTAAAACAGTGTTTCAATATTAATAGTGTTGAGTTCACTCAATATTGTTAAACCCATACAAGCTACAAAGTAGTTTGGTCAGAGTATATCGATCCAACAAGTGGTATCAGAGCTTGTGTTGGAAACTCTGATTAAGAAGACAAACCTTTGAAACCTTTAAACCGATTTCACTACAAAACCCTTCAAGATGTCGACAGAAGCTGCACCTGCTCCCTCAATCACAGTTGTTAGAATCCCTATTGTTAAGAAGGGAGAATACAACCTATGGGCCATGAAGATGAGGCAGTACATTGCCATCACAGACCATGCACTGTGGGATGTGATTGTCAATGGTAACATGCAAATTGAAGAACCAGTAGAGGTACCTGGACAACCAACACCACCTAAAATTACTGTACCTGCTGCTACCAAAAGAAATCAAGACAAAGCTCTCAACATACTGCTTTCTGCTATTCCTGATGGTCACTTATTAAAGTTTCATGATGCCAAAGATGCCAAACAACTATGGGCTGCAATAAAGAAGAAGTTTGGAGGTAACGATGCTTCCAAGAAGATGCATAGGAATTTGCTGAAGCAACAATTTGAAACTTTCACTGTTGGAGAAAGAGAAGGTCTTGATTCTGCTTATGAAAGATTCCAACATCTTCTGAGTATGCTAGAACTATATGATGTTGAGGCATCAGTTGAAGATGCTAATTTGAAGTTCTTGAGAAGTTTGCCATCAGCATGGCATGTAGTTGCTACTTTGATCAGAGGACAACCAGGGCTGGATACTATGGACTTTGATGATCTCTACAACAATCTGAAGGTGTATGAGCATGAGATGAATGGTACTACAGGTTCAAGCTCACAACAGAAACCTCAAAACATTGCTTTTGTCTCTTCTGAAAACAGAAGCAGTACTTCCAACAAAGGTACTGCTTATCCTGTTCAAAGTACTGTGACTGAAACACAGGTTCCATGTACAACAATGGTCACCACCAATTCATCACAACCACTTACCCCCACCTCAGATGAAGTTATATGTTCATTCTTTGCTCAACAAGCATCTCTACCTGTCACCTATCAAGAAGATGTATTGCAAATAGATGATGATGCTTTGGAAGAAATTGATATCAGATGGCAAGTTGCCATGCTCACTGCAAGGATCAAGAAGTATGTGAACAAGACAGGAAAAGGCATAAATTTCAGAGCTAAACAAGGAATAACATTTGACAAGTCCAAGATTGAGTGTTTCAACTGTCAAAGGACTGGTCACTTTGCAAGGGAGTGCAAATTTGCAAAGTATCAAGCAAACAAGATGATTGAACCACCCAAGCCTGAGAGAAAAGAGATTCCAATTACTGAACCAAAACCAAAAGCTTTGGTTGCTCAAGAGAATCTGTCAAAGATTGATTGGTCAAATGAGTTTGATGATGAACCAGTAACCTATTCAATGGTTGCATTGGAAGACTGGAGCATAGCATTTGATGAAGAGCCTGGATATGCTGCTTTGGAGTCAGGAGATGGTTTAGGAAGCTTTGATTGGAGCATGGAGTTTGAAGAAGCACCTGTTCAGCTTGCTATGGTAGCTGGTTCACCAAGTTCATCCACTAACTCTGAGGTATGCTCTAAGTGCAATGATATGTATCAAAAGTTACTTAGTGAATATGTAGGTGAAAGAGATAAATTTCAAAAGGCTAGGGCTGAGATAACTGATTATCAATTAACTTTAGAGTCAATGGAGGCCAAAATCCTTACACATGAAAACAATGAAGTAGCATGGCTTGAAACATATAAACAACAGGATTACCTAGTTAAGTTAAATGAATGGAAACTAGGTTGTAAGGTGTCTGAACTAGAGAAAGTGACTGCTGAAAGGGATAAGTTGTTAGAAAAACTTGTTGTGTAGAATGAGGCAGGTGTGTCACATGTTCAATTTGTTGAAAAGCAAAGAACATCTAATATTAAGACAGGCCTAGGTTATGATAATGATAGTGATGCGTGGGAATCGCACCTTGCTTTACCTCTCGAGGGATCTCGAGAAGCTTACAACCCCCACCAGGCAGTGTACCTGATCGTTGTAGTATAGTATAGTGACAAGTACCGGGGGATTGATCGTTCAGCTAGGAATAGTGTCGTTAGGATTGAAATTAATCTAACTAGGTCTAAAGGTGAAGGATGATTCTTTTTGTATTTTTATATTTTATGAATAGCAAGTAAAAATCTCGGGTATTGGGAGAGTGGGCGGAATTAGTTGCTAATCAACTAACCCAAAAGCTACTAATTAAACTAATTAACAAGAAAAGTAAACTAGGATTCTACAAGATAAGTGAAGCATGTCTACCTATGATATGTTACTCCTTGCTAGCTATCCAATCCTACCTATTGAATTGTAACCTTGTTTTAATTGACGGGTTGTATTCCTTAATACCATTCATGGGGTGGCATACATAACTCCCCAATTCTATGAGCTCTTATCTCCTCCTACACCATGCCCAGCATAACTATAGGGATTGTAAACAGTGGCTCATGCATTAAATACAACCAATAAAGACCTAGTACGCCTCGGTTCATGTTTCTTAAGACGTTCAAGCATGTTACCATTTGGAGATCTGCCAGTTTTCTTAAGCCTAACATATAAATCATTCAATCAAAACAAGAATCAATAGGAAACAAGGATTATAAACTAAACCAACTAGATCTATTGAAGTTGTCACGCTTTAATAGATGGAGATAGACACAACATCAACAAGAAATCAATGAGATCTAATCAATTATATATAAGTTTCACATAATCATAAGTAGACACAAGGTGAATTAGCAAATCATCATCAAAGAAGAGCAAACAACAATGATAATGGAAAACATAATTAAGATAGAATCATCAAACCAATACATGATGTTTATGGAGTGATTGAAACCCTCTAAGTTGCTGGAAAAACACCCACCTAAACCCAGGAATCGACCTTAGGGTTTAGGGCTTACAAAAAGTGAAGTTATGAAGTTATATTTATAGGCATGTTTTCTGTCGGCCCTTCGTGACGGCGTCAGCTCGTACTCTTGACGCCGTCAAGACCATTTTTTCACCAAATTGTAGATCTCTTCGTCCTCTTCGCGTGGGCTTTTGAATCACCTAAATCCGAGTTCGTATGCAAAAGTTATGACCAAAACAATATCAGCAACACCGCGCGCAAGTTTTGACAAGTTTACACGTGACGGCCTTGGTGACGGCCTTGGTGACGCCGTCATCAACCACGGTATTTTATTCTTGCTATCTGACGCCGTCAGGGTGTAACTCTTGACGCCGTCACCTAGTGTCTTCAGCATGGAAAATTGATACTTTGCCGTTTTCTTCACTTTTATGCTTCAAAAACGTCCAAAATGGCTTCTTTTCCAGAATTCACTCTCCAAACACCTAAAATCACAAAAGGAACGATTTAGGGCAATATTTGATCAAATAAAGTCGGATTCGGGCTTAAATGACCCCCTAAAAATGGATCATTTTTCGCCTCATCATATACCCTTACACTTGAGATTTGCTTGTCCTCAAGCAAATGAGCTTTTATTCTACTCAAAAGACAAGTTAGGGGTCATTTAACACTAATATAAAAGTAATTACAACAAATAACCATTCCACTAAAGACCAATAGACAAGCACGGAGGTCATATACAAGCACCTCACAAATAGTGTTTAGATACTCACATCTCTCGGGTGTAATAAAGTAATATAACATTATGGAAATGGAAGATATCTCTCACTACCTGTCATAGCAAAATAGATTACCATAGGCTTGGGAAAGGATCAAACCTCCACCACATGGCGTAAGTACCTAGGATAAACTATCAAAGAGGTCTTTTAAAGGGTTGTAACGTTAGGTGTAGGGATATGAATTACACGGTTTTGTGGGATAAAGGAAATTTTACTGGTGGCGAGTTAACAAACTTGGTTAATTACATGTACAAGATGGCGTTGCTAAGCCAAGACTAGACTCGACTTAAGCTAATAAACGAAAAATAACAAAAACATAAAATGAACATAGAATGAAACGGGATGGTAGTCCGTATGTTTTTTTTTTTTTTTCTTTTTCTTTTCTATTTTTTTTTCTTTTTCTTAATTTTTTCGAATTTTTTCGAATTTTTTTTTTATTTTTATTTATTTATTTTTTTTTTTTTTTGCATACACTCTTACCCTACCATCCAAAATAATACATCATAAGGGTATGAGCATTCCCCTTACACTTGAGTCTTTACATACTTTACATTTGACTAATCTAATAACTTGAATTAAGAAAATCAAAACACTTGGAGCACTTTTAAGATTAACGTACATATGGGGGTAATAATATGATGTTCTTCCCCATTACTCCATAAAATAAGTACTTACCCATGAGTCCCAATCGTCCCAAAACAATATGTACAAGGATATGACTCAACTTAGCAACCATGTAATCAATTAGAAAGTTAACTTAGGGTTTAACAAATAACAATAATGCACTAAAAATGAGCGCATACACGGAAGGCTAAGGCGATTTGGTTGTACATTTAAGTGGGGTGTAACAAATTCTTCCTTTAAGTAAAATGCTTAAAGTTAGAAACGAAAAGATAGGCTCGGAGGGGTGTACTAGGGGTTTCGTGTACTAAAAATGAGTACAAAGCTAAGGGTGTGGGAAAAATTAGTTGACTTAACTAGCCAAGTAATACGACTTAAATGGTCAAGTAATTATGATACGGGTTTAACACAAGGGTGATCCTAATGCCTCTTATCATGTAGTAAATCCTACTACACGAATGTAGTCTCACTAGCGGTCTCGGGATGCATCACTAACGCAAGTTCTAGAATCTAAATGCTACCGGTACACTCATAAGCACTAATAATGAATGCTTTTCCTATCAAATCTAAAGGCGAACCTCACATTTTTGGGTGGAAAATTTTTCTGAATACATGGTTATGTGCTAGTCATACAACCTCCTATCCATGAGACGCTTGCTATGGCTAAAGTTTCACTCCTAAATGTTGTAAAAAATTTTAAATTTGGCGCTAAAATTACACTAACAAGTATTTCTCATAGTTTTATTACACATCTACCATCAAACAAAACAAACTCAAGCGAAAGTGCATATGTAAGGTATCATCTTTTTACCCTCCCCTTACACTTAAGATGAACATTGTCCCCAATGTTCAAGTAAAGAATGTAAAAGTGAAATAAGTAAAAAGAATGAAATCAAATACTCCCCTGATTCGCTCGGTATGGATAATGAGGTGGTCAGGTTAAATCTTCCTCCAAGAAAATGAACACTCAAAGCTTCCCTTCCAGAATATAAATCATCTTCTTGTCATACATAACCTGTAAATCCTGAGAAAACAAACAAAAACCCAAAGCATCAATCCGAACAAAGATAACTCACAACTAGATGTAATTCCAGACTTAGGAATAAAAACAAAACAATTAAAGATATAATGCTTGTGGAATGAATGTTTGCAGATTTCCTGGAGTTTATAAAACTAAAGAATCAACAAAAACTTTAAGACTCTGGTATAAACAAAACTAGCAAAATTTCCAGAATTTTACACGTGACGCCGTCAAGAGTAAACTCATGACGCCGTCAGAAGTGACCTGCAGAAATCTTTATGTTAAGTTTTCGGAAAATTTCTGGAAAAACTTATGTCCTACTTCCTGGAAAATCCTGCAAAACATCATTATGACTCGATACAAGTATTTGACTCTAACAAGTACTAATACACATGTCCATTTAATATTGTTGTGGTTCATACTCAATTTCGTTCTTATAAACAAATTTGGATCTCCCTTACACTTATCTTTTGCAAAATACCTTTATATGCAATTAAGACGAAGTTAAAAACAAAATAAAGCATTTTCACAATTTACTTTGAAACATGAGCCACAAACAATAAAAATAAAACATGCATACGGAAACAAATAAAATCAAACAAACAAACAAACAAACAAACAAATAAAAACACACAAAACATGGGTTGCCTCCCAAGAAGCGCTTGTTTTTGTTCGAGTCACGAGCCTGACTCTACCCTTATTTAACGGAAATAGCGGAGGTTCTCCCTACACTTAGGATCAAGTGTGGGTGAAAGTAACGATACACACCCTTAGGGTGTGAATATGCCACGTGAGGTGAAGGGGGTGAGTGAATGGCTTCCTTCATCCTAGAACTACCCGGATAATATTGGTTGATGGGTGGGTCGGTTCCTCTTTTGTCTCCTAGAAATAAATCTAAGGATGGGAAGTTGTGTAAAGGTTGAGGTTCCGGTTCATCAACATTAGGAAATTCCCTAGAACTAGGAGTAGGGTTATCACTACAAGTGTTCAAACCTATATCCTCAAGTGGTGCCTGGTCCAAGGGTTCTACCTCCATTGGAATTCCTAAAGTTTCTTCTACTTCTTCCGGGTAAGTCACGGGCGGTGTGTGTGCCTCAAATGACGGTTGAGTATTTTGTGGGCTTATGTTGTTCACCTCATCATTCCATGTGTCAGGATCTAGCCCTAACATTCTCCCAAGTATCTCACGTGCTTCTCTAGGCATCTCAACTTCTATGTCCGAATCATACGGATCATCCTCAATATTCTGACTGCTATATACAAATTGCCCAAGAGATTCATCATCTGTTTCTTGAGATTCATCATCATCGATCATAGGACCTAGGTCTTTTTGATCAATGTGATCATGCTCGGCTAAATCCTCCTCAATTGTTTTCTTAGGAAGTGATAATAGCAAACCTAGTGCTTCATCCAACTTATGATTTGTTGCAATGGCTCTCTCCATAATTCCTTGGCAAACTAGGTCGCATTTCCTATTGGCCTCACTAAAACTAGATCTTAAATATGGAGGTTGTTCATAAGAATCTATCCTAGGTGAAGGCTCATATGATTCATAGGTGTCTCTAAATGAGGTATTTTGAACTCTTTGGTGTGTTAGCCGCTCAACCCTATCTTGCAATCTTAGAAGTCTAAGTGTAAGGTCCATTTGAAGCAAGTTACAAACAAAATCACAAAGAAATGATAGACTACGAGAAAGCTACAAAGTAAAAAGAAAAAATCTCACTTGATAGGAATATAATGAGTAGACCCAATAAAAATCAAATTCAACCTAAACAATAACTATTTCCCCGGGCTGCGGCGCCAAAAACTTGATGCGTGGGAATCGCACCTTGCTTTACCTCTCGAGGGATCTCGAGAAGCTTACAACCCCCACCAGGCAGTGTACCTGATCGTTGTAGTATAGTATAGTGACAAGTACCGGGGGATTGATCGTTCAGCTAGGAATAGTGTCATTAGGATTGAAATTAATCTAACTAGGTCTAAAGGTGAAGGATGATTCTTTTTGTATTTTTATATTTTATGAATAGCAAGTAAAAATCTCGGGTATTGGGAGAGTGGGCGGAATTAGTTGCTAATCAACTAACCCAAAAGCTACTAATTAAACTAATTAACAAGAAAAGTAAACTAGGATTCTACAAGATAAGTGAAGCATGTCTACCTATGATATGTTACTCCTTGCTAGCTATCCAATCCTACCTATTGAATTGTAACCTTGTTTTAATTGACGGGTTGTATTCCTTAATACCATTCATGGGGTGGCATACATAACTCCCCAATTCTATGAGCTCTTATCTCCTCCTACACCATGCCCAGCATAACTATAGGGATTGTAAACAGTGGCTCATGCATTAAATACAACCAATAAAGACCTAGTACGCCTCGGTTCATGTTTCTTAAGACGTTCAAGCATGTTACCATTTGGAGATCTGCCAGTTTTCTTAAGCCTAACATATAAATCATTCAATCAAAACAAGAATCAATAGGAAACAAGGATTATAAACTAAACCAACTAGATCTATTGAAGTTGTCACGCTTTAATTGATGGAGATAGACACAACATCAACAAGAAATCAATGAGATCTAATCAATTATATACAAGTTTCACATAATCATAAGTAGACACAAGGTGAATTAGCAAATCATCATCAAAGAAGAGCAAACAACAATGATAATGGAAAACATAATTAAGATAGAATCATCAAACCAATACATGATGTTTATGGAGTGATTGAAACCCTCTAAGTTGCTGGAAAAACACCCACCTAAACCCAGGAATCGACCTTAGGGTTTAGGGCTTACAAAAAGTGAAGTTATGAAGTTATATTTATAGGCATGTTTTCTGTCGGCCCTTCGTGACGGCGTCAGCTCGTACTCTTGACGCCGTCAAGACCATTTTTTCACCAAATTGTAGATCTCTTCGTCCTCTTCGCGTGGGCTTTTGAATCACCTAAATCCGAGTTCGTATGCAAAAGTTATGACCAAAACAATATCAGCTACACCGCGAGCAAGTTTTGACAAGTTTACACGTGACGGCCTTGGTGACGGCCTTGGTGACGCCGTCATCAACCACGGTATTTTATTCTTGCTATCTGACGCCGTCAGGGTGTAACTCTTGACGCCGTCACCTAGTGTCTTCAGCATGGAAAATTGATACTTTGCCGTTTTCTTCACTTTTATGCTTCAAAAACGTCCAAAATGGCTTCTTTTCCAGAATTCACTCTCCAAACACCTAAAATCACAAAAGGAACGATTTAGGGCAATATTTGATCAAATAAAGTCGGATTCGGGCTTAAATGACCCCCTAAAAACGGATCATTTTTCGCCTCATCAGATAGCAATGAAGGCATTCCATTTAAGAGCAAGGAACTAAATCTTACAGTAGATACCTCCACTAGTGATGAAGAGTTCATAAGTCTAGATGAAAAAACTTCTAGTGATGAGGAATCCCCTAGTCTAACACCTCCTGTATTTCAGAAAGAAAAAGGATATAATGCAGTTCCTCACCCCCCAGGTAGCTTTCAACCACCTAGAAAAGATGTTGACTGTTATGGTGTAGATAACCTAGAGTTTAGGAAAAAGCTTAAAAGTAAAACTAACCCTGAAACTTTAGAAAAGTTTGTTGAAGCACCTAAGATTGAAGAGAACAGGTTTTTAAAACAAGCAGTACCTCCAAACACTTTTCGAAGTACTGCTGATTACTCATCAGTACCTCAGAGAAAATTCTTTCAAAATACTGCTAATTTTAGAAAATCTAATGGAAGGGGATTTGGGGATATTGGTCCTAAGGTCTGTTATGTTTGTTATAGTCCTCATCATTTGATTAAAGACTGTGATTACCATTCAAAATACCTAAGTAAATATCCAAAGACCAGAACTGCACAACCAAGTCATAGGGAGAATAAGCCAAGGGACAACAAACTAGTTTGGAATTATACAAATAGGGTTAACCATACTAATTTCTCAAAAGACTATAGGTACCCTCATCAGAAAAGGTCATACTCCAAACCCTCAGTACCTTCACAAAGTACTGATAGACAGTTCCCTAATGTTTCTAGCACACACTCAAGTGTAAGACCTAGGAGGTACAATCATTACAACCCTAGAAGCCTTACAACACAACAAAGGATGCTAGAACACAGAACCCAAATCCTAAAGTCACAACAAAATGGGTTAAGAAAGAAAGTACTGCTGGGGTAGAACCAGTACTTTCAGAGGTTAAGGGTGAAAAAGGGATAATTGATCATGAAAATCAAACTGTTTTGGAAACAAAAACCTTAATTCTTGATTATGCTTTCAAAGATAGTGGTGATTACATACTCAAAAGTCACTCCAAAAGGAGAACACAAGTCAGTAATGGCTTGGGTTCCTAAAAATAACTAACCTTTTTCATGTAAATGCAGGGCAACCCAGAGGAGGAGCTTAAAGATCATCTTATTGTAGATAGTGGTTGCTCTGGCAGTATGACAGGAGAAAAGGAGCTCTTGTCAGATTTTAAAGCTTATTTTGGAGGAAAAGTTGCATTTGGGAATGATCCTGATGGAGGAAGAATTACTGGGAAAGGAACTATCAAGGCAGGAAACATTGATTTTGAAGATGTTAGATATGTGAAGGAGCTCAAATTCAATCTTTTGTCAGTCTCTCAGATTTGTGATAAGAAGTACCCTGTGTTATTCTTTGACACAGAGTGTCTTATACTTTCTCCTGATTTCAAGTTAGAAGATAGAAATTTGGTGTTGCTGAGAGCACCAAGAACTAATGATGTGTATATCATAGACTTAAAGAATGTACACTTTGCTGAAAGAGCAACATGTTTGATTGCAAGAGCAACTATGGAAGAAGCACATCAATGGCACAGAAGATTGGGGCATGTCAATTTTAAGAACATCAATAAGCTGGTCAGAGGTAATTTAGTTAGAGGTTTACCTTCTAAGACATTCAAGAATGATCACTCATGTCTTGCTTGTAAGAAGGGTAAACAGCACAAGGCTTCTTGTAAGAAGATTGATGAGAAAACCATTAGAGAGCCTTTGGAATTGCTGCACATGGATCTGTTTGGACCTATTTGAGTTGTTAGTCTGAACAAGAAGATGTACTGCTTGGTTGTAACAGATGACTGTAGCAGATTTAGTTGGGTCTTTTTCTTATGCTTTAAAGATGAAACTTTTGATGCTATTCATGATCTTATAATAGCACTTGAAAATCAGTTAAGACTCAAGGTTAGAGGCATCAGATGTGATAATGGGACTGAGTTCAAGAATCAGCTTATGGATGAATTTTGTGCCAAGAAAGGAATTAACAGAGAGTTCAGTATTGCTAGAACTCCTCAGCAAAATGGAGTTGCAGAAAGAAAGAATAGAACTCTTATAGAAGCAGCAAGGACAATGCTTGCAGACTCTCAATTACCTGTTCCATTCTGGGCTGAGGCTGTAAGTGCTGCTTGTTATGTGTTGAATAGAGTGTCAGTGACTAAACCTCAAATGAAGACACCTTATGAGTTACTCATGGGAAAGAAGCCAAGCATCAAGTTTATGAAACCTTTTGGATGTCCCCTAACCATCTTAAACACTGCTGATAATTTGGGAAAATTTGATGGGAAGTCTGATGAAGGATATTTATTGGGATATTGTACCAATAGCAAAGGATTCAGAGTGTACAACAGGGCTACCAAAAAGGTTCAAGAATGTCTTCATGTTGATTTTCTGGAAGAACAAGAAAATTCTAAAGGTAAAGGTCCTGATTGGATGTTTGATCTTGATTTAATGTCTTCATCAATGAATTATGTACCTGTAAGGGAGGAAAATCAAGCTGCTCCCACTGAAGAAGAAGCACGGTTCATTGTTCATGATGTTAATTTAAGATCTGAAGATGAGCCTAATGATAATGCCAATGATGAGAAGAAGAGTACTTCTGAGCGTCAAGGTACTGCTGAATTACCTTGTAATTCGCTCCAAGGTCCAAGGCCGTTCAGCTTGTAATTGCCGATTAATCGGCCTTGTAGGCCGATTTTTGCAACACTTGCTGTTAATGATTCTAATATGCCTGACTTAGAAGATACTGATGATCGAAACACGATTACTTTAGAAGACACAGATGAGGAATTGGATCAAGAAGGCATTTTCTCATATTCTAATGAAGATCCTGATATAACTAATTTGGAAGATAACCTTGAAGTCTCATCAACTCCTACTCTCAGAATACACAAAACTCATCCTGTTACCAACATAATTGGACCTTCAGCTTCAGGGGTGCTCACAAGGACTAAGGCTAAGAATATGCCTCAACAACATACTTCTTTACTTAGTTTCATCTACAAGCAAAACAGGGTGAATCACAAGGATCAGAAGTTGTGTTTATTTGCTTGTTTTCTATCTCAGGAAGAGCCCAAGAATATCAAACAAGCATTAGCCAAGGAAAGTTAGGTGGAAGCTATGCAAGAAGAACTCTTACAGTTTAAACTTCAAGAAGTTTGGGTATTATGTGATTTACCTGATGGAAAGAAACTTATTGGAACCAAATGGGTCTTCAGAGTAAAAAGAGATGAAAGAGGAAATGTTATCAAAAACAAGGAAAGGTTAGTGGCTCAAGGATATAGACAGGAAGAAGGAGTAGACTATGATGAAGTTTTTGCTCCTGTGGCAAGGCTTGAAGCCATCAGGCTATTTTTGGCTTTTGCATCTTATATGGGATTCCCTGTATATCAAATGGATGTTAAAAGTGCTTTTCTATATGGCAAAATCACAGAAGAATTTTATGTCAAACAGCCTCCTAATTTTGAAGACCCTGCACATCCAAACAAAGTCTACAAGGTAATCAAGGCTCTGTATGGCCTTCATCAAGCTCCAAGAGCATGGTATGAAAGACTTTCCAATTTTCTACTACAACATGGTTATAGAAGAGGAGCTATTGACAAGACTTTTTTTATCAAGAGAGATAAGAAGGATATCATGCTTGTCCAAGTGTATGTGGATGACATTATTTTTGGTGCTACTAGGCAGTCTATGGTCAAAGAATTTGAAGATCTTATGCAGAAAGAGTTTCAGATGAGTTCAATGGGAGAATTAACCTTCTTCTTGGGACTTCAAGTGCAATAGTCAAGCAGTGGAATATATATTTGTCAAGATAAGTATGTTGCAGATATTCTTAAGAGATTCAATTTCACAACTGTTAGGCCTACTTCTACACCAGTGGATACTAACAAACCTTTGGAAAAAGATGAAGAAGGAGAAGATGTTGATGTTACTTTATACAGGTCTATGATTGGATGTCTCATGTATTTAACTGCATCAAGACCTGATATAACTTTTGTTGTGTGTTTATGTGCAAGACATCAAGTTAATCCAAAGGTATCTCACTTGAATGCTGTCAAGAGAATTTTCCGGTATCTTAGGCAACAACCTAAGCTAGGCTTATGGTATCCTAGAGATTCACGTTTCCATCTCCAAGCTTTCTCAGACAGTGATTATGCTGGAGATAACTATGACAGAAGATCCACAACTGGAGGATGCCAGTACCTTGGAAGCAGATTAGTGTCATGGCAATGTAAGAAGCAAACAATTGCAGCAACTTCTTCCACTGAAGCAGAGTATGTAGCTGCTGCAAGTTGTTGTGCACAAGTACTTTGGTTGCAGAATCAGCTTTTGGATTATGGATTCAATTTCAAGAATACTCCTATAAACATTGATAATCAGAGTACTATCTGTATTGTCAAGAATCCAGTGTATCATTCCAAGACCAAGTACATTCAGATTAGACATCACTTTATAAGAGATTGCTATGAACAAAGACTTATCAATGTGGTTAAAGTTCATACTGATGATAATGTAGCAGATTTACTCACAAAGGGCTTTGATGTTTCAAGATTTACCTTTTTGGTTGTGAGTATTGGCATGATTAATATGTAAGCTATTTTTTAGGGGAGGCATTAGTAGTTATTAGTTAGTCATTATTTGAGGGGAGGCTACATGTATCATTCAAAAGAAAAAGATTTTATTCATCATTCAGAAATATCTTACAACCACCATTCAGAGTTCATACATCAACATTGTTGTTATCAAGATACAGATACAGACACAGAAAATACAAAACAAACACACATCTACCACACCCTACTACCAAGCTTCACTCCATCGGCCTTTTTCCCTTGCCCTCATAGCTTTGTTTTCCCTTTTGAGCAGTTTTTCTCTTGTCATCAAAAGAAGCCTGCTTTCTTGGGCAAGCCAGGCCAAGAACCTGTTTGGGAGGTCTCTCTTTCCTTGGAGCAGGCCACTTCATGTTCTGAATAGCTGTTTCCAGGGCTTGAGTCAAAGCATGTGGTAGCTCTTTAGCCAGAGATGAACCAGGGACAACTTTCTTCTTCTTGGGATTTTTGTTGGTAGTACTACCTGCATCAGTTATGGTAGAGTTGGCAGCACTCATTGTTGATGAAGATTCTTGGTATCCCATCCACTGAACATGAGGAGGAAAATAATCTAACCATCCTGGATCTTCAAACTCAGAATCAGAGTAGTAACTTATCTCTGAATCAGTGGTGCCATCTGAGTCTGAAGAGATGTTCACAATTGGAATGTGACTCATTGTGCTTGTTAGTTTTTTGTGTTCTGCTAAGGACAGATATGGTGATTGCAAGTTGTTGTTGGTAAAGTTGCTTTTATAAGCAAAGTAAAGGTAAATGGGCATTTAATGAAGTGTATTGAAGTTCACTTACCATGGTAGCTTTGGGATTTAATATGGGGAGATAGTCATTAATCAGGGTTGACTTTCAAAGATATTTTGGTCAAATGGTCAACATTCAAGATTTTTTTTGGGAAAGTACTTTAATCAACATGCTGTGTGAGATTGTATCAGAAGGTACTGCTCCATATTATATGGAATGTACTGCTTGGTGCTATTAAAGGGTTCGCTGACGTGTCAGATACTGTTCCAACGGTCAGATTTGTGGCTAACAAACTTTCGAAAGATATGGGGATATTTACTTCCAAAAATAACGGTAAAATCATTAATTAACCGTGATTTTTTGTATCTTATCCTTATATAAACCTCATATCTTTTCTTTTATTCACCCTTATTAACCTTTCTTGTTATATAGACTGATACCTACTTTGCATCGATCATTACTTTTCTCACTCTAACCTTAATCACCATAGCTAATCGACGCACCAACACAAAACACAACATGATAGCTAACCTTGAGAAAACCCAAGATAACCTTGACTTTCATGGTATAATTGACTTTCTCACTGGAACCAACATCTGTTACTCAATCCTAGTCAACCCAGAGATTATTGGACCTTGGATTCAAGCTTTTTGGGATACAGCAAGGTCACAGGTTGAAGATGGAGAGGATATTATTACTGCTACAGTTGCTGGGAGAGCTATTCGTGTCACAGAAGCTTCAATCAGGGACACTTTGTTATTTGAAGATGAAGGAGGCTCTGTTTTGTTTGGAAAACAAGAGGTTTGGAACACACTCAGAGACATTGGGTGTGAAGGTCCTTTGACTAAGCTTACTTTTCAGAAGGCTATGGTTAGTCCTCATTGGAAATTTCTTATTCATGTTTTGCTACATTGTTTGAGTCCAAAGAGTACTGCTTGGGATCAGTTTAGTCATTCCATAGCTTCTGCTTTTGTTGGTCTTATTACCAATCAGCCTTTCAATTTCTCATACATGATCCTTGAAGGTATGCTTACTCATATTAAGGCTGGCAAACCCTTTCTAATGTATCCTAGATTTGTTCAATTGCTTTTAGAGAATCCATTAGATGGGATACCCAAACCTCAGAATTATGTACCTACCATTAGGATGCCACCTAAATTGTTTACTTTTATGTCTCATAAGGGAGTAAATTTTTCGGGTGGTAATACACCTCTTAATGCTTATATGTTAGAGGTTGCTCAAGCTGTTAGGGATGAAGAAGACAATAGTGGTTCTGCACATGATGATCAACCTGATTCTGCTGAGCATTCTGCTTCAGAACATACACCTACACCTACACCACCTATTGTTTCCCCTCAGCATGTTGTTTCAAGTGAAAGGATTCCCTCAGTGTCAGCTTCCTTGGATAAATCTGTTTCTTCTCAAGGTACTTCTCCACAAATTACTGATTCTAAAGGTACTGCTTCAGAGGATTCACAGGTACCTACTCCCAATGATTATACTTCCACAGGTGGGCTTCAAACACCTGGAGGAGATGAGGGAATTGAAGGTGCTGAGAGTACTTCTGATTTAGCTAAGCAGAAATCAAGAAGCTAAGAAAGAAGTTCAGAAGGTCGAAGAAATTTGTTTGGCCTCTTGTTCAGAATTTTAGGCTTTATGTGAAAGAACAGAAGCAGTCTCAGAAGCTAAAGTCAAAATCTTCAAAGAAGACTTCTAAATCTAAGAGGAAGCATAGGAAGTCATCATTTACCAAATTGGGGAGGAATCAAGATGATAATTTGGATAAAGATGATGCTGAGGTTAAATATTCAGAAGATGCTCATTTGTGGCAATATCCAGAAAGTCCAAAGACTTTTGAACCAGAAAATTTTGTTGAAGAAGATATGAATATTGCACAAGAAGAGAAAGAGAATGAGCAAAAAGAAACTGAGCAAGAAAATGTTAAGCAGGATGTAGATGTACAGAACATTCAAAGTGCTGATGTTCAAAGTACTGCTGCATAAAACATAAGTCTGCAAGGTACTGCTGAGCAAGGTACTTCTTCTAGGAATATTGATGAAAGTGGAGTCACTGCAGCTGGACATTCTACAAGGAATTATGAAGATGAAGCTGGTCCTTCTACTTTTGTACATGAAGAAGAAGTAAGAGTACATACTGCAAGTGATGATGAAACAATTACTCAAGTTATGATGAATTTGAGGAGACCTACTAGAGGAATACATATTTCTGAGCCTGCACAAAAAGATGTTGAAAGTACTTCTGAATCAGAAGAGATAGATCCAAAAGATAAAGGGAAAGGGATCAAGGTTCAGAAAGACACTAAGAAGAAAAAGAAGAAATTTTCTATTGCTCAGATTAGAGAATTAGAGATTGCAGAAGATTTAGAGCTTGCTAGAAAGCAACAAGCTGAATATGATGCTGAGTATTTGGAAGAAGTCAGTAGGCCAATTACAAAGAAGCCAATGACTAAAGCTCAGGAAAGGAACTGGATGATAAGTTTCTTAAGAAAGAAGGGATACAAGAATTTACATTTGAAAAGGTATCCAGAAGTGAAAGCTATGTGGGATAAAGTGCAAGAAGATATCAGAAAAGAAGTTGATAGCTTTGTGCCCATGGAAGTTGATAGAAAGAAGAAATTAGAAGATATCAGAAAGGAAGAAGCTGAGCAAAGGAGATTGAAAAGAAAGAAATTAGCTGAAGATGATCAACTGTCAAAAAGGCTGAAGTTGATTCATGAAGATACAGTTGATGAACTTAGGAATTATTTAAGAGTTGTTGATTTTGAGAATAAGAAGATTGAAGATTCTGGAAAGAAGTCCAAGATAATCTCATTTTCTGTGGTTGAATCAAAAGAAGGGAATTATTTTATGATCCACAGAGAAGATGAAAGCTTCACAACATTCAATATGTTATGGGATGTGTTGCACTGTATTACAAGGGCAGATTTGTATGACTTATATGTGCAAGTGCAGACATACTATGCAGAGATTGAAGCTTCAGGAGTGGGATTAATTTTGCTTGGAGACTTAATTACCATCTGGGATACTGAAGAAACAAGTGTTGATCCTCTGTGGAATGATCAAGAGAATTGGGAAATAACAAGATGGAGATTCTTTGAGTCATCAGGAGTTCATACACTAGAGATGGAAGATGGTACCATGATTCATATGCTGGCTGAGAGGAGATATCCATTGATAAGAGAAATTATGCTCAGAATGCTGGATCATGGAATGGAACTTGAAGATGAATCTGAAGTAGCTTTGGATGTTATCAAGCTATTTATCAGATGGGTCAAGTCTGAAGAGTAATATTGCATAATACTGGTATGATTTGTTTTGTAAAATAAAGTATTTTTCAAAGTACTGCAAAAACAAACATGTAACAATTCGCATTTTCAGGTTAATTACTATTCCCGGAAAAATTTACTATTCACTTTTACTATTCATTTTTCCCGAAAATTTTCTCGAAATTTGATTTTTGTTTCTTGGCCTCGAGTGATAAATCATTTCCATGGCAAATTAAAAGTTTGACACTCATCAGATCATTTTCGTGAAAGTTAATAAGGAATTACACGTTTTAGGGTAAAACGTCATTCAAAAATTCTACGCACAACGAAACTCGACCGCGTTAAGTGACCCCGCATCATAAAAATGTTTGATACACTCATGATTTATTTGAGAATTAATCATGACTGAGAAAAACATGACCAAAATAAGCCTCGGCCGTGAAAAAAACTGGAATTTTCAGTTTTAAGCGTTTTTACTCAGACGTAACCTTAGCCTATACCTACACCGCGTTTCTAAGACGATTTGAGTTTTCAACTTATTAGAAAAAGTCAACATATTTTTCCCTCCTCCTTTGACCAAAAATCATTCCTTGATTTTATAAGTCATTCCTTGATTTTTAGGCTTACGGTTTGATGTCTAAAAGACATTTAATACCAACCGACACTAGACTGAGTCCAGTCTAGACATTATAAGTCTTTTTAAATCATTATTATCATATTAGAAAAGTAACATTTTACTTTTCTCAATTTTACGCAATATTCATACGTTTTACGTATTACGCGTTTTAGACCCGTGTTTCCAGTTTTAGCAGGGTTTTAGCACCCCAATGGAACCTACCACTCATTTTATATTTTATTATAGAGTATTTTGACAAGTTTAATCATTCCTATAAGTTTCGTATTTTTACGATACCCGATTTTACGTTTCGTGGCTTAACAGCTTACAATTAGCGATTAAAGGAACCAAAACACACTCCGTAAAAGCAAGATAACATCAAAAATCATACCTAGTCATCCAAGATAAGCTATGCACGAAATTTTTGAGCAAGTCACAAGCCTTGTTGGCTTGTGATGAAGCCTTGATCACTTAGGATGGTTACATGTGTAAAACTTGCTATGTAAGCTTTGAAAAAGTCTTGCAAACTAACCTCCTCATTTTAGTATAAAAGGCAACTCATTCCTCACTTAGTTTCTCATCAAAAAACTGGAAACACTCAATTATTATAGCAATTCATCCTTTGATTTCCAAGTTGCAAGAATCAAGAGCAATATCAACACATAAACGCTAGTTAGCTTTTGATTCATTAAACTACATCAAAACCCTAGAAATTCTTGGTGATTCTCTTGAGTTTAAATCCACTCAAGTCACCTAAATCCTCATCACAAATCCTTCAAGAATACAAGAGTAGGAGGATTGCTAAAGTGAAGAGAAGTTGTCAATCAAAGTCCTTTCCTTACTAGTTACTTACCTTTCTTTGTAGAAAGCCAAAAGTTGTAAGCAAAACCCTAACATAATTCTTGTTAAATATCATATTCATGCTATTTACATATCATTCATGCTATATATTGTCTTATGATTATGTCCATGATGTATAAAAATGAGTAAAACAAGTTATTGTATATGATTGTTAAGATAAGTTATTTAAACAAGTAAACTAGTGACTTTCTTGGTATAATCTGATCAAAATGGTAAAATTATGATATTGGATCATTACATATTACAGTAGAGGACCTAACAAGGAAACCATAGCAATTTGAACCACCTAAAACGAGTATACGAGTCAAAAGTTATGACCATTTGAAGTTACCAAAACTTTGCGGCAAAGCTGCCAAAATAGCTTCTGTTACAGAAACCTTAAACACGCAAAAAGAGGCCTTTCTGGTCCGTTTCATGAAAAAGTTAAAGCACGAAAGTTGTCCGGAATCACGTTTTCTTCAAAAACTCAGGAGCACGTCTCCAGAAAACCAATAACGAATGAGATTTTTATCATTTTCTTAACAGCTATTTACATATATATAAGTCACTATATAAAGGTTATGGTTTATAAAGACCAAAGAGGTCTTATGACCTAGAATCAAGACCACAACCATGGCTAGAGCCAAGGTTGAGTCTCAAGACCATGGAACAATGACCAAAGGTCATGGCAAAGCCATGGCTAAAGACCATATAAACATACCAAGGCGAAAACATGAGCTAACGACCATATAAACTTACCAAGGCAAATACATGAACTAGAGAAGTTGGCGATAACTTAAACATACAACTTGGATCTACTTCATCTAAAGAACCATAAGATATTACAAGAAATTGTCATATAAGTTATAAGAAACTTACCCTAATAACAATCTTCATGTAATCATAAACTTTCCTAAGTTTATGCAAATATTGGACATGTAACTTTTCGGATCAAAACTTATATATATACTTTATCAACTACTACAATAGTAGGGAGCCTCATGTGAGGAGTTCATTATGTAAGCCGTCGAGATGAGTTGTGGATTTAAGAATTAAAGTGTCCTGGCTCCTCGAACGTTTACTACATGACTTCTGAATTATGTCGGCCCGAACGGTAGTAAACGGTATATAAACTATACATGTTTCATGAATCATTTCTTTTCAAAGACTTACACTATACATTGTACCACATCATGGACTAAGTGCAAGACATATATATTGGCACGTTTATGTTTCCTTAGACATTATTCCAAACCTAAGTTGCAACAATTATTCTAGGTTACTCGTAGAAGTTCTTACGGCATATCCATCATTCTCATTATACATCATCCAACTCAAGGTGAGTTCATAGCCCCACTTTCCATTACTTAATTGTTTTACAAACCCTTGGGGGGAATACATGCTATTATTTTTCAACCGAACACAATGCTTTCAAATTGTATGCTTGCCTGATTGTTTTATTATCACTAAGTACCAGCCTTGCTAAACCGAGATCCCTTATTATGAACCATTTAATCACTAGCAATAGTGAGTGCGAAAATTGTAAATAGGCCTATTGGGATTGACGAATCCCATTTGTATTGACTAAGTTTATACAAATGCATTAATATTTGAGACATGGGTATGACAGCAAAGTACCTACCGGGATAAATCTGCCGATCGATATTGGTACACGTTAACGTTTTGGTGTCATAAGCTTAGTGTATAATACATTTTATGGGCGGATAATAACGTAGCCTACCTATTTTGTTTTCCAACCATTGGTGTGAGCCTATAACTCACACTACCAACATATTGTGTTCAACCATTAAACAAACTCTATGAATATCACTCAACCTTTGTGTTGACCTTTTAAGCATGTATTTCAGGTTCATGATGATCAAGGATGGCACGGAAGGGCACGGATGTTCAAGAGGGCTATAAATTTTATTATCATTCAAAAACTCATCTAATGTGATTTGTAAACATGGAACCATCTGGGTCCTCATTTTGTAATCTCTGATATTTATATAATTTGAATGATAAATCTTTTAAAACGACTCAATTAGAGTTCGTTTTCTATTATTGTGACTATTGTGCCGTCGAGAAACACCCAGTTTGAATTCCGCTGCAACCATGAATTGGGGGTGTTACAAAACAGTACTTTAACAAAGTACTGCTTGCTGATATAAACTAGTATAAGTCCTTTAAAATAAAAATAAAATGTTTTGATGTTTAAAAGAAAAGGAAAAAGGATTTGAAAAGAAACACATGGTGTTAGTATTTACACTGCACAACAAATGGTAATCAACTCACCATGTTTAACAGACAAGAAAGAGTTTGACTCATCATGAGGGTACGGCTCTGATGTGATAATCAAATCCGTTTATGGTTGATAGTTTACCAAAAACTATATGGTTATCAACTCACCATACTCCAAGTGATCAAGAGTTGGCTAGTCCATAGCAAACGGCTATTGGTAAAGACAAATCAAATCCGTTGATAGCTGATGATTTGCTAAAAATCATAATTTTCAGTGATTCACCTCTCACAGGAGTTAACACACCTGGAAGTGATGAGAATAGTATGAAACTTTTAAGATTTGATGATCATTGTACCAAAATGTTGCTGAGTTGCTAAGAAGATACATTAAAAGACAAGATGCTGATGAAGAGTACTTTGACATATGACAGATAGAAGATAAAGACATAAAGAAACAATTTTCCTGAATGATTAAAGATTTGAAGATTAAAGATAACAAAGAAACTTGAAATCAAGCAAATGGAGTTCAAGTTAGGGGAGGATTGTTGGGATATAAAAATATCAAAGTACTTCTGGATGTCAAAGTACTGCTGCATGAAGAATAAAGTCAAAGTACTGCTGAAGAAAAAAGTCAAAGTACTGCTGTTATTGAAAAATGTTTAAAGTACTTTGAAGAAAACAAGGACTGATGTGCAATATTAGGTAAGGATTAATGTGTAATATTAAATGAATATTCTAGAATTAGTTAGGGATAATGACTTGTCGTTCAAGGAATATATGTTGTAAACCGACTTAAGGTTATCTATATAAAGAGCCTTAAGAGGTATTAGTCGATATAAGTTTTAGAGAAGTTCTCATAAGTTAGAAATCGATCAAAGTTGATAAATAGTTAGGGATTGTTAGTGAATCTGTGTAACAAAGCAGGTTCAAAGTTTGGTTAATATAAAAGTTCTTCTTAAGCTTTGTGTTAGTAGATTCTGCATACTTTACAAGGTAAAACAGTGTTTCAATATTAATAGTGTTGAGTTTACTCAATATTGTTAAACCCTTACAAGCTACAAAGTAGTTTGGTCAGAGTATATCGATCCAACATGGGGAAAGGCTTTATCACACGAGCTCCTATATAATTAAATTATAAATCATTGGGGCATGGAAATTTTTGATGAATATGGTTCGTATGCGAACTGTGCACCTTGGCAAAGAGACCGGATTCTGGTATGGTTGAGGAAAAATTCATACTATAGAGAGTATTTGGAAGAGCTAGATGCTGCTGAAGCTCAACGTGCTGCTGAAGCTCAAGCTGCTGCTGTTGGAGGTGAGGATGAAGCTGAAAGCACGTTTGATGAAGCTGCTGTTGTTGATAATCTGGAAAATAGAAAAACAAGTCTTGAAGCTACGTTTGCATATCTCAAGGAAATGAGAGCAAGGAAAGGAAGAGGTGGTGCGAGTTCAAGCAAAGCGGGAGGTAGCCGCAAAAAAAAGTAAACAGGTTGTTTTATTTGGTTGTCGAGTTGTTTAGTTTGAGTTGTTTTGTTTGGTTGTCGAGTTGTTTTGTTTGAGTTGTTTCGTTTGATTGTCGAGTTTGTTTCGTTTGATATGGTTTGTTTGCTTGTCAAGTTGTTTAGTTTGAGTCTGTATGAAAATGTATCTGGTTTACACCTCTTGTGTGGTTTGAATAAAATGTTTGACATCGTGTTTGAAGCTAAGCGTGTGGTGTTTGGGATTGCTTTATAAACTGCTTAGTTTCTTACTGTGGATGTTTTGTTAGATTAATAATTACAATCTTGAGTGTTTGGATAGAAGTTTACGATTTCTAGTGATTAAGCAGTTTAGAGTGTATCTAATCATGTGTGGACATCAGTTTTCACAACAACAACATTTTATTAAAAAACAACAACAACAATAACACAACAAACAACAAACAACAACAATAACACAAGAAACAACAAACAACAACAATAACACAAGAAACAACAAACAACAACAACAACAATAGCAACATCAACAACAACAGCATTACATACGAAGATTTTCCATGTCACCTAAAAGGTTATGGAGTATTGCATCCGATTGACATGCGTGGTCATTGTTGTCGAGATTCGTTGCCATTTCAAGTCTTGTCTCGAGCAACCTGACTTTTGTCTCTAGCACCTGTTTTTTTGTGCCTCCGGCATACTTATCCTAAGATCTTTTTCATGGCAGTTTGTGCACCCAGAACCGTGAGATGTTGAAGCAGAATAAATTACTTGTAATTGTTCATCAAATTCACTATTCCACATAAAATATCCACATCCATGACCTTTCTCTCTTGGCTTCAAAAAAGGACATGATAATACTCCCATCCAAAGGTATCTTTTTTATGTGATGTTCTTTTTTTTATATTTCCTGCTCCACAAGTACACATAAAAGGATTATATCGCTGCATCTGGTTGACAGTGTGTGTTTGTAGTTGTGTGTGGTAGAATCGTGATCGGGGTGGCCCGATCTACAAGTTGAGTTGATAAAAGCTGGTGGCCAGAAAAAGATTCTGGCGGCCGGAAACTGCTGGTGTCGTCGGAAAACGGAAACTGCTAGAGAGAGAGATATATAGTGAGATGAGTGTGTGTGTGAGATGATATGGGTTAGATGAGTGTGTGTGAGTTTATATTGTGAGGATAAGTTTTTAGGTGGGTTTATATCGTGTAATACCACATCATCTCGACTCGTTCGTTTAACATCTCGTGTATAACAATAGCACCTCAACTCGTTCGTTTAACATCTCGTGTAATACCACATCATCTCGACTCATTCGTTTAACATCTCGTGTATAACCACATCATCTCGACTCGTTCGTTTAACATCTCGTGTATAACAATAGCATCTCGACTCGTTCGTTTAACATCTCGTGTATAACAATAGCATCTCGACTCGTTCGTTTAACATCTCGTGTAATACCACATCATCTTGACTCGTTCGTTTAGCATCTCGTGTATAACAATAGCATCTCGACTCGTTCGTTTAACATCTCGCGTAATACCACATCATCTCGACTCGTTCGCTTAACATCCCGTGTATAACCATAGCATCTTGACTCGTTCGTTTAACATCTCGTGTATAACAAAAGCATCTCGACTCTTTCGTTTAACATCTCGTGTAATACCACATCATCTCGACTCGTTCGTTTAACATCTCGTGTATAACAATAGCATCTCGACTCGTTCGTTTAACATCTCGTGTATAACAATAGCATCTCGACTCGTTCGTTTAACATCTCGTGTAATACTACATCATCTCGACTCATTCTCTTAACATCTCGTGTATAACCATAGCATCTCGACTCGTTTGTTTAACATCTCGTATATAACAATAGCATCTCGACTCGTTCGTTTAACATCTCGTGTAATACCACATCATCTCGACTCTTTCGTTTAACATCTCGTATATAACAATAGCATCTCGACTCGTTTGTTTAACATCTCATGTAATACCACATCATCTCGACTCGTTCGCTTAACATCTCGTGTATAACCATAGCATCTCGACTCGTTCGTTTAACATCTCGTGTATAACCATATCATCTCGACTCGTTCATTTAACATCTCGTGTGTAACCATAGCATCTCGACTCGTTCGTGTAAAACCACATCATCTCGACTCGTTCGTTTAACATCTCGTGTATAACCATAGCATCTCGACTCGTTCGTTTAATATCTCGTGTAATACCACATCATCTCGACTCGTTCGTTTAACATCTCGTGTATAACAATAGCATCTCGACTCGTTCGTTCGTTTAACATCTCGTGTAATACCACATCATCTCGACTCGTTTGTTTAACATCTCCTGTATAACAATAGCATCTCGACTCGTTCGTTCAACATCTCGTGTAATACCACATCATCTCAACTCGTTCGTTTAACATCTCGTGTAATACCACATCATCTTGACTCGTTCGTTTAACATCTCGTGTATAACCACATCATCTCGACTCATTCGTTTAACATCTCGTGTATAACCATAGCATCTCGACTCGTCCGTTTAACATCTCGTGTAATACCACATCATCTCAACTCGTTCGTTTAACATCTCGTGTAGTACCACATCAGCTCGACTCGTTCGTTTAACATTTGGTGTATAACCATAGCATCTCGACTCGTTCATTTAACATCTTGTGTATAACCATAGCATCTCGACTCGTCCGTTTAACATCTCGTGTATAACCATATCATCTCGACTCGTTTGTTTAACATCTCGTGTATAACCATATCATCTCGACTCATTCGTTTAACATCTCGTGTATAACCATATCATATCGACTCGTTCGTTTTTTAAAAAAAAAGTGATGTGAATAATTTTAAAAAGTGATGTAAATAATTATAAAAAAATCAAAATATAGACTGATCAACTGTACGATTTTTTTTTGGTGACAAGTGACAACAAATAACCTTCTCTTCATACTTCACAAATAGTTGAGGCGGTAACAATTTAAGAACCCGTGCTAAAAAGTAAACCAATTCCGGCCAAAATTCTCAACATAAAAAGTAACACACATTTTAGTTTTTACCATTTTGATGCGTGAGAATTGCACCAGGCTTTACCTCTCGAGGGATCTCGAGAAGCTTACAACCCCCACCAGGCAGTGTACCTGATCGTTGTAGTATAGTATAGTGACAAGTACCGGGGGATTGGTCGTTCAACTCAGGAATAGTGTCGTTAGGATTAGAAAGCCTAAAAACTAGGTCTAGAGGTGAGGGATGATTCTTTTTGTATTCTTATATTTTTATAAAAGCAAGTAAAATCTCGGGTTTTGGAAGGAGGGGCGGAATTAGTTGTTAATCAACTAACCCAATAACTAAGATGCAATCAAAATAAAATAACAAAAATGTAAATAAAGCTAATTAAACTAGTGGTGTGAACAATAAATGGGTATCTTTTACAGATTAATTGTTTGTTACAGTTGCGTGGATGACGGGTTATATTCCTTAATACCAATCGTGGGGTGGCATATGTACTTCCCCAACTCTATAAGCTCCTACTTCACTCCTATGTCGAGCCTGCAAGAAGCTCCTAACATGGGATCACTAGAATTCGCTCATGCATTAAATACAACCATTAAAACCTAGTACGCATTGGTTCATGTTTCTTAAGACGTTCAAGCAAGTTACACTACGGAGATCTGCCAATTTTCTTAAGCCTAACATCGAAATCATTCATCCATTACAACTATAAACAAGCAATCAACCTATAATCAACAGCTAGGTTTCATTACATCTAAGCAAACACACAAAAGATCTAGCCTAGCATGTTAAAAGCAAGACAAGCGTAAGATATATTCAAACAATACATAGATATATTAAATGAATTGAAAGGATATTTATCTTAATTGAACATGAAAGGTTTCAAGGGGTGAAAACCCTTGAAAATATTGTAAAAGTCGTGCTAGGGTTTATTCAAGTCGACCCTCAAATTCTCCTTTTTTTAGAATGAAAATTACAAAGACAATATGTAGATTTCCTAAGGTAACGGTGTCAAGAAGAAACTTCTGACACCGTCAACCCGCCGCCCATAATATTCTCGGACTACCTAGATTCAGATCTGACGCCGTCATGTGTAATGTTGTTCTGGGCCATCACCACTTTTACTCTTGACGGCCATGCTTTGACGCCATCACATTTCTACTGGACCGTCACCACTTTTGCTCTTCACGCCGTCATCAAAATGGTCTTGACGCCGTCAGGTACTGTTCCCAGCAAGGAAAATTAAGACTTTGCCGTTTTCTTCACTTTTATGCTCCAAAAACGTTCGAAATGCTTCCTTTTCCAGAATTCACTGCAAAAGTACCTAAAATCACAAAAGGAACGATTTAGGGCAATATTTGATCAAATAAATTCAATTCCGGGCTTAAATGACCCCCTAAAAACGGATCATTTTTCGCCTCATCATATACCCTTACACTTGAGATTTGCTTGTCCTCAAGCAAATGCGCTTTTATTCTAATCAAAATACAAGTTAGGGGTCATTTAACACTAATATAAAAGTAATTACAACAAATAATCGTTCCACTAAAGACCAATGACAAGCACGGAGGTCATACACAAGCACCTCACAAATAGTGTTTAGATACTCACATCTCTCGGGTGTAATAAAGTATATATCACAATATGAAAATGGAAAACATCTCTCACTACCTGTCATAGCAAAATAGATTACCATAGGCTTGGGAAAGGATCAAACCTCCACCACATGATGTAAGCACCTAGGATAAACTATCAAAGAGGTCTTTCAAAGGGTTATAACGTTAGGTGTAGGGATATGGAATACACGGTTTTGTTGGATAAAGGCAATCTTTACTGGTGGCGAGTTAATAATCTTGGTTAATTACATGTACAATATGGCGTTGCTAAGCCAAGACTAGACTCGACTTAAGCTAATAAATGAAAAATAACAAAAACATAAAACAAACATAGAATAAAACGGGATGGTAGTCCGTATGTTTTTTTCATTTTTCTTTTCTTTTTTTTCCCTTTTTTTTTTTTTTTTTTTTTTTGCATACACTTTTACCCTACCATCCAAAATAATACATCATAGGGAATAACATTCCCCTTACACTTGAATTTTTACATACTTTACAATAAACTAATCTAATGACTCGAATTAAGATAATCAAAACACTTGGAGTACTTTTAAGATTAATGCACATATGGGGATAATAATTTGATGTTCCTCCCCATTACTCCATAACACAAGTACTTTACCCATGAGTCCCAATCGTCCCAAAACAATATGTACAAGGATATGACTCGACTTAGCAACCATGTAATCAATTAGATAATTAACTAAGGGTTTAACAAATAACAATAATGCACTAAAGATGAGTGCATACACGGAAGGCTAAGGCGATTTGGGTGTACATTTAAGTGGGGTGTAACAAATTCTTCCTTTAAGTAAGATGCTTAAAGTTAGAAACGAAAAGATAGGCTCTGAGGGGTGTACTAGGGGTTTCGTGTACTAAAAATGAGTACAACGCTAATGGTGTGGGAAAAATTAATTGACTTTACTAGCCAAGTAATATGACTTAAATGGTCAAGTAATTATGATACGGGTTTAACACAAGGGTGATCCTAATGCCTCTTATCATGCAGTAAATCTACTACACGAATGTAGTCTCACTAGCGGTCTCGGGATGCATCACTAACGCAAGTTCTTGAATCTAAATGCTACCGGTACACTCATAAGCACTAATAATGAATGCTTTTCCTATCAAATCTAAAGGCGAACCTCACATATTTGGGTGGAAAATTTTTCTGAATGGTACGGTTTTGTGCTAGTCATACAATCTCTTATCCATGAGACGCTTGCTAAGGCTAAAGTTTCACTCCTAAATGTTGTAAAAAATTTTAAATTTGGCGCTAAAATTACACTAACAAGTATTTCTCATAGTTTTATTACACACCTACCATCAAACAAACAAACTCAAGTGAAAGTTTATCTATAAGGTATCATCATTTTACCCTCCCCTTACACTTAGGATGAACATTGTCCCCAATGTTCAATTAAAGAATGTAAAAGTAAAACAGGTAAAAGAATGAAATCAAATACTCCCCTGATTCGCTCGGTATGGATAGTGTGGTAACAAGGTTAGATCTTCCTCCAAGAAAATGAACAATCAAAGCTTCCCTTCCAGAATATAAATCATCTTCTTGTCATACATAACCTGTTAAACCTGAGAAAACAAACAAGGCAACCTTGCGTAAAATCGGCGGCTATCTATATATGATAACAAATCCTAGAAAACAAAGTAAGATATAATGCTTGTGGAATGAATGTTTGCAGACTTCCTGGAGTTTATAAAACTAAAGATTCAACAAAAACTTTAAGACTCCGTTAGAAAAACAAAACTAGCAAAATTTCCAGATTTTTACACATGACGCCGTCAGGAATTTCTTCCTGACACCGTCAGAAGTGACCTGCAGAAATCTTTATGTTAAGTTTCCGGAAAATTTCTGGAAAAACTTTGTCCTACTTCCTGGAAAATCCTGTAAAACATCATTATGACTCGATACAAGCATTTGACTCTAACAAATACGAATATACATGTCCATTTAATATTGTGGAGAATCATGATCAATTTTGTTTCTTAAAAACATATTTGGGGTTTCCCCTTACACTTATCTTTTGCGAAATACCTTTGGATGAAGTTAAGACTAAGCCAAACGACAAAATAAAGTATTTTCACCATTTTAGTTTGAAACATGATCTACCAACAATAAAAATAAAGCATGCATACGGAAACAAATAACAATCAAACAATTAAAAATCACACAAATCATGGGTTGCCTCCCAAGAAGCGCTTTTCTTTATTTACGAGTCTTGTAGCTAGACTCAAGGTCATGGGCTACCGTGTGTTGCTTATGCTCACATAACCAAGGGTGAGCCATCTAATAGTCGTCTCATCTTTCTTATAATCATCACTTAACTCTAAACATCCACGATAATACCTTTTATTTTTTTCATGAGGATATTTAAGCCCTTTTCTTTTATCATTCTCGCTTAGCATTTCTAGGGGCGGATACCTACTACACTTCTCTATGGAGAAATCCTTGAACCTAGGGTGTGCATGGGGAATTTGGTAAACAAAATCTTCATCCCCATCCGAGAATGTAATTAACCCTTCCATAAGTTTTTCATCAAGGTTGGTCAACCTTTTGAAAGGTTTCCCAAACACAACTTGGGTTAACTTACTATCAATAAATTCTCCTAAATTCTCCATAACCATGAACTCAACAAGATAAATAAAGCTTCCTACAAACACATGCAATGACATTGTCCTAGCAATAATATTATCTCCTTTGTATTCTAACTCATTTACCATGATTTTATTTTATTCACTACGCGAGATTATGTTCATTGGGAGAGATGAGTTAAGGTAGGCATCAAAGCTCCTAAATCCAATCTTACAAGGAAATTGCATATTGAATGAGCTATCACTCTCAATCCTTGTTCTAGAGTCGACATACCTAATAGGGTTCACTTCATCTTCCATCCTATTCTCATTAATCACATCACCATCATCTAGATCCTCATCGGAGTCTGAATAGTAAAAAGGACTAGCCCTATGGTCATCATCATGGTCAGACTCCTCCATTTCAGAATTATTGTCAAAGTGGTGGTTAGGCGAGAGGTTAGGTGGGTTCTCTTTTTCCACTAAAGGGAATGGGGCGGGCATTTGGAAAATCCTACGACGAAAAACACGAATAACAGGAATCAAACGATCAATGTTATTGTTATCCATCGAGATAGTTTACGAACAAAGGAAACAAAGAAATAAGATAGACTAAAGAAAACCGAAAAATAAAAATAAAATCTTACTAGAAAGGAATCTAGCAAGTAGACCTAATAAAAAGAAATCCTAACCTACACAATAACTATTCCCCGGGCTGCGGCGCCAAAAACTTGATGCGTGGGAATTGCACCAGGCTTTACCTCTCGAGGGATCTCGAGAAGCTTACAACCCCCACCAGGCAGTGTACCTGATCGTTGTAGTATAGTATAGTGACAAGTACCGGGGGATTGATTGTTCAACTCAGGAATAGTGTCGCTAGGATTGGAAAGCCTAAAAACTAGGTCTAGAGGTGAGGGATGATTCTTTTTGTATTTTTATATTTTTATAAAAGCAAGTAAAATCTCGGGTTTTGGAAGGAGGGGCGGAATTAGTTGTTAATCAACTAACCCAATAACTAAGATGCAATCAAAATAAAATAACAAAAATGTAAATAAAGCTAATTAAACTAGTGGTGTGAACAATAAATGGGAGAATTGTGTTTACTTAGATTTCATTACTCCCTAGATATCTTTTACAGGTTAATTGTTTGTTACAGTTGCGTGGATGACGGGTTATATTCCTTAATACCAATCGTGGGGTGGTGTACGTACTTCCCCAACTCTATAAGCTCCTACTTCACTCCTATGTCGAGCCTGCAAGAAGCTCCTAACATGGGATCACTAGAATTTGCTCATGCATTAAATACAACCATAAAAACCAAGTATGCATTGGTTCATGTTTCTTAAGACGTTCAAGAAAGTTACACTATGGAGATCTGCCAGTTTTCTTAAGCCTAACATCGAAATCATTCATCCATTACAACTATAAACAAGCAATCAACCTATAATCAACATCTAGGTTTCATTACATCTAAGCAACACACACAAAAGATCTAGCCTAGCATGTTAAAATCAAGACAAGCGTAAGATATATTCAAACAACACATAGACAAATTGAATGAATTGAAATGATACTTATCTTAATTGAACATGAAAGGTTTCAAGGGGTGAAAACCCTTGAAAATACTGTAAAAGTCGTGCTAGGGTTTATTCAAGTCGACCCTCAAATTCTCCTCTTTTTAGATTGAAAATTACAAAGACTATATATAGATTTCCTAAGGTGACGGCGTCAAGAAGAAACTTCTGACGCCGTCAACCCGCCGCCCATAATATTCTCGGACTGCCTAGATCCAGATCTGACGCCGTCATGTGTAATGTTGTTCTGGGCCATCACCACTTTTACTCTTGACGGCCATGCTTTGACGCCATCACATTTCTACTGGACCGTCACCACTTTTGCTCTTGACGCCGTCATCAAAATGCTCTTGACGCCGTCAGGTACTGTTCCCAGCAAGGAAAATTAAGACTTCGCCGTTTTCTTCACTTTTATGCTCCAAAAACGTCCGAAATGCTTCCTTTTCCAGAATTCACTCCAAAAGTACCTAAAATCACAAAAGGAACGATTTAGGGCAATATTTGATCAAATAAATTCAATTCCGGGCTTAAATGACCCCCTAAAAACGGATCATTTTTCGCTTCATCACATTTCCATTTAGAAAAAAATTAATTAAGATTAAAACATTTAATATTTACTTAAGTTATTTAAAATGATATCTTAAAATACTTTTTTTTATATCAAAACTTTTGCCGGGGACATGTCCCCGCTAAAAGATTTCACACAAAATTTTGTTTTTCCCTCTTAGCATTTACTTTACCCCGCCAAAATTTTTCGCGATTAATAAAAACTTTTAGCGGGGACATGTCCCCGTGAAAAAGTTTGCTAAAAGAAAAAGCACACTTTTAGCGGGGACATGTCCCCGCCGAATGTAGTCCCCAAAAAGGCACCTCAATTATTATCAGATCTAGAACACTTAGAGAAAAATAAATAAATAAATAAATAAAACCCTCACATTTCTTCTTCGCTTCTCGTTTTGCAGCAACCACCAACACCATCTCCACCACCACCACAACTACTTCCCTACCACAGCACCACTACTTCACCACTACAGCACCATATAATGATGCAGCGGTTACTTCCTGCTGGACTTCAAAATTACTTGAAGGACCAAACCACCGCAACACCAATAATCGAGCTTTTTTTCATTCTTCAAACAAATATGCACTCGAACTTTGATGGTGGATGGCATGTTGAAAGCTAAAGAACAGCTCATCAATATTTTGTGCAGTTTCGAGCAAATCTATCCTCTAGCTTTTTTTGACATTATGATTCACTTGGTTATTCATCTACCCGAAGAGGCTATTCAAGGCGAGCCTGTTTACATGAGGTGGATGTATCCATTTGAAAGGTACGTGAAAAAGCTCAAAAATTATGTCAGAAATAAAGCTAAGCCTGAAGGATCAATAGCGGAGGGTTATATTGCTGATGAAGCATTAACTTTCTGTTCGCATTATTTTCGGGGTGTTGAGACGAGATTTAATCGTCCTGACCGGAATGAGGACAGTCCAAGCCCAACAAGTCGATTTCAAGTGTTTTGATCAGCCTGTAAACTGAATGGTAAACAATCATTAATTCGGCTTGAACTGGACACAATGCAGAAAGTAGTATGGTATGTACTACACAACAGTCATGAAATCGACCCGTACACGAACGAGTACAAGAGGTACATGTTTTATTTCAAAAAAAAATTACATAAGTTATTATTCGACGACATATTCTAATATCATGAACATTTATAGGGAATTTCCTGGCAATGACATACAAGAAGGATTTCCTCGCTGGTTTGGGAACAAGGTAGACTTGTTGTATGTAAAACCCTGTAAAAATAACGACTATTACTCATCTATATCTATTCTTAACTTTTTTTCTTAGATTCGTGAATTGAAAGTAAAGGACGGCCCAAGTTGTACTTCCGAGTTGTTCACTTTGGCTTGTGGACCATCATGTGCTGCATTCTCAGCCGACTCTTGCACAGTGAACGGTGTGAAGTTTATTGTACACAATCGTGATTTACGTCGTTCAACCCAAAACAGCGGAATTTTAACTCCTAATCCTAGCGGAGGAATGTATTATGGCCAGCTTGAAGAAATTATCGAGCTTGAATATATTCCGTTCAAGGTTGTGTTGTTCAAAGTTAAATGGTTCGACACTAATAACAATGGTCGCATAAAACGTTGTACCTATAGAAACAACATTACACAAATTATGACAGATCGTGTATCGTTTGAAAGTGAACCATACATTCTTGCAACACAAGCAACACAAGTCTTTTACCTTGATTTCCCGGGTAAACGTGGTAATGTCAAGGCCGTCCAAGATTCTTATCATCGAAAGATTTGGAACCCGGATATCATCATGGTAGAAGACAATCAGAATGTTGTACATGACAACACATCATCATATGTCACACACTCTGCTGAGTTGGATACGTTGAATTATGACACCATAAATAGAGATGTTGAGCCAGCGGAAGTTGAGGCACCACCACAACCAATTATCACTTATGTCGACGACGACGAAGATAATTTTGATTATGATGACCACGTTCCTCATGATTTAGCATCTGATGGTGAAGACCACGTCGATCGTGAAGATGAAGCTGACACTAATAATGAGGGTTTTTATCTTAGTGATGAGGGAGATTGATCTCAAATTGTAATTTGTTAAATGACACTTATTTGAATGAAATTGTTATCGAGTGGTTAAATGTGTTTATTTATTTATTTAATTATTTATTATTATTATTATTATTATTATTTGTATAAATTGTTATTTATTTCAATGTGTGTGTATATTCGTATATGTGTTTCTTGACTAATTATATTTTCTTGTACTAGTACATTTACAGATGGCTGATGTTGTTGCTAGGAGCCACGGTGGCGATGGAGGCAATGAGCCACCCCGTGGTCCGATGAGGATAGGCAGTGATTGTCAGAGTAAGAATATCTAGATTATTTTAATTAAACTTGATTATTATTTGAAATTGATAATTTGTTATTTTATGTCATCATCACTTGAATTTGATTACTTGTAGGATCTAAATCCAGACCTCCCAAGCCCAATGCCAAAATTGGGAAAGGCGGGAAGTCGGTGCGTGGTCCCACAAAGAACACGCGGCTCCGCAATGAGAGGAAAAAGACTGGTCGTCCGGTAGCGATCAGATTCCGGAAGAACGACAAAGGGATGTGGGAGCATGTGGGCACGCACGCGAAGTGGTTCTCCAACTTGGTCGGGGAATTGTTACGGCAATCAATTCCTATGCATTACAAATCCTGGTCAGTTGTTCCTGCTACCGCGAAGGCCCACATCGACGACCAACTACACGTAAGTTTTTTTTTTATCTTTTATTTTTTTAATTATTGTGTTTGTTTATTTTAAGTTTGCTATTTATTTAAATTTGATTGTCTATTTAAATTTGAATATTTATTTTAATTATATTTTATTGCAGCATTATTTTGATCTCGGCGAGCACCTTGCCAGTGCTGATGGAGACGATTTTGTCAAGAGTATCGAAGCTTATCTCCAAAAGCGATACGACGACAACAAGTGGCGGCACAAAAATATGAATTTTACTGAGCAAGGTGGGGTTGAGAAGCTAGAGAGATCAAGGCAAACCGCCCGGAGAACATGTCGGAGTCGGATTGGGCAGAATATGTAAATTTCTGGATCCACACTTTATTATTATTATTATTATTATTATTATTATTATTATTATTATTATTATTATTATTATTATTATTATTATTATTATTATTAGAGTTAATTATTATTATTATTATTATTATTATTATTATTATTATTATTATTATTATTATTATTATTATTATTATTATTGTTATTGTTATTGTAATAATAATAATAATAATAATAATAATAACAATAACAAAGTGATGTTATTATATTAAAAATAAAATAAAATAATAATAATAATAATAATAATAATAATAATAATAATAATAATAATAATAACAACAGCATAATAATAATAATAATAATAATAATAATAATAATAATAATAATAATAATAATAATAATAATAATAATAATAATAATAATAATAATTCATTTATATAGCATTTTTTATTATTTATAATACGCAGGTGAAGCACTGGTCGAACCCGGATAATTTGAAGAGAGGGGAGACCAACAGGCAGAACCGGCTCGCCAATCCGACTGCCAGCCTTCATGGGTCGCATTCGTTAGCTGTTATACGCGATAACTTCGTAAGACACTTTTTAATCATTTCATTTATATATATAGTGTTTGGTGAGTCGTTATTGAGTTTATTTATAAACAGCTGAGAGAACCCACCAACGATGTGGATGGTAGAGACTTGATCGCGCTGTACAGACACAACCATACGAGAGACGGTGTCTGGGAGTCTACATTGTCCGAGGCTAGATATGTAAGTATAATTTATTTCCATAAAACTCACCCGCATTAATGCAAATATAATAAATCACGACTTATATATTACTTTGCTTGTTTTTTTGTAAAACAGAACCAGATGATACAGATGCGGACGGAGAGCACCTCCGGGGGGACGACCATGTCTGACCTCGAGATTATGCGCCACGTGATCTGTGGCAAGCAGCGAGGTCATATTACTGGCATAGGTCCAGTCTTACCCGGCGGTGGTCGTCAGACGACCCTCAGCGCCGCACGAGCTCGTGATCAAGCCTCCGCGTCCTCCCTGCACGAAACAGTCCAGAAGCAAACCCAGGAGATGTCCCAGCAAAGGACACTAATTGATATGTTGTTGGGGTGGGCTAAGACACAGCCGGGTTTCCCCGCTGAGCTAACGACTCAGGCGACAACATCGGGATCCCAGGAGGCTTCACCAGGTGAGTCTACAGGTACCCAGGAGGAGGGGAGTGGGGCTAGTGGGGGAACTCAGGAGTAGCTTATGGGTTGTTTGGGTCGGTTTATATTTGTTTTGGGGTTATGGACAAATTTATGGAGATTTACATGGATTATTATGTCTTTATGTAGTTTATGTGTTAGGATTCCCGCTACATTGTTCCCACGTATAGTTTTGCAGTGTATAGCGGATAGCTAGCTTATGTAGTGATCATGTCATAACGGTTTTTGAACCGTATTTTGCGAATTTGGATACAAACACATGATTTGGTTAATTTTTAACAAATTTGGATATGTATGATATTATGTTTGGCGAATTTGTGATTTGAGTGTCTTGTAATGTTGTAATTAGAGCATATACAGGTTGTGAATTTGTAGTGATCATGTAGATTTTTTCCAGAAAAAATCTGGAAATTACCCATTTTGCAACAAATTGTTCCCCTATAAATACTGGTTCATCTCACAGATTTTTCTCACCTTTTGGACTCCTAAACTTTTTGTTCTAGATTTCCATTTCTATTCTTTAAATCCTTTGATCATACATACATAAATCTTTGTTTCAAAGTGATCCAAACATCAAACTCTCAAGTGCAAGAGAAGAATACTTCTAATCTTCAAGACAAGAAGTATTACAACTTGTTGTGACCTCCACATCCAAGTTGCTTGAGCATCTTTCATTACATATATTTCTTTGTGTTATTTGTTGTAAATATTTGGTAGAATATATATTAGCTTAGTGTGTAGATAGAGTGATTGTTTAGAAGATTGTTGTGAAGTAGATAGTTGGGAAGTAGATAGTTGTGAAGAAGATTGTTGGGAAGTAGATAGTTGTGAAGAAGATTGTTGGGAAGTAGATAGTTTTGAAGAAGATTGTTGGGTAGTAGATAGTTGTGAAGAATATAGTTGTGAAGAAGATAGATGTGAAGTAGATAGGTGTGAAGATAGATAGGTGTGAAGTAGTTGTGTATAAGGTGTGATCAAGTTGTGACGAAGTTGTGGTGTGTACATTGGTGTGTAAGGTTTTCTCCGCCATAAGGGAGTTTGTTGACATAGTGAAGAAAACTCTCGAGTTAGGTGCTCGGGGAGTGGAGTAGGGCAAGGAAGGTGTCCTTGTAGCCGAACCACTATAAATCTCTTGTCTCGCGGTTCGATCTTTCCATCTCTCATTTATTTCTTTACTTACATTATTATTGCTATATCATATATATTTATTGTTGTTTATATTGTGCAAGACTTGAGATCACATAATATCGAATCTAAATTTTTGAAAGTAATGAAAACAATCAAACAATTTTTTATAACAAATTAAAAAGACGTAAAACTATTCAACCCCCTTCTAGTTTTCCACAATTGGTATCAGGAGCCACATCTAGCAAGATTTTTAAAATATATTGTATTTTAAAACTTGTAACGATCTATGGAATCTGAAAAATATTTAGAAGGGCAATCTATGCAAAGACCACCACTATTTGAAAGTCATGGATTTTTATATTGGAAAAATAGATTCGAAACTTATGTGAAATCTAAAGATCTTGATCTTTGGCATGTTATTACCTTTGGTGATTTTCCTCCCACTCAACAAAATCCGGAAACTAAAAAGGATGAAATTGTACGTTTTGAAAAACAAAATAATGATATGAAAAAGAAACTAGCTAAAAATAATGAAGCTAAAATGGTAATTTATAATGCGTTACCGCGCAAAGAATATGAAAGAATTTTTATGTGTAAAACCGCCAAAGAAATTTGGGAATCACTACTTATTACTCACCAAGGTAATAGTCAAGTCAAAGATAATAAAATAGATCTTCTTGTAAAACAATATGAACAATTTACGATTCCGGAAGAGGAATCAATTGATAATGCTTTTGCTAAATTTAACACTATTATCACTAGTTTAAAAGCACTTGATGAGACATTTTCTAGTAAAAATTGTGTTAGGAAATTTCTTAGGGCATTGCATCCAAAATGGCGAGCTAAGGTCACGGCAATTGAAGAATCACATAATTTGATGACGTTATCACTTGAACTTATTGGCAACTTGAAGGTCCATGAAGAAATTATAAGAAGAGATTCGGAAACGGTCAAAGTCAAGAAAGAACAAACCAAATCCATTGCTCTAAAAGCCAAAAAGGAACCTAGTGACGATGATGACTCAAGTGACGAGAGTGAAGACGAAGAATATGCAATGGCCGTAAGAGAATTCAAGAAATTCTTCAAAAGACGAGGAAGATTCACTAGATTACCAAGAGACGAAAGAAAGTCATTCCAAAGAAATAGAAGCGATAACTACTGGAAAAGAAAGTGCTTTAGATGTGGAAGTCCAAATCATCTCATTGGTGAATGTTTAAAGCCGCCGGGTTATGAAAATCAAGGCGCCTTTGTTAGTGGAACATGGAGTGATAGTGACAAAGAAGAAGTGGAAAAACCAAGAGATGAAAAATGTTTTGTGGCCAAAGCAACCGACGAAATATGTTTAGGAATTGACTTGGAGCCTGACGAATGGATCAAGGATAGCGGATGTTCGAGGCACATGACAAGGAACCGCAAGCTATTTTCTACGTATAAGGCATACAATAGAGGTAACGTTATTTTCGGTAGTGACTTGCGTGGAAAAATCATTGGCAAAGGTACGATTTCTCAAGACTCACTTACTATTGAAAATGTTGAGAATGTTGATAATTTAACATATAACTTGCTTAGTATAGGTCAAATATGCGATAATAAATGTAGGGTTACCTTTACCGAAGAGGATAGCAAAATAGTTAAGAATGGAAAAATCATAGGTAGAGGAATTAGAAAAGGAGGCATATATGTTATGAAACTAGGAAACAAACCGGAAGATAGGATAAGCCTAACAACCCTAGACGAAAACTCCACATTGTGGCATAGGAGATTAGGACATGCAAACATCTAAAAAATACAATCTTTGGCCTCTAAAGAACTAGTTAGAAACTTGCCTAACCTAAGATATGACAAGCATTTTTGTGATGCATGTAAAATTGGAAAACAAGTTCATGCTAGTCACAAAGCTAAGAATATAGTATCCACTACTAGGTGCCTAGAATTATTACATATGGATCTATTTGGTCCATCTGTTGTGCGGAACTATGGAGGAAACAAATATACCTTAGTAATAGTAGATGACTATTCACGATACACGTGGACTAGGTTCTTAAGTGACAAAACCCAAGCCTTTGAAAAATTAGAAATATTTAGTAAAATGATTCAAAATAAATTAGGATGCACAATAGTAGCCATTAGGACGGACCATGGTAGGGAATTTGACAACGAAGTACAATTCGGAAAATATTGTGATTTAAATGGCGTAGTAGAAAGAAAAAATAGGTCACTACAAGAAATGAGTAGAACAATGTTAAATGAACAATCCATCCCACAAAAATTTTGGTGTCACGCTGTAGATACATCAATATATATTATTAATAGGGTATCAATTAGGAGAATTTTAGGAGAAACTCCTTATGAGTTACTAAGAGGTAGAAAACCTAACTTAAGCTACTTTAGGGTATTTGGAAGTAAATGTTACATTTTAAACACTAAAGATTACCTTACTAAGTTTGACCCAAAATCATATGAAGACATTGACTTAGGAAATAACGAAATTGTAAATATTAAAGAATCTAAATCACATCCATTAGATAATATAATAGGTCATCTTAATCAAAGAACCCTTAGGTCACAAGCCCAAGATAAAAATAACTTCTTTTGTTTCCTCTCAGCAATAGAACCTAAGAATATTAATGAAGCATTAAAAGATGAAAGTTGGGTTATAGATATGCAAGAAGAATTAAACCAATTTAAGGCAAATGATGTTTGGGAATTAGTCCCAAATCCAATGAATATGACCATCATAGGAACTAAATGGGTATATAGGAATAAGTTAGATGAAAATGGAATAGTAACTAGGAATAAAGCTAGGTTAGTTTCCCAAGGTTATAATCAACAAGAAGGAATTGATTATGATGAAACTTATGCCCCCGTAGCTAGACTAGAATCTATTAGGATATTACTTGCCTATGCATGCGCCCTATACTTTAAGTTATTCCAAATGGATGTGAAAAGTACATTCCTCAACGGTTTTATCAATGAGGAGGTTTATGTGGCACAACCTCCAGGATTCATTGACTTCTGAAAACCTGATTATGTTTATAAGTTAAAGATAGCTTTATGGACTCAAACAAGCTCCTAAGGCTTGGTATGATCGATTAAAAGCTTTTCTTATTAAACATAATTATTCCATGGGAATGGTAGATAACACTCTTTTCACTAAAAATAAATACCCAAATCTCATCATTGTTCAAATATATGTTGACGACATTATATTTGGATCGACTTGTCAAGAAATGTGTGATGAATTTGCCAAAATCATGCATGATGAGTTCGAGATGAGTATGATGGGTGAACTAAACTTCTTCCTAGGATTACAAATAAAACAATTAGAAGATGGAATATTCTTTAACCAATCGTACATTAAGGAAATGCTTAAGAAATTTGGCCTAGAAGACTCAAAACCCATGAAAACTCCCATGTCTACGGAAGTGAAACTCACAAAGGATGTTGAAGGCGAGTCCGTAGATAACACTAAGAATAGAGGAATGATAGGTAGTTTACTATACTTAACGGCAAGTAGACCCGATATCATGTTTAGTGTCTGCCTTTGTGCCCGCTTTCAAGAGGATCCCAAAACCTCTCACCTAGAAGCGGTTAAGCGTATCTTCCGATACATTAAAGGCACTATACACTTAGGATTATAGTATCCTAAGGGATCCGGCATAGAAACCATCGTCTATGCGGATTCGGATCATACGGGAGACTACGTAGATAGAAAGAGCATTAGCGGTATTTGCACTTTTATGGGATGTTGTCTAACATCTTGGTTTTCAAAGAAGCAAACTGCTCTTGCTATTTCTACCACCGAAGCAGAATATGTAAGCGCTGGAAAGGCATGTCAACAAGCACTATGGATGAAACAAGCTCTCATAGACTATGGCATTAGGTTAGAAAATGTTCCTATTATGTGCGATAACAAAGGTGCGATAGATTTAAGTAAAAATCCGGTTCAACACTCTAGGACTAAACATATAGAAATACGTCACCACTTCCTTAGGGATAATGTACAAAAAGGAAACATATCTATAGAAAAGGTTGCATCGGATGATAACATTGCGGATATATTCACTAAACCCCTTAAGCGTGAACTATTCAACCACTTGCGTTTAGGATTAGGAATGATGGAACAAGTTGATCGATTAAATTCTATTGCATTTACACTAAATTTTACTTGCATAAAATTTATTTTTCTTCCACTTCTCCATTTCTGAGTCTAGGAATCTATTTCGCACCAAATTAAAGATGGGGAAACCTCATTTTTATTGCATATACTCTTTTGTAAACCCCAATCAAAATTTCTTGAAAACTATTCTCACATCTAGGAATTACATGAAAATCATTTTCCTTGCATTGTTGACAAATGCTAAAAACCTTTTCCTAAATCATGCATAAACTCTCACATAAATTGTCAAAGTATATAATCTAATATATATCATTGACATTCATGAATCGAGCAAAAATCGAATCAAGGAGATTTTGGATTATTTCTTAGGAAGTTTATTTTTCTTTGCATTTAGGAGTCGAAACAATCACAACTCCACATTTGTTGCATACAGGCACACACTAGGACATAATCACTCACAATGTTGTCATCTTGTTTCATCACTAGTTTTTCACTCACTAGTTGCCTTTGCCTTTGATCTAAGAGAGTTACTCTAGGTAGATTAAGTGCCTTTGGCTTTACTTGTCTCTTCTAGATTATTATTTATTGCTTGTTTGTTCTATTAATTAAATGTTTTTGCATGCATGCTATATTATGATTAGATTAGATGCTATATTACCTCAAAGAATTGAACTTGCTTGAATCCAAATCCAAAAACACAACCTTTCTGCAAATTTTCTGTCAAAAATCCAATTCTGGCAATCTGGAAAACACCAGATGGGCGGCCCCCTTAATTATGTAAGGCGGCCCCCTTAATTATTAAGGGGACCGCCCCCTAATTAAGGGGACCGGCCATCTGATGGTCGGGTTTACAGAATCTTTTCTGCTTTTTAGCCCATTTCAGCCTACATTTCCCAATTTTCACCAACATATTTTGTCCTAATCTCCCAAACAAACCTTATCCATCCATAAACACACAAATCTTACACTATAAATATCCTAATCTTCAAAACTCTCCAGTCATCCCATCATGACCTCTCCAAACAAACCAAAACCAAAAGCCTCAAGGCTAGCAAGGATGACGGAGAAACCCGTTTGGCGAAGAAAAAGCCCTCGAAACAAATCCATCATAACCAATGAAGTTGGAAATCACTCTACACCTTCAACTACTTACTTCCCAAATTTTACACCAAACCCACAAGGACATTCATTTGATCCTCTTTACAAACCATACAACATTGGCCAAACATCTACTTTCATGCCAAACTACACATCTCAACCTCCAACCTCTTATAATGATCCATACAAGTTTGATCAACCACCATACTACACTTCCAACAATTTCAACTCCAACTACACAACCCCAATTCATCCATATCAACACAATGATTCTCTCCACATTGCCACGGAAAAGCAAAAGTTCTGTGATGAAATAAACCAAATCCATGATCTTAGTGATCTCCTTGCTATGCATCTTGCACAACGCAACAAAGGGAAACCTCCATCATCACCCTATGCAAATTTCCTACCTCACTCTCTCAACTTGGATCAAGTTACAAACCACACTCACTTTTGCCCTTGTTGCATCTTCCTTCAAAAACAAATCCTCTACTTGAGTGAAGATATTTCTTGGATCGAATATCTTCTCACTCGTCCTCATCCAATACCACCCTTAACACGATACAACATCGTGAGATCCACCTCTTCCGCTCCATATCCTTCTCCATCAAACAACTAAGCTATATGCTTAAGTTCCCCTCAAGCAAATAAAACACTCAACCATGGGTTGCAAGTAAGTCCAAGTGCTCTCTTTGGCAATTTAGGACTATGTTGTTTCCTTTGTTTTATTGTAATCAATATGCTTCAAGCATATTGAATGTTGTAATGATGATTATTTCTATGATCATCTCATATATGCTTGAATGAATCTATTTTTATTTGCATTATTGTTGCTTTGCATATATATGTCTTGTTCTCCTCACATATTTTTTGTAGCCAAGCTTTCCATAGCTCATTTCCTTGGTGCTCTCAAATGAGGGGGAGCATACATCAAGGGGGAGCTTTCTACCCGTTTAACTTCTTTTATGAAGCTTAATTGGTTTAACCTTTTTGATTTTACAAAAAAGGGGAGAAGAGAATATTAAACTCTAAAATACTTGACTAAAAATTAATTTTTAGACCTAACGAGTTTAAGGTTTTGTAATCATCAAAAAGGGGGAGATTGTTGACATAAATAATGCCTAAAAACATTGTTAACATATTAACAATATCTCTATGTTTTGATAATTACAAAACATAAACTCATTGAACTAAAATTTATGACGTAAACAAGTATTTAGTGATAAATATCTCTCTTTACATCCAAATCACTTAAGGTATGAATAAACAAAGTGTTTATTGTAATCTATGATCAAAGCAAAATTTTCTAAGTCACTAGAACTTTTATAAAATGTCATAAACATTTTATATCTTTTATAAAATCACTTTTGGAATTAAAAGAATATGTTTAATTCATTATAAATATATGATTTCAAATTTCCAACCAAAAATGGCAAATATTATCCAGAAAAACCTTCCCCACAAAAGGACAAACAATTACAACGTTCTGGAGGGGGCGGCCCCCTTAATTCATAGGCTGCCCCCTTAATGATTAAGGGGACCGGCCCCTAATTAAGGGGACCGGCCACGCTCCAAAACAGTAAATTGTTCCCCTATAAATACTGGTTCATCTCACAAATTTTTCTCACCTTTTGCACTCCTAAACTTTCTGTTCTAGATCTCCATTTCTATTCTTTAAATCCTTTGATCATACATACATAAATCTTTGTTTCAAAGTGATCCAAACATCAAACTCTCAAGTGCAAGAGAAGAATACTTCTAATCTTCAAGACAAGAAGTATTACAACTTGTTGTGACCTCCACATCCAAGTTGCTTGAGCATCTTTCATTACATATATTTCTTCTTGTTATTTGTTGTGAATATTTGGTAGAAGATAGATTAGCTTAGTGTGTAGATAGAGTGATTGTTTAGAAGATTGTTGTGAAGTAGATAGTTGGGAAGTAGATAGTTGTAAAGAAGATTGTTGGGAAGTAGATAGCTGTGAAGAAGATTGTTGGGAAGTAGATAGTTGTGAAGAAGATAGATGTGAAGTAGATAGGTGTGAAGTAGTTGTGTATAAGGTATGATCAAGTTGTGACGAAGTTGTGGTGTGTACATTGGTGTGTAAGGTTTTCTCCGCCATAAGGGAGCTTGTTGACATAGTGAAGAAAACTCTCGAGTTAGGTGCTTGGGGAGTGGAGTAGGGCAAGGAAGGTGTCCTTGTAGCCGAACCACTATAAATCTCTTGTCTCGCGGTTCGATCTTTCCATCTCTCATTTATTTTTTTACTTACATTATTATTGCTATATCATATATATTTATTGTTGTTTATATTGTGCAAGACTTGAGATCATATAATATTGAATCTAAATTTTTGAAAGTAAAGAAAACAATCAAACAATTTTTTATAGCAAATTAAAAAGACGTAAAACTATTCAACCCCCCCCCCCCTTCTAGTTTTCCACAAATAGTATTGTTTGCTGAGAATAGTGGCCATATCCGTACATATAGAACTACCTACAGCAACATACCTTGGTACATCGAATGTGGCTGCTGATAGTTACTATTAAACCTACAATTTAATGTCCCTGATAGACCAGTGATGAGGCGAAAAATGATCCGTTTTTCGGGGGTCATTTAAGCCCGAATTCGACTTTATTTGATCAAATATTGCCCTAAATCGTTCCTTTTGTGATTTTAGGTGTTTGGAGAGTGAATTCTGGAAAAGAGGCTATTTTGGACGTTTTTGGAGCATAAAGTGAAGAAAACGGCAAAGTACCAAAAATCCATGCTGAAGATACAAGGTGACGGCGTCAAGACTTCCTTCTTGACGGCGTCAGACATGAAGAATTAAACACCGTAGCTGGTGACGGCGTCAGATGGATAGGTGACGGCGTCAAAGTGGCCAAGAATAAAATACCGAAGGTGGTGACGGCGTCACATAGGCCGTCACAAGTGGATCTAGGGCGTCCGAGGAAGTATATGGCGGCGAGGTGATGGCGTCAGACTTAACTCTTGACGCCGTCAGAACGATTTTCCTATATATAGTTTTCTAGTTTTTTCATTAAAAAAAAAAAGAGAAGTTTTGGTGAAACCCTAAAGACGATTTTGGTGCCTCTTTTACAGGTTTTTCAAGGGTTCCAAACCCTTGAGACCTTGCATTGTAATTGAGATAAGTATACTCTTAATTCAATCAATATGTCTATGTGTTGGTTGTTTATCTTTTGTTCTTATCTTAATTCTACTATGCTAGGCTAGATTTATTTTGTGTTTACTTAGATCTAATGAAACCTAGATGTTGATTATGTGTTGATTACTTGTCTATTCTTGTTATTGGATGAATGATATTATATGTTAGGCTTAAGAAAACTGGCAGATCTCCAAATGGTAACATGCTTGAACGTCTTAAGAAACATGAACCGAGGCGTACTAGGTCTTTATTGGTTGTATTTAATGCATGAGCCACTGTTTACAATCCCTATAGTTGTGCTGGGTCATGGTGTAGGAGGAGATAAGAGCTCATAGAGTTGGGGAGTTATGTATGCCACCCCACGAATGGTATTAAGGAATACAATCCGTCATCCATACAAGTGTAACAAGTAATTGACATGTAAAAGATATCTAGGGAGTAATAAAGTCTAAGTAAACACAATTTCTCCAACCACTGCTCACAACCTTAGTATAATTAGTTTATTTTCATTTTTATTATTTTATTTTGATTGCATCTTAGTTTTGGGTTAGTTGGATAGCAACTAATTCCGCCCACTCTTCCAAAACCCGAGATTTTACTTGCTTTTATAAAAATATAAAAATACAAAAATAATCATCTTTCATCTCTAGAACTATTAATTAGGCTTTCTAATCCTAGCGACACTATTCCTAAGCTGAACGATCAATCCCCCGGTACTTGTCACTATACTATACTACAACGATCAGGTACACTGCCTGGTGGGGGTTGTAAGCCTCGCGAGATCCCTCGAGAGGTAAAGCAAGGTGCGATTCTCACGCATCAAGTTTTTGGCGCCGCAGCCCGGGGAATAGTTATTGTCTAGGTTAGAATTTCTTTTTATTAGGTCTACTTGCTAGATTCCTTTCTAGTAAGAATTTTATTTTTATTTTTAGGTCTTCTTTAGTCTATCTTTTTCTTTGTGTGTTTGTTCGTAATTTCCATTGACTATTCCGTTCACCATTATGGAGTACGCGAATCCACCATACCACCAACCAAAAAGGCCATTCTACCCTATTGACATCTTGAATTTCAAACAATATCGAGATGAACCCATATATGATGCATGGACTCGTTTTAAAATTTTACTTCGAAAATTCCCTCATCATAGTTTCTCTTTATCATCCCTAACCGAAATCTTTTACTATCATGTCAGCCAATGTGACCAAATGCGCATCGATGATTTTGCCGATGGGGGCCCTAGGGAATTAAATGATGAAGAAGCGTGGGATACCATAGAAAATTGTGCCCAATATTATTATAGAGTAGACAACCCAACAAACAACATCACAAATCAATCAAAAACAAGTTTGATGGAGCAAACAGGAAGTTTGTTGGGGGATGAATATACTCATGTTGAGATACCTAGTTGGATGGCACCTAATATCATAGTACAAAACAAACATATAGGTAATCTAGGTACAATGGAGGATGAGGTGGATAATCCAAGCCCACAAAGTACCCCACAAGTCCTACCATCATTTGAGGCACATACACCGCCCGTGACTTACTCGGAAGAAGTAGAAGAGACTATAGGAACCCCAATTGAGGTAGAACCCTTGGACCAAGCACCACCAGAGGATATAGGTTTGAACACTTGTAGTGATAACCTTACTCCTAGTTCTAGGGAAGTTCCTAGTTTTGATGAACCGGAGCCTCAACCAAAACCATTACCTAATCTTCTATCCTTGGATGAAGATTTAGGAATTGAAATAGGTCCCGATCCACCCATCAAACCATGTAGTCCGGGTAGTTTTACGTTGAAGGTAGTAGACCCCAAGCCTTGTAGAGAAGAAGCCAACATAGGAGTGGACCATGACCTTACATACTTACATCACCCATTCATGATTGATCGTAAGAAACATTATGGGTTTAAACCGGGTTTATTAGGTCAAAATAGATCCCCAACTGGGAATCTCTCGAAGTTGATAGAAAATGATCCCTTCTTAGGAGAAAATCTTAATCCACCCACTAACCCAATTGAATTAGGTAAGGTTATGATGATAGGAGCACACCCCATTGAGCATATAATTCATCCACCACTTTTTCCTCACGTGGCATATTTCCACCCTAAGGGTATGTATCGCTACTTTCACCCACACTTAATCCTAAGTGAAGGGAAAACCTCACCTTTATCCGTGAAATAACGGTAGAGTCAGGCTCGTGACTCGAACAAAAACAAGCGCTTCTTGGGAGGCAACCCATGTTTTGTGTGATTTTATTTGTTTGATTGTTATTTGCTTCCGTATGCATGTTTTATTTTTATTGTTGGTTAATCATATTTCTCAACTAAAATGTGGAAATACTTTATTATGTTGTTTGGCCTAGTCTTAACTTCAACCTAAAGGTATTTTTGCAAAAGATAAGTGTAAGGGGAAACCCCAAATATGTTTTTAAGAAACAAACCGATCATGATTCTCCACAATATTTAATGAACATGTATATTCGTATTTGTTAGAGTCAAATGCTTGTATTGAGTCATAATGAAGTTTTGCAGGATTTTCCAGGAAGTAGGACAAAGTTTTTCCAGAAATTTTCCGGAAATTTAACATAAAGATTTCTGCAGGTCCATTCTGACGGCGTCAGGCTATTGCTCTTGACGGCGTCAGGAGTTAAAAATCTGGAAATTTTACCGGTTTTGTTTTTCTAACGGAGTCTTATGGTTTTTGTGAATCATTAAGTTTTATAATCTCCAGGAAATCTGCAAACTTCATTCCACAAGCATTATATCTTACTTTGTTTTCTAGGATTTAGTAACTTATATAGGATGCCGCCGATTTTACGCGAGGTTGCCTTGTCTACTTTTATCAGGATTTACAGGTTATTTTTGACAAGAAGATGATTTATATTCTGGAAGGGAAGCTTTGATTGTTCATTCTCTTGGAGGAAGATTTAACCTGGCCAACCTATAATCCATACCGAGCGAATCAGGGGAGTATTTGATTTCACTCTCTTTACTTTTAACTTTTACATTCTTTACTTGAACATTGGGGACAATGTTCATCCTAAGTGTAAGGGGAGGGTAAAAAGATGATACCTTACATATGCACTTTCGCTTGAGTTTGTTTTGTTTGATAGTAGATGTGTAATAAAACTATGAGAAATACTTGTTAGTGCAATTTTAGCGCCAAATTTAAAATTTTTTACAACATTTAGGAGTGAAACTTTAACCATAGCAAGCGTCTCATGGATAGGAGGTTGTATGACTAGCACATAACCGTATATTCAGAAAAATTTTCCACCCAAAAATGTGAGGTTCGCCTTTAGTTTTGATAGGAAAAGCATTTATTATTGGTGCTTATGAGTGTACCGGTAGCATTTAGATTCTAGAACTTGCGTTAGTGATGCATCCCGAGACCGCTAGTGAGACTACATTCGTGTGGTAGGATTTACTACATGATAAGAGGCATTAGGATCACCCTTGTGTTAAACCCGTATTATAATTACTTGACCATTTAAGTCATATTACTTGGCTAGTTAAGTCAACTAATTTTTCCCACACCCTTTGCGTTGTACTCATTTTTAGTACACGATACCCCTAGTACACCCCTCCGAGCCTATCTTTTCGTTTCTAACTTTAAGCATTTTACTTAAAGGAAGAATTTGTTACACCCCACTTAAATGTACACCCAAATCGCCTTAGCCTTCCGTGTATGCGCTCATTTTTAGTGCATTATTGTTATTTGTTAAACCCTAAGTTAACTTTCTAATTGATTACATGGTTGCTAAGTCGAGTCATATCCTTGTACATATTGTTTTGGGACGATTGGGACTCATGGGTAAGTACTTATTTTATGGAGTAATGGGGAAGAACATAATATTATTACCCCCATATGTACGTTAATCTAAAAAGTGCTCCAAGTGTTTTGATTTTCTTAATTCGAGTCATTAGATTAGTTTAATGTAAAGTATGTAAAGATTCAAGTGTAAGGGGATTGCTCATACCCCTATGATGTATTATTTTGGATGGTAGGGTAAGAGTGTATGCAAAAAAAAAAAAAAAAAAAAAAAAATAGAAAAGGAAAAGAGAAAAACATACGGACTACCATCCCGTTTTATTCTATGTTCATTTTATGTTTTTAGTTATTTTTCATTTATTAGCTTAAGTCGAGTCTAGTCTTGGCTTAGCAACGCCATCTTGTACATGTAATTAACCAAGATTGTTAACTCGCCACCAGTAAAACTCCCTTTATCCAACAAAACCGTGTAATTCATATCCCTACACCTAACGTTATAACCCTTTAAAAAGACCTCTTTGATAGTTTATCCTAGGTGCTTACGCCATGTGGTGGAGGTTTGATCCTTTCCCAAGCCTATGGTAATCTATTTTGCTATGACAGGTAGTGAGAGATATCTTCCATTTCCATAATGTTATATTACTTTATTACACCCGAGAGATGTGAGTATCTAAACACTATTTTGTGAGGTGCTTGTGTATGACCTCCGTGCTTGTCTATTGGTCTTTAGTGGAACGATTATTTGTTGTAATTACTTTTATATTAGTATTAAATGACCCCTAACTTGTCTTTTGAGTAGAATAAAAGCTCATTTGCTTGAGGACAAGCAAATCTCAAGTGTAAGGGTATATGATGAGGCGAAAAATGATCCATTTTTAGGGGGTCATTTAAGCCCGAATTCGACTTTATTTGATCAAATATTCCCCTAAATCGTTCCTTTTGTGATTTTAGGTGTTTGGAGAGTGAATTCTGGAAAAGAGGCTATTTTGGACGTTTTTGGAGCATAAAGTGAAGAAAACGGCAAAGTACCAAAAATCCATGCTGAAGATACAAGGTGACGGCGTCAAGACTTCCTTCTTGACGGCGTCAGACATGAAGAATTAAACACCGTAGCTGGTGACGGCGTCAGATGGATAGGTGACGGCGTCAAAGTGGCCAAGAATAAAATACCGAAGGTGGTGACGGCGTCACATAGGCCGTCACAAGTGGAACTAGGGCGTCCGAGGAAGTATATGGCGGCGAGGTGACGGCGTCAGACTTAACTCTTGACGCCGTCAGAACGATTTTCCTATATATAGTTTTCTAGTTTTTTCATTAAAAAAAAAGAGAAGTTTTGGTGAAACCCTAAAGACGATTTTGGTGCCTCTTTTACAGGTTTTTCAAGGGTTCCAAACCCTTGAGACCTTGCATTGTAATTGAGATAAGTATACTCTTAATTCAATCAATATGTCTATGTGTTGGTTGTTTATCTTTTGTTCTTATCTTAATTCTACTATGCTAGGCTAGATTTATTTTGTGTTTACTTAGATCTAATGAAACCTAGATGTTGATTATGTGTTGATTACTTGTCTATTCTTGTTATTGGATGAATGATATTATATGTTAGGCTTAAGAAAACTGGCAGATCTCCAAATGGTAACATGCTTGAACGTCTTAAGAAACATGAACCGAGGCGTACTAGGTCTTTATTGGTTGTATTTAATGCATGAGCCACTGTTTACAATCCCTATAGTTGTGCTGGGTCATGGTGTAGGAGGAGATAAGAGCTCATAGAGTTGGGGAGTTATGTATGCCACCCCACGAATGGTATTAAGGAATACAATCCGTCATCCATACAAGTGTAACAAGTAATTGACATGTAAAAGATATCTAGGGAGTAATAAAGTCTAAGTAAACACAATTTCTCCAACCACTGCTCACAACCTTAGTATAATTAGTTTATTTTCATTTTTATTATTTTATTTTGATTGCATCTTAGTTTTGGGTTAGTTGGATAGCAACTAATTCCGCCCACTCTTCCAAAACCCGAGATTTTACTTGCTTTTATAAAAATATAAAAATACAAAAATAATCATCTTTCATCTCTAGAACTATTAATTAGGCTTTCTAATCCTAGCGACACTATTCCTAAGCTGAACGATCAATCCCCCGGTACTTGTCACTATACTATACTACAACGATCAGGTACACTGCCTGGTGGGGGTTGTAAGCCTCGCGAGATCCCTCGAGAGGTAAAGCAAGGTGCGATTCCCACGCATCAACCAGCAATCCAGATGTTCCTATTAAACATAAACCTTGCATAAGAGTATGATTTTAACAATAGGACTTACCTTGTAGTTAGAAAACTAAAAAGGTATATTAGCAGCTTCATATATTGATCTCTACTTGCAATAACTCCTCGAACCGTACTCTATTGTGTCCATGGTTGCAGACTCTTTGAACCTTCAGCAAGATCATACTGCAAAGTTACACCTAAAGTAGTTGTAACCATTAGTAAGTTTTCTTAAGAAAACATTGAGAGTTCCAGAAAATTAGGGTTTGTAAAATAATAGATAAAACATAAATAAAAGAGTACATATAACTGATTCGAAAAGAGTACATAGTATTCACCAGCATTATCATTATCAACATCATTGAATTCATAGATTCTAAACAACATTTATATTACAAAATTTTTTTATAATACCATGAAACTAAAAATATCATAATGGGTCGTATTTAATTAGGCATATTTTGATGTAAACTCACACTGATGACTCCACGCAAGTAATTATGGTTTTAGGAATTTGACATGGATAGAATGGTGCACGAATGAAAAAGAATGACATTAGGGTTTTTAATGAGAAAAGGGCGATTAAGATTTAATTGCTTCCGGTTTGTTGATGCAAAATTGTAGGGGTGCAGTTAATGGATTGGTTTGAGTATATCAATTTGGAAATGCAATGGTATATCACAAAAATTGGCATGCTCCACTGGTTGGAGTGCATGAGTGTGGACGGTTAGATACGGGTTCGAATCTTGTAAGGGACTATGTTTTTGAACATTTTAATAAATACGAATTTTAGTTGATTAATAGTTGCTTACGTGGTTTAAAAATATAAAAAATAAATTATAAAAATTTCTTTCAAAATTATTTAAAAAATTGCAAAAGAAATAAATTTAATAAAAAATTGCTGACATGGCCTGAATGCGATGACATGGCTGATAATGAATTACTGAGCATTGACTGGGCAATGAGGTAGCATATTCCTCAAATGCCTCCTGTTATATATAACACGTGTGTGTGTGTGTGTGTCTATATATATATATATATATATATATATATATATATATATATATATATATATATATGGAGGGGATCAGGTACGATTTTGGATTTTAGTGCGGATGTACGGACGAATCTCAGCCCTCCATCTAGTCAACCATCTGAAAAAGACGGAGTGGCAAAATCGTAAATATCCCGTCTTTTTTTAAAAACGTTAATATCACAGTAGTTTTTTTTCTTGAAAAATATTCAAAAAAATCTGAAAAAATTAAAAAAAGAAAAAGGATAACAAATAATTAAGAATCACTGAAAAAATTTTCAAAAAAAATCGTTTTCAACGTTAAAAGTATTGTGATATTAGCGTTTAATTTTGACTTTTTTACAAAAGTCAAGATCAGATCTAGACTTTGTCAAAGTCAAGATCTGATCTTGACTTTTGTAAAAAAGTCAAAATCAGATTTTGATATCACATAAATCTTTTTTTTAATAAAAATTTTAATATCATAATAACTTTTTTGATATCATAGAATATTTTTTTAATATCACGATTCATTTTTACATGTAAAAAAAGTTAGTATCACGGTTGGTTTTATAATATCACCGTTTTATAAATATCACTGTATCATGATATTGTTAATATCACCGTAATTATTATGCTTTCTTAGTGTCAAAGTTAAATTTTTTAAATTTCAACGTAACTTTTCTTAATATTGTAATTAAAAAAAAACAGTGATATTAAGTTTTTTACTAATATCAAAGTAACTTTTTAAGTAAATATCGTTGGTATCATAGTAGGACTCATAAATATCCTTAATATCACGGTACCACTCATAATCACAAAACAAAAAAGTTCTCAGAAAAATCTGAAAAAATAAAAAAAGTAAAGAAGACAACAATAGTAAGGAGCGCTTAAAAGGAAAAAAATTAAAAAAATCATTTACATAGTCAATTGATTGATTGAAGGTTGCATTGGATTTTGACTTCATTTTAAAGTGTACACCACAATAACGGCACCCTATATATATATATATATATATATATATATATATATATATATATATATATATATATATATATATATATATATATATATATATATATATATATATATATACATACTAGTGGTCATGGCCCGCCCAATGGGCGGGCATGCTTTGTGATTTTCACTAATCATGTGATTTTATTTGTATTTGCAATCATTTTATTTTACTTCTATTTGCATTTGTAGTCTTTTGGAAATTTAAATTTATGGTTTTCTTTATTTTTTTTGTCATGTTTCTTGTATGTTTAATTTGGTTTCTAAACCGTTGAGCTTGATGTATGAATCATATTTATCCTTGGGTTATCTAACTATATCAAAAGAAAGACAATTAAATACTCTTGTGAATTGCAGTTAAAGAAGAGTAGCAATGGGATTTTAAATTGCGATATGAATGATGGACGGTTGAACAAAAGAAAAAAGCAAGCAATGAGTATGGTCTGACTAAGCCATGTGTTGATGAAGACCACTTTTCTTTGTCTTTGATTTAATAAACAGTTACATAGCCGCAAATTGTATCACCAATATAATTTTTAAATATAATTCTGTATCATATATACTAAATCTTCACGTTCTTGTATTAAACATTATGTAACTTTTATAAACGTTTGAATTGCAATGTGCATGTATATTCTTAAATGTAATTGCTGAAGCAACAGTTAGTCTATGTTGCTGCATGATATACATGATATATATTTCAAATGCATGCTAAATATTTGTGTTGGTTATGCATTATCAACATTGAGAATGATTAAATCTACTTACACTATATTTATTATATTTAATATAAATAAAGTTCAAGCAATTAATTTCATTTTTATAAACTAACTAAACACATAAACACTGCTGCCATTGTTTCTGCGATCATCCAGGTACTTTTTTTCAATTTTTTTTTTATTTCTTGCTACATTCAACCATGTTTAATCAAGTTAAAATATTATGTTTGGTTAGTGGCGTGTGGTTGGTTTGTTTTTTCCGTGAATATTTTCTTGTTATCTGATAAAAGAATGATTGGTTGTTAAAATAAGTGTTTTATGTTGATCAGGATTTGTTTATGAATACAATATTAGTTTAATTGCAACATTCTTAGATTGCATGTGGTGTTTGTTGATTGGTTCAAAAAGCCCCAAATATATTAATCGGATCATTAGGTATTTTTTAAAAGATATTATCTTGTGGTAAATGTAAACAATCTGTTTATCAAAGGTTGCTTTCCATTTAAAGAGACTAAGCCAAAGAATGATATAAAATAGTAACGCAAGTTTTTCGTGTGTAAATTTTAACTTGGACACAACGTTTTTCTGCAGAGTTGCTTCTTGTTTGAATGTGTATCCAATTGATTGTCCACATGTGTTGTTTCTAATATATATGGTTTAACCCTGATTAGTTTTAGTTCTTAACATATAAGTTTTGTTAGCACATTTTGGGGAAGATTTATTCTCAGTGTATTTTTGTTAAACTTTAAGATTAAAACTATATTAATAGTAAGCCTATGTTATAGTACAAAAATAAATAACCATTTAAAGAGATTTAGGCAAATAAAACGATAAAATAGTAGCTGGTGTTTTTGGTGTGTAAGTTTTAAGCCGGACACAATGTTTTTCTACAGAGTTATTGTTTCTTTGAATGTGTATCAAATTGATTATCATGTCTACACGGGTTTCTAATATCTACGATTTAACTCCAATACGTTTTAATTCTTTACCTATAAGCCTTGTTAGCACATTATAGGTGGAAATGCAACATGCTATTTTTTTTCTAACGTTGAAATGGGTTAGTTTTCTGCTAACATGTTATACTTGTAAGTAGATTTTAACTGGTTTGAGTTAAACTAAGATTGTATTCCCAATATCCAATAAGTTTAAATTCTTTGTGTATCAAATTGATTATCATGTCTACACGGGTTTCTAATATCTATGATTTAACTCCAATAAGTTTTAATTCTTTACCTATAAGCCTTGTTAGCACATTATAGTTGGAAATACAACATTCTATTTACTGTTTCTAATGCTGAAATGGGTTAGTTTTCCGCTAACATGCTATACATGTAAGTAGATTTTAGTTGGTTTGAGTTAAACTAAGATTGTATTCCCAATATGCTTCTTTGATTGTTGGTTTATTGGATTTCATATATGTAAAAGATAATACATATTCTTAAACTCTAATTAGTTTTATTTCTTTACCTATAAGCTTTGTTAGCACATTATAGGGGAGTTTTTTTTCTCATTGTGGTTTTGTTAAACTCTAAGATTAAAAATATATTAATAGTAAGCCTATGTTAGAGTAGAAAAATAAACAACCATTTAAAGAGACTTAGGCAATGAAAACGCTAAAATAGTAGCCGGTGTTTTTGGTGTGCAAGTTTTAAGCCGGACACAATGCTTTTCTACAGAGTTGTTGTTTCTTTGAATGTGTATCAAATTGATTGTCATGTCTACATGTGTTTCTAATATCTATGATATAACTCCAATAAGTTTTAGTTCTTTACCTATAAGCCTTGTTAGTGTATTATAGGTGGAAATGCAACATGCTATTTACTGTTTCTAACGTTAAATGGGTTAGTTTTCCGCTAACATGCTATGCATGTAAGTAGATTTTAACTGGTTTGAGTTAAACTAAGATTGTATTTCCAATATCCAATAAGTTTTAGTTCTTTACTTATAAGCCTTGTTAGCTCATTATAGTTGAAAATGCAAAATTTTATTTACTGTTCCTGACGCTAAAATGGGTTAGTTTTCCGCTAACATGCTATATATGTAAGTAGATTTGAATTGGTTTGAGTTAAACTAAGATTGTATTCTCAATATGCTTCTTGGATTGTTGGTTTCTTGGATTTCATATCTGCAAAAGATCATACATATTCTTAAGCTAAGTTTACCACTTTTCAGGAAAAATGCCTCAACAGTTTATTTTTCCTCTAAATCAAACAACTTATCAGGACTTTCAGGTTTGAGAAAGTTAAAAAAATATAGTTGTAACATGATTTTACTGTTATACTCTAAATTTAACCATATGAAATTTTGCAGAATTTGCCACAAGTGTTCATTGATAACTTTTACTCCAATCAAGATTACATTTTCATCCATGGAAGTAATAGGCGCAGATATGTATGCCAATTTAGACGTGTGAGAGCAAATGACTTGCAGTTTTATGATGATGAATGGAAAGCGTTCATTAGATCAAACATACAACCAACTGTGAGAACACTTCACTTTGTTAGGGAAGCACATAACACCTTTTATGTTACAGGGTATGATAATAATGGAATTGAAGTTCCTGGGTATGGAATAGATGTGGTTGGAGATAGAGTTTTCAAGTGTCTTGTAGAATGCAGAGCATCAGTGCAGGTATCTCAATCCACTATATATTTGTTATTTGATAAAAAGATATGATTGTATTTCTAAATCATGATGATAGTTTTTTAAGTTATTTTGTTGTACATTAATGCAGCTTTTACCAGATGATTTTATTAGAGATCTTGTTGGAAACAGAATTTAGGTTAGCATTAATGGTTTGAGGTTCAAGTTGATCTATAAGAGATTACAACCATACCCACAATTCGAAGACATGATGAATTGTTTATCAGGAGATCGATGGGATCAGCTTGTGGAATATGCTGACATAGTTGTAGGACAGAGGATGGTATTCACCAATTCAGGAGATAACAAATTGAAATTGATGGTATTTGATGATTCAGGATTGGGGTTGTACGATGAAAGAGTTTATCCCACAATGTTGTCGTTTCCTACTCGCCAGATACCATATTACGCCGCTGCAGGTAAATTAGTTTATAGTCGTAGAAGTAAACTAACTTAATTTGATAGTTTTAAAAAATAAACGTTTCTTCTTTGTAATAGATAAGAGAGGCAAGCATGTTTGCACATGTCCAGGTCATCGTACTCATGTGGATGAAGTTGATGTTTTTTACACAGAGTTGAATTCTGCCATTTGTGGTTATCATCGATTGGTAAGTATACCAAATATTGAAATTATCATTTTATTTAATTTAATGATATCATGTAAACTAACTGCAGACCATATATCCAAAAATTTGTGAGGATCACATGATGCATACTTACACCAGAGCTAAGTTACTCCACAATGATGTCAAGTATCCGATGATAGTGAAGATGCAATTCCACCCAGAAGATCCTATGAGGACAAACCATGTTGTTATGAATGGAAATTGGAGAGAATTTGCATGTATGTGTGGCTTCATGATGCCAAAGATGTTTCGATTCAAGTTGATTGAAATAACAGAAGAAGTGGAAGCTGGTGTTCATCATAAAGTAGTGATATTTGACGTCTGTTAAAACTGTAATGTTCTTAAACTCTCTTTTGCTATGACTGTTATGAAATTACTATGTTTATTGGTAGGAATGTTTTAAGTATGGTACCTAAACCATATGATATATGTATAATTAGGACTATTAGAACATCTAAGTATATAAATGTTTAATGATGATGTTTAATTGTACATCAGATAAGTTTTAAGTTTAGATAGTTGTTTTAAGTGACAGTACACGTTCATTATAACACGAATATGCATGAAACAAAAAATATACTTATGATAAATATGTATGATTCCACATGGTTTTTTAGCATGTAATATATACAACAATAAAACAAAATTATGCATGATATTAAAGAGATCACAAACAACTATAATCATCCAACTGTTTTTTAACATTGTTTATCATTTGTTGATATTCTAATATTTTTTCCCTTCGCTTATCAATCGCCTCTTTACATTCCAATACCATTTGTTCGTCGCTTATGATTTCTGCTTCCATCCCTGTTATTAGTCGCCTAAGCTGAGCAATATATCGTATTGGTAGAAAACAGTTCACATCCACTTGAGCTCTTTTTGAGTTTGATGAGGATTTTTTAATCTTTGATGAACTTCTATTTGTTGCTGCTGCTGATTTAGAAGTTATAAATCAAGTCACATAGTATAAACACAAAAATGTAAATGTTTAAAATATTAAGATTAACGGAGAATGCATATGATACTATGTCTGAACACAATACTTTGTGAACGGTTTTTAGTTTTTTTTTCTGCGTGGAATTATTTGCCTGTGATGCAACAACTATAAACAAATACAAAACATTATACATTAAAACGTTATATGACTTTTACTACCACATAATTAAGAATATAACAACCCAATGAGTATCTTATTTGTTAAAAACATACCTTTTGAAGGGGAATTCGCGTTTTTCTTCTCAGACGCTGTTGCAAGCCTTGCAGAGTGTCTTTGAGCATCCATAATGCAATCTATTTTTGTGAATATAGCTTTGCGATTTTTTTTATGTGAGAAAGATGGTTATATTGTGGTGTATATATAGTGTCAAATTAGGTTAACAATGTATAAAGTCATGATCATCTCAAAAGAAAGAGTTATATTTAATTAGATGACCAAAAATTTGGGCAATCTTATATTGTAAACTTATATTCTAAATTATATCTTTTTAAATTCAAACATATCTTCTAAAAAATTCGGTATGCAGGTTCCCTTTAATATTTCGTTTAAATCACAATATTTATCTATTACTATAAATTAGCATATATATTAACTAAACATTAGCATAAGATAAGTAAGAAACGAATTATATCTATTTGATATAAATAAATATAAAATTATATTCTTGAAAGACTAAAAATATAAACTTATACTCGGGAATGATTTGTGCAAATCATATATTTAGATAAAATAATAAATAAATTATTTGCATTTATTAAAATTATTAGACACCATTTACATGTGTTAGACACCATATACATGTGGAATATATATATAAATATATGTGTTTTTTTGTGTTCACAATACATGTGTTTACTAAGCCATTTTTAAATAGTGATGTTAATGTGTCATAAAAGGATCATAATTGTTTGTGTGATAAAGTTTTAAAAATTAAAGAATTATAAAAAAGAAAATTCATAATTAAAAACAGTGAGAAAGATATATAATTATCTCGTATGAAACAAACAATTCATAGCCACACACGTAACATTAAACAAAACTCATAGAATAATTAGTCTAATGGAAAAAAAAATAACATAATTGTTCATTGGTTTCTCTTTACTACTAACAAACATGAAATATTGGGATTTTGAGAATTTCATCATCTAGTTTTTGAACTTCATAACGCACCAGCTTTATGCGCATAATTTTTTCTTTTTCAAATCCACAATCTTGCCCAAATTGATACCAGTTCCCTTCCAATACTAACGCTTTAATTTGAGAATGGTCTTGTTCATGTGTAACAACATGCAAGTTGACTGAGTAAACCCATTTTCTGTACACGATCTCTCCCTTTCGGTACTTTTGCATCCCCAAGTCGTTCCAAACGTTGGATTCGATTTTCTGTTTCGTAAGAGAGAATACGTTAATAATTTTAAGTATTATTAGGAATTTAAAGTTTTTGCTTTAATAATTGTTGTCTTGTTCTTACCAGTTGATAGTAATAACCAATATTGGGATGAAAAGGTGCGTAAACAACCATGTCTTCATTTTCATGAGCATTGTGATTCCACCAGGTGCAATTGTATTGCATTCTGTAATCTGAATCATAGGTATGATTGGTTTTTTTGCATTTAGAGAATCCATATCCAACTTCAATTGCTCAGATACATCATCTTTAAAAGAGGTCTGCGGTTCAACATAATATTTATTTTCTCAGTTATATAGTAAGTTAGAAAAATTTCACAAAATGATTTTTTTTGAAATTTTTTATAATCATAAAAAATATATATATACCCCTTCAGATGTGAAAGTATATCCACCGTCAATTTCATATTCAAAGTAATCATCAAGCTTGCATATATTTTTACCCCTTTCAAATGTTGATTTTGAAAATCGGTGACTGGTGCCAGCAAAACAACACACCTAGGCATAACAGATTAATATGTTATCTTGAATCATTAAAATACATTTTAAAATTTAATGTTCACTACAACACAATACGATACGTAACTATAAACTTAAATAATACCTCATTATCAGTATCATGTAAGTCAACATCATCATCAGATATGTTGTATACATATTGTTTGTTTTCTTTTGGCTTTTTCCAAATTGGAGTGCTTCGATAACCATTTAGACCAGCCGCATAAATCTGCATATGTTTCGTGTATAATTATTTTCGTAAGTATAATAAAAAATAGATATAAATATTAATAAACACATTCATCATCATCACTATTAACAAAAAAATTGTTTAAAACATTTTAGGAAACGTACAATTTATACATGTTAAATTTATAATAATACCTCATCCTCATCGTCTGATATGTTAATGACTGTAACATTACATGCGTTTCCGTGCTTAACAATTGACAAATCACCATCATCTATAGGAGCTGATTCCGAGGATAGTCCCTTGAAATGATTTTAGTATTATATAATCAAAAAAGGTTTGCAATTGCATGATGATTACCCATAATTTTATAGCTAAACACTTAAGTTAAAAAAGAAAACATAAAAGTAAAATTTTAAAAATTCAAAAATACTTCATTAGCAACGCTGTCATCTTGATCGACAATCCTGGTTTTTGTGTTGCATATTTTTTTATCCAGCAACCTATTTACAAAGATTAAACACAAATTTATGTTGTCAATTTAGTTTTTTTTTTTTAAACAATAAAGAAAAATTAAAAAGGTGTATACCTTCGTTTGAAAGATGTTATTGCAGGAATATTTTCATTGATAATAACATTGGTGCAAAAAGGAATGGTTGAAACCTTGTGTTCATCTGGTGTAAAAAACTAATAATAAAGAACACAAAATAAAAATATAAAACAACCTGAAGCATAACGTGTAATAATAGATATGAATAATTATAATAATTTATTTTATATCTTACTTCCCTATGTGTTGATTTTTGCAAGTTGAATAACCAACACAACTGGCTCATTCTGAATATATTTTTGACTTAAGTAATTGTCCAATTTGTCAGCATTATCTTCCCATAATGTAACATTAACTTCATCACCACTGTTTAATATATAAATAATGTTAACATAAGTAAGATAATACAAATAAAAGCGTTACAAATTGCTCTAAATATTATCATAATTATAAACAATAAACATTACTTTAAATTTTGAAGCTTGAATTCGGAAATTATTGTTGTCTTCTTTCTGTAATATATTGATTTCAATATTGGTTTTGATGAAATCAAACCAATAATATCTACAAACACCACGTTCATCAAATAAACATTGCATGACAAAAATTATTTTAAATTAATGTAACATAATTTTGTGTGTAATTCTTACCAAACACAAGCTTGTTGTATTTTTCGTTGGTGATGATATCATGATATTCAATGAATTCGAATCCATCATGTGCACAATTAAAATCCTGAACCACACTTATGGATGTATTATTTTTAAAGTAAATCTTGCCAGCGTGATTTGTTAGTTGCATCCCTTCCAACCCCGTATACAAATTGCAATTCGATAGAAGTATACAGTTATCTTTCTTCAGCATTGGTTGACACAAATTGAGGACGTAATGATTTGCACAAGCATGGATTTTATTGCCCTACAATAGTTATTGAAAAACACAATACACGATCTTTTGAGTTTTGGATCAATCTAACTTACATATATAAACAACAAAAACGATAATATTGTAACATCAAAGCTATATAATGCATATAAACAAAATTTAAATATCAAATAATTAAACATTACCTTTTCGTCCATTAGTAGCATGTTAATGTTTTGACCCTTTGAAGAAGCATCCCTAAGAGTTGTTGTTGTTTTCCAAATATGTATGATTTTCACTTTGATAGTTGAGCATTGTTCATTGTCTGTGATCTCATCTAAATAAGAGATGTCGCAATTGAACATTGGTGTTAAGGATGAGTGTTTTTGCTTTTTGCGTCTACCTTGCAAATCAGTTTTTGGATTAGAACTCGACATAGTTGTTTTGTGATCTAGTTAATTTTCAAATGGAATAGAGCTTTGCTAATGTATCTAAAGTTATATTTATAGGCATATGTATTTGAAATAGGACATAAAATTTCGTATTATCGTATTTATTTTAAGCTTAAATTTATCCAATACTATTTTTTATATGATAATTTAAGTCTTGGTATATTATATTTTTATTCCATATTTTTTTGCTAATATTATGCGTAATGGTGATTGGGATGCTCAAACTTGTAGATCACAATGATTAAAAATTCGAGTTAATCCTATGTTCAAAGCATTCTTATTGAAAGTAAATTATATATTTTTAATATAACGGTAACGATTATTATGAATGAATTAGAATTATAAATACATTAATATCAAAAGCTTTGATTTACATGACTACCAACCTTTAACTTTATTGTATGTTGTGCAAGATTAATTATTAACATTTTATACTTTGATATCAATTATAGTAAAGATTTTGTCACAATAGAACATAGCAAAACTTATACTCAAAAATATTTGACTTAATTATTTATTGTTTGACAATTTTTTGTTAACATATATGCTATTATATAGTAATATTTAGCTATGGTATATCATATACGGTTTAAATTTAAAATATCACATCCTTTATATATTTCACTTTAACAAATAAACTCGCAAATTTTATTTAAAAATGTGATTTTATAAAAGTTTAAATGTTGATTTCGTTAATTATATTAAAGGATAAATTTACTTAACCAAATATAGACGTATATACTTTAAAGAACACGAATTATTCCTATATGTATAAAAAAATATCCATGTGATAATTCGTACAAATTGTGGTATGAATATCCAAGTCACATAATTTATTATAACACGATCTAAGATTGTTAACATAAAAACATAAATTATAAATTTCATAATAAACATAAACATAATACTAATTTTTTGATATTAAAAAAATTAAAACCAATTACATATCAAGTAAAATTAAAATAGACTTATATGTCTTCTGATAAGAATGCCAAATGCATTTCATCATACAAATAGATCTCTAGATCTCCTTCTTCCTCTGCATCTTTATTTTCATTAAAAACAGTATTTATTTTATTTTCCTTTGCTTTTGACTTCCTATATGCAATGACTTCTTTCAAGAGTTTTCGTTGTTTTTTCCTTTCAACTCTTTTCTTCAATTGTTTTTCTTTCCATTTTCTTTTCTTCCTGGCTGCTCTCTCTGTAATCATCCACTCGTAGATGGAGGCTATTGATTCTGATGGAGCCTCGTTAGGGTTAACTTCTTCAACAGCTGCATACATGATAACAAACGTTTTATTAAACACATAAATAATCTATGTAGGTTACATATTACAAAACAAAGATGTTATTACCATACCTATGTTTTGATTGATCTGAGCATTGTCATTGTTAGCAGCCATTTCGATGTTACTGAAAAATAAAATATGCATGCAACGAATAAAAGAAGTTGTGATAATGTGTGTGGGAAGTTGGAATGAAATCACCTTGACATGTATTTAACCAAAAAAATTGGAATACTAAGAGATGGTTTGGAGGTTAAGTTTCGGCAGGGACCATGGAATGGTGAACGGTTTAGTGGGTCACCCTGGCCTTCCATCAACCCGTACTTTTCAGTCAATATGGTTATTAATGAAAAAGAGGTGGTTCTTTCTTTTAATCGGGTAAACAATTCTGTCATATCGAAGTTCACCTTGACTTCTTCTGGGAATCAAGAATTTTCAGTGTGGCAAGAAAGTAAGAAAATATGGGAGGTTATTTCGACAGGACCAAAAGATATTTGTGACACGTACAAAATCTGTGGCCCTTATGGAAGCTGCAACACTGAAGATGCTCAGAAATGTTCTTGCTTAGATGAGGTAAAATTTGAGCCGATAAACGAAAGGGGTTGGGTAACAGGAGATTGGACAGGTGATTGTGTGAGGAGAATACCGTTGGATTGCAAAAATGGAACAGATGGGTTTATCAAGTATTCTAATATAAAATTACCAGATACACAGACTTCGTGGTTTAACAATACAATGTCTTTAACAGAATGTAAAGCAATATGCCTACAGAACTGCACTTGTATGGCATATGCAAATACCAATATCAGAGGCGAAGGAAGTGGTTGCTTGCTTTGGTTCAATGACCTATTAGATATCAGGGTATCCTCGAGGGGTGGTCAAGATATACTCGTGAGAATGGATTCCTCTGAATTAGGTAACTACTCGAATACGTTATGCTTTGTTCATGTTTGTTTCAAATAATGAAGGGCAAAATCCTTGAAAATGCATCATACTTGCCACAAATGTGACTTTCATGTACTGAACAAATAACTTTCCTTATATGGGTACTAAACTTTCATTTTTTGGTCTTCTTGATGTATTTTGTGACGTTTTTGCCCCTCAAATTTTTGAAAATCCAGGGGCAAAAATGTCAAAAAGTACATCAAAAAGACCAAAAAAATGAAAGTTTAGTACCTATTAAGGAAAGTTATTTGTTCAGTACACGAAAATCACATTTATGGCAAGTATTGTACACTAATAGATATTTTTCTCAATAATGAAATATATATATATTATTATAAATATAATAAACAAGAACAAAAGAATGAGAGAAAGGAGAATTCTTATTAAGTGGTAATCCAAGAGGTTACATTAATGGTGTATTTATAAGATACAAACCCTAATAAGATATGATGAATAGACATCACTTATAAGCCCATAAGCCCATATTTACAATACTCCTCCTTGGATATTCATCGTTCATTATACTTCATAAACTGCCTCATCAAAAACCTTATCAAGAAAAACCCAATGGAATACAAAAACTTGATGAAGGAAAAGAGTGCAGTACGTATAATGTTCCTCCTCCTCAATTTAATGTATATATTTCAAGCATCGCATGCTAATCTTCTAAACGAGTTTCTCGTATACTTTTGTTTGCAACAACTTTACAATGAAGTCCATCAAATTGATGATGTTACGAATAAGTCCTGCAAAAATGACAAATATATGTGTAGCTTTCAACCCAATATCAATGCATTGGTCGGAAAATATATATAGTTAATATAACTATTACAAGAGAAAAATACACTCTCATGACGCATATTAACTGCTAAATTTACATTAAAGCCTCAATTGCACTTATTTATGATATTCAAAGACCAATCATATTCTTAGAGACATGTGTAAAAGCAATTCATAAAAAATGCGTCCAAATGATTTAGATCCATATAAGGATTCATTAAGTTTGATCAAGTAGAGTTCTTGAGAACTTTATTAATTGCTTCAAAATTTTGAAGTTAATAGACATGCTTGAGGCATTACAGATCATTCGAGAGCTCAAATAAAACTCATTTAAATCGAATTAAATACTTCAATATTGATTGTCTCGTAAAATATCAATAAGATATTTACATCCACCTCGAGACAATATGTCTTTTAATAATCAACTTTGTGTTTTGTGAATTTATTTATTCACAATTCATGTCTTAAAAGACATAACTTTAGAGCTCTTATTTCTCATTCGCACAAAGACTGATGTACGTCCAATAGATTTTACACATTCATGTGTATGGACTTCATGTCCCAATACTTCTCGTATTTTCACGAGATTGCGTCTTTCATGTTGGCCAATCATTTCGTTGGACGCACTTTTGAATAATAATTTATTTATGATCCTCATTATGCATAATAATAAGTGCTATATTGTATGTAAACAAATTTATCGACATCGTTTTTGTTTAGATTCCATATGATTCTAGACATGATAGTATTTGTTGAGATCTCATTAACTATTTGAGGTTCTTTGGAACCTTCATGTCTAGTGTCTCTTTTTGAGACTATCCTGGGGTCTTTTATACCTCGAACAACCATCTTGTTTTCATGCTCCATATTTTTCATCGAGGATTTTATTTTGGAATCGATTTGTCTACCATGCATAGGCATGCCATAATATAATAGTGTCCTTGAGGGACAACTTATAATCAGAGCATGAGTAGCTGAAATTTTATTTTTTAGCCAATGTTTATTTATGGCTATTAGATTATCTATTTAATAATCAATTCATAAATTTCTTTCAAGGATCAATAGAATATGATAATTCATTCCAAATTTGCAGCTACTTCTCTCCTCCTGAAGGAATTATCCATCTTCTATATCCCATATATGTGCATTTAGGTTGAGTAATTTGCACACAAAAAACAAAAATGGGATATGTTTGGTTTATAACCAAAACCAATTATAAAAGGGAGGATTTATAATAACATATTGGCATGATGCTAATTTTGTTGTTTTGCATATTATAATACGGGCCCATACAACAACACAAGTTTTTCTCTCAGCTTCATTTGATAATTCAGAAGTAATTCATCGCATTTTCATGATGAAATACTTACTCTGGAATATTAAGCTCACATTGAGCTATTAATTATGCAAATTTGAGGTTGCGATTTAATGACCATTTAGACGATGCATCAATTTTAAACTCTAAATGGTTCATACATTGGATATGTAAGTCTACATACATCCACTTGTTTTCGTTCCAGAAAATTGAGGGATTGAGTCCCAATCTAGTTGATAGATAAATAATCAACTTCTTTTGAGAGATAAAAATATTAGATTGAAGAATCGTATTCTTTTATAGCTTTCGCATCATTAATGACTCAGGATGGTGTAACTGGTCATGCCAAAAATTATTATTATAGCTCATAAACGTATGTTATGGCTATGATTAGCTTTTACTAATCTTTATATAATGCATGTCGAGGAAGATACAAAAGAATATAATGTATCTTTAATACTTAACTTCATTTCTCATGACAAATTTATATTTCTTTTGTGGAGCAAAATGCGCTAGCACAGATTTTTAAATCTATGAATATAGTGTGTAATATCTTTGACACGCTTGTATTTCATATACACCACATTGCATTTTTGCATAAATAGCATTTTTGTTTGCTCCTTTCTTATTGTATTTTCGCCACTACTAGTGGTTTGTCATTGTCATAATACCTCGACCATAGCATTTACCATGATAAATGATCTTTAACCATTTATCTTTACATTATCACATTCACATGAGGCAATGAGGACCTCATATTGATCATTTTATCTCATTCACTTGAGGGAATGAACATCTTATGTTGATCATTTAATCACATTCACTTGAAGGAATGAAAATCTTTATATTGCAACTTGAGGTTGCCAACCAGTTTCTTTTAACACGACAATATAGAGCAAATTTAGTAAATTGGTTTATCGTGTTTGTTCAAACATGCCCATTTCTTTTATATCAAAGCAACGTTCTCGATATATGAGTATATTCGAGGCATTAACTATCTCATGGCATTTTTTTTTTCATCATTCAGATGTACTACTTAATATTGCGAAAAATGAGCTCGCATATTGCAAGAATCTCTTGCTTATTATGGTCAAATCTTTCTTTTAGATTTTGACATACATTTAACGGATCTTTCATCGTTATATATTTTCTTTTTAATTCAGATCTAACACTGAAATTGTGAGACCGAACTCGCTTATGTTTTTTTAATGCAGCTTGAGGTGCATACAATCATAGCGAGAGATTTTTTTTCTAAGCATAACATGCGGCTATGTTGATCCAATTGATCAAACCATATTAGAACTTGAGGTTCTAATTTATTTTTCTTTTTGAGAATTGTGATTGAACATGAAAACAATAACTTGAGGTTATTGTATTTTGATTATGTTCATCGTAGTAGAACTTGAGGTTCATACTCTTCTTTTTTTTCTTTTTTTTTTTCTGAACATAACTTGAGGTTATGATATTGTGATTCTCTTGAGAGAATAATAACTGAACTTGAGGTTCATTAAAAGAGATACAATAACTTGAGGTTATTGTATTTTTAATTTATTCATTGTAATAAAACTTGAGGTTTTATTATGAATAAATATAATCATAACATGAGATTATGATATTGATTCATGAAAGAATCATATTAGAACTTGATATTCTAATAATTATTTTTTCAACCATAACATGATGGCTATGTTGTTTTGATTATCTCTTTGTAGTCACGATAAAACATCTATTGTTTTTGTAAATTACATGAGAGTTTGAAAAATTAACAATATAATATAACATAATTCTCTTTATGTAATCACAATAGAACATTTGTCGTTCTTGTAAATCACAATAGAGTTTAAAAAAACAAAAAAAAATAAGATACTACAGATACTACACAACTTTAAGTGAAGCAACAAATTAACATTACAATATTAATCGGAGACAAAATTAATACTGTAACAATAGATAGCAAACACCACCTTCATACATGTGTCATGTTTTAAGCTCATAGAATCAAGAAAACTCACTACGTGTGATATATTCTATCAACCAGTTTATGACAATACATACAATTGAATAAACACATATTAATTACCGCATAGCAATCTATTCAATTGTTTATGATATATTCAACGATTAGATGCTTTGAATCAATTTATAAAATACATGAGCACATTACTATATATATAATTTTACATCATATACGACGTCGTTCAATATAGTCGCCTTTTTTGTTTTTTTCGTAGCCCAGGAATGTAAGGCCCATGATCCAGGAATGTAAGGCCCCAATATTTTCCCATAATGCGTGAAGTGTTTATGCCCAGATTTTTGTATGACTACATAGCCACACACAAAGATATTATAAAACATAAGCCCAAAAAACAAACAACAGACCATAAGCCCAATCCATTGCCAAACAAATTTACTAAAGCCCAATAAAACATTTAAAAAAAAAAAAAAAAAAAAAAAAAAAAAAACCCTGTATATTTAGTTTATTTAAACACTAAACAAGCAAAAAAGACAAAAATTGAAAACTGAAAAAAAAAATTACAAACAAAGACAACGACACTTTTAAACTAGCAAAAACTTTTTACGTCAGTGTTCCATTCTAAAATCGTAGCTAAATTTTTAGACAACTACACCGCCCCGCCGCAACGCGGCGGACCGTAACCACACTAGTTAATTACCAATATAGCAAGTAGTAGGGTTCAAGATTTACCTTTTGAAACACTGTAACACACAAAGTCTACCTAGATCGAGTATATTATATTGATTGAATGGTCTTGAGTGTCGTTTATGGTGTGTCTTGTTTACTTTAAATAAAATAATTAAAAAAATACGAACAATATTAAGAAAAAGGAACGGAGACATACATACCACTAATAATCAAAAGAAAAAAAACTTTAGAGCGTGCTGATAACGTATTATAAATATAATAAACAAGAACAAAAGAATGAGAGAAAGGAGAATTCTTATTAAGTGGTAATCCAGGGTTACAGTGTATTTATAAGATACAAACCCTAATAAGATATGATGAATAGACATCACTTATAAGCCCATAAGCCCATATTTACAATATATATATATATATATATATATATATATATATATATATATATATATATATATATATATATATATATATATATATATATATACACATCTACTATCATGTAATCTTTCTGGTTACTTTCATGGTTGTTATGAGTCTGTAAGTTGATTAACGATGTTGTTTTTGACTTTTCGTGTTAAGATCATGCACTTGCTTCATCGGTTTTTAAAAAGGAAGGAGGAACAAACATCAAAATCATCTTGATTGGAGTTTTTTGGCGGTTTTTGTGATAAGTTTGAGCACATGGTTGTGGTATGCTTGGAGAAAAAGACATCTTTCACCACAAACTGAGGAAGGCGTAAGATATTTGTAGAGTTTTAGGATAAAGTGATGAGAATCGATTAAAAAACTTAAACCTAAAGTAATAAGTATGTTAAATGGTTGAGAATAGTCTGTATTCTGTGAGCAGGTTCAACTAGTTTGACTGGTTTTGTGTTATTAACGCACAGGGGGGTCACTAAATGCAGGTGAAAGTGGGAGAGAAGCCATGGAGCTACCATTGTTTAGCTTCTCTAGAGTAGCTAAAGCTACTGCTGATTTTTCACTCGATAATAAACTTGGAGAGGGCGGATTTGGACCGGTCTATAGGGTGAATGAAGAATCTTATTTATTTGAATTCAGTTTGCTGAGTATAGCGACACATTATGATTCGTCCGTTTGATTAGAATTGTTAGAGCAACATTCTAATTCATTATAGATAACAAAATTATGAAGCTAAAATGTTTCAAGTGTGCCATTGATACAAAAAATATGAATGATAGTTGCCTTCGAATTTTGGACAGTTTTCACATAAAAATTGGTAATCTTCAGGGTATGCTAGAAGATGGGCAAGAAATTGCAGTTAAACGTCTCTCAAAGACTTCCAGTCAAGGAATTAATGAGTTCATGAATGAAGTTATATGCATTTCAAAACTTCAGCACCGGAATCTTGTCAAGCTCCTCGGATGTAGCATCGAGGGGGACGAGAAGTTGCTGATATATGAATACATGCCAAACAGAAGCTTAGACGAGTTTATATTTGGTCAGTATCATGTAATTTCCATTAAATCGACAATAGTAACTTACTACTAAGATACTTTGAACAACTAAACCTACATGATGTGCAGATAAAAGGAAAAGCACACTCCTTGATTGGACAAAGAGACTCGACATCATCAAAGGAATTGCGCGAGGACTTCTTTATCTTCATCAAGATTCACGATTAAGAATCATTCACAGAGATCTTAAAGCTAGCAATATTCTACTAGATGTGGATATGAACCCAAAAATATCAGACTTTGGGATAGCTAGAAGTTTTGGAGGAAATGAAACTGAAGCTAACACCGAGAAAGTTGTTGGTACCTAGTAAGATAAAACATTCTGGTTTATCTTCATTCACTTTTTGTTAAGTTCATTATTTAAGACTTGTAAACATTATTCTATGTATAGCGGTTACATGTCACCAGAGTATGCGCTAGATGGTCTTTTCTCAATAAAGTCAGATGTATTCAGTTTTGGTGTATTAGTGCTGGAGATTGTGAGTGGGAAGAGAAACAGGGGATTTGTTCATTCCGAGCATAACAATAATCTTATTGGACATGTAAGTTGCTTGATTTTCAAATTTATCCAAGCATAAATCTGTTGCCTAATAATCAAATCCGCATCTATATTTAGGCATGGACGATGCATAGTGAAGGAAAGTCAATGGAACTCCTGGATTCAAGTTTTGCCGAGGCAAGCAATCCATCGGAAGTTTTAAGATCGATAGAAGTTGGCTTATTATGTGTACAACAAAGTCCAGAAGACAGGCCAAACATGTCGTCGGTGGTTCTCATGTTAGGCAATGAAGGTGCATTGCCAAAACCTAAACAGCCAGCATTTTTCACAGATAGGAACTTACCTGGTACTGGTTTCTCTTCAACCTCTTATCCAACAAGTTCAAGCAATGACTTAACTTTATCAGACATAGTTGCCCGATAGAAAGCACTTATGATACTTCCATTATAGCATGTTTGCGTTCCTTTTCTTCTTACCTTCATGTACAAGCTTATATATATGTCTGTTCCTTTTCTTCTTACCTTCATGTACAAGCTTATATATACGTCCGTTCCAAACTTTTACGTACGACATAAGAATAAATTTCTATATAATCTTTTGCAAAAGCCAAGAAAAAATAAGTTAAAAGGGACATCTTATCATATATAGTAATAAATCAAAGTTACTTTACCTAGCTCGTTTAAAGTGGGATAATGTGACATTTATTCACTAGATAATCAATTTCACCAACCATTCTGTTGTCTTCCTGAGAAAAAAGGGGACTTAATTGCTATCATTCAAAGAATTATGCAGGACGTAGGGACAGAGTCAGAATCTGTAATTAACGGGGCGTCAAACATGTTAAGCACTTGAAAAGTTAAGAGTATAATAAACATGGACTCCTAAATCTCATACAGTATTAGTAATTGAATGGAATTGAAAAAAATAAGAAACAACTAATGCTAAAATGTCATGGAAAAGATTCACAGTTAAATGTAATATCGTCCCAGATTGAAATAAGTGTCTACTTCAAAGTTTCGAACAACAACAATACCCAATCCCGCGGGAACAAGGTAACTTGTCTACAAAAACCATGTATAGCGTTAAATGTCGAGTACATAAGGTCATATCGAAATAATGATTTAAGAAAAAACAAAACTTTGACTTGCAAATTATAGCACAAACATGTTGTTTACAAACTTAAACTACCATCTTCTAATGGCATATAGTTTAGACTATAATTCTGTGTAGCAAGTAAAACCGCAATACACGCCTAGTTCTGGACTCATCTGGTTCCGTTGTTTAGCCTGATTTTTTTGGTTGATTATGCTCGGGTAACTTGAGGACGCCTTCTTTCAGTAAAGGCTGCAATTCTTTCTTTGCTAACTTAAGCACCTTAGGATCGGTGGTTTCCAAGTATGCACATCCTTGGCACTGTAAAACAGTTTTGCAGTAACAGTCAGTTTACATATTATGGCTCTCCTTAGAGGTGAAAACATGGTAGCTATGGGTAACGGGTCAACAATTAGTGTGTGGGTCAGATTGAAATGAAACACTTGTTGCGATAAGTAAACTTATTTTGTATGAATAACAAACTTAAAACATGATTACTTTTTCATTGACCACAAATCTTTGACTTTTTTTTCAATTATAACCAATGGAATTGGCCATTACGATATATCAGAAAGACAGAAAATATAAAGGCTCTAAAAGAATCAATATAGTTAAGTTACCTGTGACCTTGGGCCCATGTCTTACACTTCCCTTTGAAAACTTTCTCCCATAAAGTAGATGCAAAGGAAGGTGATTCGAGTATTAATTTTCTTATTGTCCTGCTTGAATGGAAGTTTTCTAGAAGATGTTCCTCTTCTTCCTCCTCTGATTTAGGGGTTGCTACGACAGATGCTATAGCTTCGTGCAAAGAAGCCAACTTTTCATCCAAATGTGGGCTAAGAATGTTGTCTGTGCCCCCTGAAGCAACCTACATTCAAACAACATTGATACATATGCAAATAAGCACATACATTTCTTTTTTATATATGTAGCTAGCTGTTGATATTATTAGTTTATTACCTCAAACAAGACCTCTCTTCCATGATTTGATCTAAGCAATTCCTCAGCACTCTCGGTACATGCATCAATGAGACTCTGTACAAATAAGCAAATGTAAACATTGATTGTGTGAGTTGTTTGTTTCAAACTGTCAAAATTAGATAATAAAAAACATAACATTTATTTATAAAAGATTTGTCTTTTTGAGAAATAGGAGTAGATGTTTGTCAAATCAGATTTAATAAAGATGTAATACGTAAACTTTAGTTTATCCTTGAATAATCAGTTTAGTTGCAGCTTGTATGAAACTGCATATTTGACCCTAAAATAATTATTATCCGAACCTCAGCAAGTCCACTATCAACCAACAACTCACGTCTTCGTAAAGCAGGATCCTTTTTCCCACCAGTTACAGATTTTACAGTTTCATCTGCTGCATCATTCATGTCCTCATCACCTTCAGCATCTGAAGACTTAGCTTCGGTTTCTGCTTCTGTGCCACACTGATGCAAATAGAATGTAATTCAGAAAATATTACAATCATTTTGTTTTACAAAAAAGACCAAAAAGTCAAACACAAAAATTACCATCGTTAATAAAGAAGGTACAGATGAATCCAACAAAGACAAATCATCTGGGCTAAGATAACGTGAGCAATTTGGATGAAGAAGCTGCAATAAAGGGCGTCTTCCATTCTGAAATTACATTGAAAATAACAATTAATAACATTGCTTTCAATAAAAAGATTAGAAAGATATTACATAGTATTGAAGTTTGAATCATTTAAATTTATTAGAAGATAACCTTATCTAGAATCAAATCCTTTAGTACTGTTTGGAGTTCGCGAAGGATGGCCTTTTTTACTAACTGTGTGTCATCAACGACAGAAAGAATACATGCGAGCACCTATTAAACAAGAAGAAAAGAATTTAGGCAAAAGACAACATTCCAATTATTTTAAAACACTTGGATCAAATATATGGCCACAACATAGATGATGGATCTTAATGCAGAGTCAGAGTTCATCCTTACCATACTGCCAAATCTATCTAAAGCTATCTTACTGACGTGATCCTTCATTCCTTTGATAATTTTCTTTCTCTCCTGCAATAATTTAACACATAAATAAACAGCTCACACTTATCAAGATAACAAAAAAGAGATGAATATATTTTAACAAACAAACCTGGGCACTGCCATGCTTGATGCAAATAATCCCAACCTTGGATCCATCTTTTGTATGGATCATCCGCACGAGAAGTGCACTCGATACATGTTGAATAACGTCTGCTGCAGAGGTCTATCCATACACTTGGTTTTAGAAACATGAATGAAACAAAAGGAAATAACGAAAGTCAAAATTTTAAATACCTTATCAGCAATTGTAAAGTACTCCACAAGAACCTTGTGTAAGATGGAATGATCGACTATCCCTTTTTCTAAAATTGGTTGTAAAACAGCCGACATATGCCTCACTACTGCTGATTTTTGCAAATTCAGCTTTGCAATAATATCAACCAATCTGTTAATAAAAAAGACATATGAGACACACTGGTTTGTAGAACATAGTAACAACCATAAATGTAACACAAAAGAGGTGCATTTACCTGCGCTCTTTCACTTGACCCAAATCCTTAAACAACTGAAGCTCAGTAGAATACAGTTCCATTAAAAGAGATTGCTTTTGAGTGGCATTTCCCAGTTGATAAGCATGTTCAATAACTACAAAAGAAAGTGACGAGATTAAATTCAACATAGTGTCTTCAGAACATATAGATAAAGCAGAACAGTGGGGTGTACGATACAAAGATTAATAAAGAATAGTAGTTTACAAATCTTTAATGAGGAACTAAGGAAAAGGTGTAAAGGATCAATGGATAAATGACAAAATACAAGACCATTGTAAAATGAAAGTGAAGTGTCATACCAACTGAACCGACCATATGTCGTAGAAGAGAAGCAACATGCCCATGGAGAGAAGATATGAATTCCGCCACTTGTTCCTTTGAGGCTGCAAAAGCGAGGGTATAGTACAATAAGCAACTGTTCGAGCAAATTTCCGTAGATGCTCTTCAGCCCTAAGCTTCAGGAGACTCCGCGGCAGTTCCTTCGTCTTGTAGGCTGAAATAAGAAAGAACACCGTTAGCTCGCCTCGGGTTTTTAGTCCGAGACCAACTCCGGCGTGAGAGTAAGTAGTTGGTATAAGTGAGTAATAAGTGGTAAGTAAAAAGGAGTAAGGGTATAGTGGAGAGAAGGTTGTATCGGAGTGTGTGTGTGTCCAAGGATCCCCGTTCATGTGTGTGAACAGTTCCTTTTATACTACCTGTGATTAGCTTCATGACAAAACCTTGTGGAAGCTAAGTTGTCTTCTAGGTGCAGCACATAAAGCGCTGATAAGCACCAGGCTTGGTCTTCGGGGTCAAAGTTGTCTCCATGTTGGTTTGTGGACCAAGCGTCTGTGCTATTTGTACTACGTATGTCAGTTGCCAGTATACTATCTCTGATGGCCAGTGTACTAGCTCTGATGTAGGCATTGCTCCACTGAGCAGGCAGCTCTCCTGAGCAGACAGCTCGCCTGAGCAGACAACTCACCTGAGTAGACAATGCCTCATTATGGAGTGGTTTTAACTTTATGAAAGTTTGGAGTTAATTGTGATTATCTTCTCCGGAGTATCCGGAGGAGGACATACCTCATCATGTCCCCCCAGTCTAGTATCAATGTATTGCTAAAGAATTGGTACTAGACTTAAAGAAAAGTTTGTCTGGTCGTTCGGACTACTCGTTTGGTAATTTACCGTACCTTCTCGGGCATTCTCGTATACATTTTTAGAATTATTTCCACTGCACCCAAATCGTGCGAAAAATAAAAAGTAAAAATATATCAGAGTTTTGGTGTGTTGATGCGTCGCTTTCCGAGCCTTGTGTTACTAATAGTTTGCTCGGGCTAAATGACAAGTCTATCATGGGCTTATTAGGCCCGCGTCATCTAAGCCTCATAGGCCTTGTCTTTACCAGATAGTATAAATACTACCCTACCTTTCATTTTACTTCCTCACACTTTTTTTTTTTTTTTAATTGATTTTACTGTAGAGTTTGGAAGGTTATTTCCAAAACCCCTTGGCTCATGCCTATTGCTTTTTACTTTATCATTTATAAAGTTGGTCCAACTTGAGTATCACTTTTTGTCTACCCTCTCCCCTGCACATTACACAAAGCAACAACCAAATAAACCAACAGTTTCCAGTGGGGCTTGACCTCACTGGGAGGTCTCGACTAGTTCGCGTCGTTAGGAGGCTTACTTGGAGGTTCTTAGTATTTTGTTTTGTTTCGATCGGGGTTTATGGGTTAATTTCGGTCGAGCTTTGGGTTGGTCTCGGTCAGAGTTTTGGGAAAGTTCCCGACTCGATCGAAGGTAAGGAGGAGTTGTCTCGAGCGAAGTTTGGTTGTACTTGATCGAAGCGATTGTGATTTGATCGAAGGTGGTAACAGCGTTTTGATCAGTAGTCTCGATCGGAGGTTAATTTGGGTTTGTTATTTTGGTCGAAAGTCTCATCCTTTGGTGGGGACGAGCTGTCTCGAGCGTTGGTGAGGGCGAGTTGCCTCGAGCGAAGGTGGGAACGAGCTGTCTCCATCAGAGGTATGAATAATGTTTGACTAGCAATAATGTTTCCATCACCATGTTCCTACATAATGTCCTCTTGAAATGCTTGGCTGTGACCACTTAATTCTTCACCTGCTCTTTTTTTTTTTTTTTTCTTTTTCTTTTTTTTTTTTTTTTTTTTTTTTCTACTTATGAGCAAACACTCTTAATACAAAGATACAAAATATAACCATTTATGCTATTTACCTTATTTTGTTTAGAGATTAACTGAGCAAATACCCTGAACATAAACATATAGGTGTACCCATTTGAGATTTGACTTTATCTTGCTAGCTTGTACCTTTAGTTGAGGATGAGCTGTCTCAATCGAGGTTGAGGACAAGCTATCTATATCGGAGCTTTTTTTTTTTTTTTTTTTTTTTTCTTTAGTGATGACCACTGTTGCTTTTCTTTCTTAATTCCTTGCATTAAAATGCGTATAAACATTATACAATGAGTCTTTCATTTGTTTTGTAAAAAGTTGATGATTTTTTGAACAATCTTTTTTGTGTTAGCTGTGATAGCTATCTTGTACCCTTGGATTCCTCAAAAGTAAGAATAGCTGGTATCTTGTACCCTTAGACTCATCAAAAGTGAGAGTAACTAGTATCTTGTACCATTAGATCTCATCTTGTATCCTTAAGTCAAAAACAATTTTGACTTAGAAATATTTAGTCTTTTAGAGCCTTTTGTGATATACTTTTGGCCCATGTGACTTTTAAACAAGCCGAAGGTTCAATAATCCCAACCAGCCTACGTCACCTCACTTAACTTAAATAGTTTAGGTACTTTTTTTTTTTTTTTTTTTTTTTTATAAAAAACTAAAATTGTTTTTCAAAATCTTTAATTTCTTAAATCTTCTAAAAAAAAAGTAATAACTTGATTTTCTATATATACTTTGTTTTGTAGGGTACCTCAAAGGTTTGATCCGGGAGAGTTGTTTCGCCCAGATTTTTGACTTAAGTGGAGGTGAGGGATTGTTTGTTTCGATCAGAAGTATTCGTTAACTCCTATTTATTTTGTTATGGCTAAGCGAGATATGCACATTCATACCTCTAAGTTAAGAAAGTGCGATCTTGACAAGTTGATAACCAGATACAAAATTCCCTCAGACTTAAATCCTCGTTTGCCCGATGCCGACTTTCGAATGTCGAACCTTCCAGACGATGCGATTGGTATATACACTAGGATTTTTGATTCCTCAGGTGTTAGGATACCCTTTTCCTCATTCCTTTTAGCAGTTCTTAAACATTTTAAGGTGCACATCTCTCAGATAGTTCCTTTAGGATTGAATAAAGTAATTACATTCGAGGTGCTTTGCCTAAGTCGAAACATAGAGCCTACTGTTGACCTGTTTCGAAAGTTTCAAACACTTTCGAAACAGGGAGATTGGTTCTCTTTTGCTAAGCTTAGGAAGCCTGCACCTGTATGCATGGATGAGAGTAAGTCTGGGATGAAGGATTGGAAGGAAAAGTTTTTCTTGATAGACCGAAGGGCTATTCCAGACTTTATGCCTTGGAGGCATCCGGAGTCCTCTATTACGGACGACCTGCCTATTTGTGATTTTAGTCAGGATGATGTGACTCGGTTGGGTCAACAGGTTGTGGGACTTCGTACCATTCCTGAGGGTGTGTTGGTTCTTTCTGGGCTGAGCCGGGTATGGAAGTTTCCATTATGTGACCCGGTGCTTAGACACCGTGATGGCACTGGTACGGGGGGAATATGTTTATCTTTCCAAGTGTTTTCAAATTATAACTTGCTTTCTTGTATGTTGCTAACAAAGATTTCTTTTGCAGTTATGAGCATATTCGAGTTTATGCGTATGCCTTCAGTTGATGGTGCTGAAGTGAGGGAGGAGTTCCATGATCGTTCTACTTCTATCCTAGAGCGGGTTGTAGATCGAGCTACACAACCTGCTCCGGTAAGAGCCGTTATTCCCGGTCCTACTCCAGAGGAATTCGCAGCTACTCAGCCTAACTCTAGGGTGATCGCAAAGGCTAGGAACGTGGCCAAGCGAAAAGCCTCTACTCGGACTGAGGGATCCACCGATGCGACCAAAAGAAATAGAGTAGACGAAGAGCATCCTGAAGCAAGGCCTCATGAGCAGCCTGGCGACGATGAGCTAGCTGATGATGACATCCTTCATGATGCAGATACTGCTATGGATGACTCTGAGCATGTTAAGGGAAACCCTGGAGGTGAGTATCTAAACGTTGTTCCCCTTCGAACTTTTGATTCAAAGACTGGACTGGTCGTGACACACACTATTATTCTTCCAGGTGATGGGTTTCCGGATGTGCTCCATGCTGAGCACGGGTCCCCTATAGAGACTGTTGAGGTTGACGTCGAGACAGCTCATGGTAAACTTCTTTTACCACTTTTGTGTATATATGTATATAAATTATGCAGTCTTTTTCTTATTCTTTCTTTCGTACATGTGTGTAGGTGCTGCTGAGGACCCTCATCCTATTGTTGGGACAGATGACCAGGTCCACGATGATGTTGGAGGTGATGCCAGCCGTCGAGCTAGCGAGAGTGACGAGTCTGATTATGGTGATTTGCGTTCTGAGTTTAGATATGAGCCACAAGAGGGAGACACTACTGGAGCTGAGTTGGAGGCTGAGTTCTTTCTTCCTGGCCCCTACTATGTGGCTTATCCTTATGATGATAATTCTACTAGTCAACTTCCTCCTTACACTAGAGATCAGTGGGATGATCTTCACGCACCATGTCTCGGGGTTTTGAAGAAAGAAATCTTCAAGGATCCCCAAGCTTGTCGTGAGTTTGCTCGGCGAGCGATTACGCCGGCTGAGGCTCTTCGGATGAACGATCTTACTACTGAACAGCTTTCTGATCGGATGAGTGTTCTCACATGTCTCATGTTTTCCCATAGCACTGCGTTGAACGCCCGCCTTACTGTTGGGTCTGATAAATATAACCGCCTTTTAGCAAGCTATCAGCAACAGAAGCGTCTCATTAAGCGCCAGGCAGATGACTTGAAGAAGCAGACCCAGTACACGGTTAATGCCAATGAGAAGGTGACTGAGTTGACTAGTAAACTTGATAAGTATGATCGTAAGAGCTTGAAACGCACGAAAGTTGAGGCTGAGCTTGTTGAGACAAAGTCTAAGTTGAAAGATTGTAGGGCCAAGTTAAAGGAGCTGCAGGGAACACTCTCTCAGCGGGAGTCTGAGTTACACGGGTGTAAGGATACCATTGCTGATCGTGATAGATTCATTAAGAAGACCAGAGATGATATTACTTCCTTCTTTCAGCATGACTTCGAGGCACTTACTCGAAGGTTTCTTGGTAGTGGAGAGTTTCGTCGAGCTCTTGCTGGAGTGTCGTCGATGGCTGTCAGTGCCGGTTTTGCGCATGGTTTACATATGTATCGTTCTAATGATGATATCTTAAAGATTACACAGAAAGTTTCTCATTTCATTCCTGGGGCCGAGGAGAAACTTGATGAAGTTGTAGCAGCCTTACCTAATGAGGTGTTTCCCTTTTTTCACAAGGTGTCTCAGCATGCTGGGGATGCCTTGTCAGATATTACACATCTTGAGCCTGACGTGGTGGCTCCTTCTTATCAGATACCTTCTGCTACAGTGGCTCCGGCGGGTGTTTCATCAGTTGTTGCTGCTACTCTGCCCTCTGTCATAGTGACTTCATCAGGTGTTTCATCAGTTGTAACTTCTACCCCCCAGACTTTTGGCTATACATCCACTCCAGAGCACTTGAAGAACAAGAAGGCATCTTCTACTTCCAGGGATTCTTTGGGAGTCTGACTCAGTTGTAGTTTGTATCTTACTTTGCCTATGTAGTTGGCATTTTATTTATTTTTCAACCATGTATGACTGATGACTATGTCTGTAACATTTCCAGTAGACTAGTGACTACTGATGCTTTTGCCTATGTAGTTGGCATTTTGTTCATGTATCAGACATGTATGACTTATGACTATGTATGTCTGTAACATTTCCAGTAGACTAGTGACTACTGATACTTTTGCCTATGTAGTTGGCATTTTGTTCATGTATCAGACATGTATGACTTATGACCTTTTAGTATGTTGTCTATCACTTTGGTCGTGTGTTTATTTATCTTGTAATTTACTCATGCAAATTAGATATGTGAACTTTTTATAAACACTATGTAACAGCTATCCCTTTGGTGTCTTGTTCTTGCATACTTGAACAAGTTTTATCATGCACATGCTGAGCCGTGGCCTTGCTCGCATATACTTGAGTCTTGCACTGATGTTTGAACTTAACACTTAAGTCAATATTTTCGCGCTTTCTTTTTTGATGTGGCGTTTGGATCATTATTTTCACGCCATATTCTCTATCTGGTGTAGCTATTCACTGGAGAGTTGTTATTACGCGTGGAAGGGGAGGGTGTTTGTTCCCGACCCTTCTGCTGCGGAGTCAATTAGCAAAGGTTGCTCAGCCTAAACCACCAATGGTACCAATTTCACCATGGGGAACACATTAGCAGGAGTCACCCTATTCGAGCGGAGGTAGCGAGCCGTCCGTCGTTTCATAGTCACACTATAATGAACTATCATACAACTTAGAAATTGTTGGAAAATTTTGTTTCATTCATACCATGCCGATAGAAACAATATATTAATAATATCTAAAGTTATCTCCGGAGTAAGCCTTGTACTTTGAAAATTGCTCCTCTGGAGGGGATACATAGTAATAGTGAGAATCCTCTGGTGCTTTACATGTAGCACTTTCGGAGGTTACAGGCATGCCAGGTTCTAGGTACCTCCTGTCCTTTCATGTCACTTAGCTTGTAGGCACCACTCTGAAATGCTTGGGTCACCCTGTAAGGCCCCTCCCATTTTGGGCCGAGTTTGCTGGTGCTTTCTGCCTTTGAAGCTTCATTCTTTCTAAGGACAAACTCTCCTACCTTAAACTGCACATGACGCACCCTTTTGTTGTAGTACTTTTCTACCTGCTGCTTGTACTTGGCTTCCCTTATAGCTGCTATCTCCCTTCTTTCATCTAGCAAATCAAGGTTCAACCGGAGCTCTTGGTCATTGGTCTCCTGGTTCAATCTGGAAGTTCGTTGAGTGGGCATACCAATCTCAGCAGGAATGACCGCTTCAGTGCCATAGGTTAGGCTGAATGGTGTTTCGCCATTGCTAGTCTTTTTCATTGTCCTGTGTGCCCACAACACATTTGGCACTTCCTCAACCCAAGCTGATCCTCCTTTCTCCAATCTGGTTTTTATCCCATCTAGCAGGCTTCTATTTGCTCTTTCCACCGCTCCGTTACCTTGAGGGTGATACACTGAAGTAGAGATTAACTTAATCTTGAGCTTCTCCGCCCATGACTTAAAAGGATCGTTCACGAGCTGAGTTCCATTGTCTGTGATGATGAAGGCTGGAATTCCGAACCTGCACACAATATTGTCGAACGCAAAGTTCACTATTTGCTTGCCTGTGATGGTAGCTACTGGTTTTGCTTCCATCCACTTCGTGAAATAATCAATTGCCACAATCAAGAACTTGACTCTTCCGGGCCCCTCCGGCAGAGGTCCTACAATGTCCATTCCCCACTTCATGAATGGCCAAGCTGATGTTACTGAGATCATGTCTGCCTTGGGTAGTCTTGGTACTGACGCGTGAGCTTGGCAACTATCACATTTTTGAATTTCCTCCCTTGCGTCTCGGTGCATAGTAGGCCAGTAGTATCCCAGATTCATGATTTTAGCTACTACTTGCCTTGGTCCATCATGCATGCCACAAGAGCCCATGTGTACTTCCCTGATGATGTAATTGGCCTGAAGAGGTCCCACACACCTCATCAGAGGTACCAAGTAAGACTTTTTATACAGGACTCCATCTTCCATGGTGTAGTTCTTGATCTTTTCCTTAATGGTTCTGGCTTCCACCGGGTCTTCGGGTAGAATCTTTTTCTCCAAGTAGTTGTGGATAGGAGTCATCCAGGTGGGGCCCTCTTCCTCTACTATCATGTGGACCTCCCTTGCTTCGACGGAACTTTCATTCAACACTTCCACCAGGACTTCCTTAGACAGATGATCAAATTGGACTGCAGCTAGCTTGCTCAGAGCGTCAGCCTTTTTATTCTGAGCTCTGGGGATATGACTGATCCGGAACCTTAGGAATGACCCTGCTAGCTCTATGACCTTCCCTCGGTATTGTTTCATTTTTTCGCCTCTAGCCTCGTATGACCCCTCTACCTGACTAGCGACTAGCTTGGAGTCTACAAAAGCATGTATGTCTGTCACTTGCATTTCTCTAGCTATTCTCATTCCAGCCAGCAGAGCTTCATACTCAGCGTCGTTATTCGAGTTAGAAAAATTTAAACGGAGTGCATAGGAGTACTCCACATTGTCTGGAGCGATAAGGATGAGTCCGGCTCCAGAGCCATTCTCATTCGATGCACCATCGGTATATAACCTCCAGGCCCTAGGTCCTGGGGTCAAGTCTTCCCTTGCCCTTGACGACTCTGGAATGTCTTCTACCCTCGGAGCTCTCTCGACTGGAGGGCCGTCATGCACTCCTGCCACAGTGTCTGCCAAGAAGTCTGCCAGGACTTGGCCTTTTACCGAGACCCTTGGGACATATGCTATGTCATATGCTCCTAACTCGACTGCCCACTTTGCTAGCCTACCTGATGCTTCGGTGCTGCTTAGCACTTGCTTGATAGGTCTGTCTGTGATGACCTTGATCGGATGAGCCTGAAAGTATCTTCTCAACCTTCTAGCTGCATGAACTAATGCAAGGGTGAGCTTCTCCATCGGAGCATAGTTTACTTCCGCTCCCTGTAGTGATCTACTGACGTAGTGTATAGGCATTTGTCTTCCGTTTCTTTCCGTAAGAAGCACCGCACTAACTGCCTCCTCTGCAGCGGATAAGTACATCATCAAGGTTTCACCCTTCATTGGGGTAGTGAGAGTTGGTAGCTCAGACACAAGTTTTTTCATCTCTAGGAACGCTGCTTCAGCAGCCTCCGTCCACTTGAAGTCCTTTTTGTTGGTGCATTTCTTTAATGTATCCAAGAAGGGTAGGGACCTTTCAGCTGACTTAGATAAAAAACGATTGAGTGCCGCCAACTTACCGCTTAGGCTTTGCATCTGCTTGAGGTTCTTGGGTGAAGGCATGTCCATGACTGCCTTTGTCTTCTCAGGATTGGCTCTGATTCCTTCGGAAGTAATCACATACCCCAGGAACTTCCCCTCTTCCATTCCGAATGAGCATTTCTTAGGGTTGAGTTTCATGTTAATCTTCCGGAGGGTAGCAAAAGTCTCCTCAACGTCTTTGATGATATCTTGCTCTGTGCGACTTTTGATTACCATATCATCGACATAGGCCTCCAAGTTTACCCCGATCTGATCCTTGAACGCGGAGTCCACAAGCTTCTGGTATGTCGCTCCAGCATTCTTCAGACCGAAAGGCATTTTTGTATAGCAAAAGACTCCTTCCTCCGTATGAAAGGCGGTCTTCTCCTCATCCTTCTTGGCCATCTGAATCTGGTGATATCCTTTGTAAGCGTCTAGAAAGCACTTGTATCTGAATCCCGCAAGAGACTCTATCTTCCAGTCAATCTCTGGCAACGGATAAAGGTCTTTGGGACAAGCCTTGTTAAGATCTTTGAAATCTATACACATTCTCCAACTCCCATCTACCTTCTTTACTAGCACAGGATTGGAGACCCATTCGGGGTACTTTACCCGTTTCACAATTCCGGCCTTGAGCCATTCATTGACCTCATCTGTCACTACTTTCCTCCTGTCTGGAGCTAGACTTCGCTTCTTCTGCACCTTTGGTTCAATATGAGGGTAGGTGTCCAAACGATGCTCTGTTATGACTCTAGGAATGCCAGTCATGTCCGTCGCAGTCCATGCAAACACGTCTGCATTCCTCCTGAGGGTTTGTATCAAAGCCCTCTTACATTCTGTGGACAAGTTCCCACCAATGGTCACGAGTTGCTCGGGGTATCTATCGTTAACCACTATCTTCTCTTCTGGCTTTGAAGTCTCTCCCTTGGCAATCTCTGGAAGAGCCTGCTCCTTACCAGGTCTCCTGAGTGAGGTCTCTCTCCCATTTTCTGGCAGCATTGGTTCCTTTCCCGGTCTCTGTGAGCGGGATTCCTCTTCATAAGGTTGTATCTCCATCGGAGCTGACGAACTCCCTGGGCCAGTTGCTCCTGAAGTTGTCTGTCGTGGGTTCGAACCAGATGCTCGAGCGCTCCGACTGTAGCATTGCGCTTCCTCAATCTGCCTGCATTCCCTTAGTGTCTCTCTGCTGGTTATGATTGTGGCTATTCCACCGGAGGTGGGGAACCTCATCATGGAATGAATGGTTGAAGCCACGGCCCCTAAACTCCTCATCCCCGTTCTTCCTAATATAACATTATATGGAGACGGGCTGTCAACGACAGCGAACTCCATCAGGACAGTTCGGGTTCTGCCATATTCTCCCATGGTGACCTCCAAATCGATGAGTCCTAATGGGTAGCTGACTTCTCCTGAGAATCCCACCAATGGTATCTTGGACTCCTTCAACCTTGATCTTATTCGATAATCAAAGTTTCGAAAGCAATGTTCGTACATGATCTCTGTTGAACTGCCCCCATCAACATAAACTCTTCTTACCTGGAAACCTTCGATCAAGGCTTCAACTATGATGGGAGTATCCACCAACTGATATCGTGGAACGGAGGGGAAAGTTATTTCGTTATCCATCCAGTGCTCCACTCTCTCATAGGGTCTCTTCCGGTACCCTTGAGATCTTACCATGCTAATTATCTTAGCCTTCCCTTTAGTAGCTCCCCTATTTTTTTGGTTTCCTTGTCGGATATCCTTCACTAAATGAGCCAGCTTCCCAGAGGCTACTGCTTCTTCGATCTGCTTCTTCAGCTGGTAACAGTCGTTTGTGTTGTGCCCCCTATCCTGATGATAATCACAGAACTTATGTATGTTCTTGCTTTCTGGAGTACCGACCAACGGAGGAGGTGGAGGAAAGTTCACGTTGTCCATAGCCAGTATCTCTTTTGGAGTCTTGGTTAGAGGGGTGAAACCCTCTCTCTTCACGTAAGGAGCGCATGTCCCCATGCTACGACCTTGACCTCTTCTATTGTTTCGATTTCTAGGCCCGTTTGGACTACTAGACCATGCATCTCTATCTGGCTTCTTCTCCCAATGTGGAACTTTGATGACTTTTGTGGTATCAGCTGCCATCTCCCCTCTGATGAAGGCCCTGACCCTCTCCCACATCTCATCAACTGTCTTAGGAATCTTGTCGTTGAGTTTTTTGGCTAACTCTGGGTGACCATGTCCATGCATGAACGCCGATATCCTGAGCACCGGAGGTACTCCCTTGATATGTGAGCTCTCTACTTTGAAGCGATCCATAAATGCTTGGAGTCCTTCGTTCGGCCTTCGCTTGATCCCGTGGATCTCTGTCGGATCCTTATCATATCTCTTTTGTTGCGAAAATTCTTCCAGAAACTTGTTGCTCAATTCCTCAAAGCCATCAACACTTTTTGGGTCTAGGCTATCAAACCAATTTCTTGTCGAACCACCAAGAGTCTGACGAAACATTTTGCACCACACAGGCATCGGCCACTCCTCTTGCTCAGCAGCAGCAGAGAAGATGCTGAGATGATCCTCCGGATCCTTATTTCCATCGTACACTCGAATGTTCGGTGGAAGCTTTGCCCTTCGGTGATATCTGAAGCGAGTAATACGAGAGGTGAACGGCATAGGCTTGGGCCGCTTATAAGGCGCGCTCAAGTCTTCCGAGCTATCTCCCGACGTAGTATCATACTCCGAATCTGAACTTGACTTTCTCCTAGAGGTTCTGGCTGAGCGAGATTTCGACTTGACACTCTTTGTCTTGGACCTGCTTCGCCCCTCTGACCTATCTGAGCGATGAGATTTGGAAGGGGCCCTACGCTTGTGAGCACTCTTCCGGAGCCCTCTAGCAGATCGTGACCTGCTCCTCCCAGACTTAGATGACCCGTCAGAGGAGTATCCTTGAACCCCTTCTACTGATGGACTTTTTTGGGAGTTCTCCGACTCAGCACTCCTTGACCCTCCGTATGAGAGCTTGCGGGGTGTTGCCTTCTCTTTCCCCTTATTGTCAAGTTCTTTGATCATAGTTCTTAACACATCAATGTTTTCCTTCACAAATGCCGGTGAAGGCCTTTCCTGAGCTGGCTCGGAGGGAGCGGAGGGTCCTCCCGGAGGAGTTCTCCCAGTCCCTACAGCACCAGTGTTCAAGTTCTCGCCCTCCACCGGGTGAGGACTTCCCATACCACCGTCCATTGCCGAAAGCTCTGATAGATTGGTATAAGCGTCCCACGGATGGCGCCAATGTTCGAGCAAATTTCCGTAGATGCTCTTCAGCCCTAAGCTTCAGGAGACTCCGCGGCAGTTCCTTCGTCTTGTAGGCTGAAATAAGAAAGAACACCGTTAGCTCGCCTCGGGTTTTTAGTCCGAGACCAACTCCGGCGTGAGAGTAAGTAGTTGGTATAAGTGAGTAATAAGTGGTAAGTAAAAAGGAGTAAGGGTATAGTGGAGAGAAGGTTGTATCGGAGTGTGTGTGTGTCCAAGGATCCCCGTTCATGTGTGTGAACAGTTCCTTTTATACTACCTGTGATTAGCTTCATGACAAAACCTTGTGGAAGCTAAGTTGTCTTCTAGGTGCAGCACATAAAGCGCTGATAAGCACCAGGCTTGGTCTTCGGGGTCAAAGTTGTCTCCATGTTGGTTTGTGGACCAAGCGTCTGTGCTATTTGTACTACGTATGTCAGTTGCCAGTATACTATCTCTGATGGCCAGTGTACTAGCTCTGATGTAGGCATTGCTCCACTGAGCAGGCAGCTCTCCTGAGCAGACAGCTCGCCTGAGCAGACAACTCACCTGAGTAGACAATGCCTCATTATGGAGTGGTTTTAACTTTATGAAAGTTTGGAGTTAATTGTGATTATCTTCTCCGGAGTATCCGGAGGAGGACATACCTCATCAGCAACGGACCATATTTAAGCTAATATAGATTTAAAACAGAATTATATAAAGTCTAATACGAACCATTATCCAACATCTTTGTAATGAGATGCACTGCTTAAGTGTTGCAAGCTAGGGTGAGAAAATGTGGCTTCAGCTCCAGATAAACAGCATTTCTTTCGTCTTGTGAACAATACTTAGCACAAGTCTAAAGCAGAAAAAAGGTTATATTAGTACATGTGTAAAAGAAAAACACATCAAAAGGTTAAACACAATAGAACTTTGTTATTAACCTGAAGCACACGGCAAGAAACATGGGAGCCGGCAATTTCATGAATTTTGCCCTTCATCTTCGTTAGAGCCTGACTCACCAACCTTAAGACATATTTAAAAACTTGTTAACGAAGATTAAAACTTTAATTAAGACATGTGCCCCACGTAAAACGTGCATCAATATACATACTTGGATCTATCTTCCTTTCCAATATTGCGACGCCTCATCTTTTCCCATAGTAAAGCAAGCTCCTGCATTGGATAATAATATTGATCTGAGTCATAAGGCGAGATGAACTGTACTACTATATGGAAATAAATAAATTTAGTAGAGTACACACTTGCTCAAGCGCGTAATGAGGCCTTCTCTTTTTCTTCCTAGCTTCAGCAAGTTCCTGCAACATCGCAAATTATAAAATTCTCGTGACAAATGAAAATTTTATTCTGCTGTTAGAATGCTGGCTCACACTAGGCAATAGCATACGAAGTCTAACATAATATGAAAAAATAAGCAAAAAGAACTACCCAATATCGCATCGTCTTAAACAAGCCACACTTTGATAATAGGAAGTATTTGACATTACATTTTCAAATTGTGTTTTTAAGTCACATAATCACTTTCTGGTGTATAGGTATAGTGAAAAATATCTGATTATCCACATTTAGGCATTTAATAATCATCTACTCCTTATTAAGTAGTTGCGACAATATCAAATCTGACTATCTGATTATATTTGAAAGTCGTTTTATATGTAAATCCTAAAATAACAAAAACCTTAAAACCTTAAAAAGGTGAGCTTATGAAACATAATCCGAAAAACCAAATAAGCCCTACGCCGCCGGGTATATAAGCCGAAATAAACACCCCTCAAAACACAAAACAACCCTTGATTTCAGAATCTGTCACATTTTCCAGAATGCCATGATGCACGTAACATAAAAAGGCACGCCTTTCTACGTCTAAAGGCGGAATGAAGCTGCAACATAGATTTCTAATAACAAACTTCTCCTAAATACATACATATTCATTTCAACAACATTTTCCCACAAAATCAACAAAATCCAAATTCAAATAAACTCAAATAACAAATTAAACAAGTTTTACCTTAGATTGGATACGAAGCTCTCGTTTAGTTTTGGGCCCATCATTACTCGTATCCGGTTTCTTAAACCCTTTGTTTGGTTGGTCGTTTGATGATTTAAGTTTCTTTTTTGGACCATCAATCAGTCCTTATTTATCATTTTTATCAACGTTTTGAAACCCGGGTCGACCCGGCCGGTCGAACCGGTCGGACCGGAACCCGGTCAAAAAACGGGTTGTTTTGACCCGGGTTACTAAAACCGGGTCAACCGGTGTGACCCGCCGGGTTTTGAGTGACCCGGGTTGACCCGGGTTTTGTAACCCGGCCGGGTTTCGATTTTCTCTATTTTTTTTTTTTTTTTTTTAAATTTAAATTTTGACTCTTTTTTATTTATTTGTCATTATTAAGGTGCTATTTTTGTTTGATATGACTTTCTTATGGTGTTTATTCACTCATATTTGTGCGTAAAATCGATTTTTGGAAATGTGTGTAAAACCGAGTTGACCCGGGTTGACCCGGTGACCCGGTAACTCGGCCGGGTCGATCCCAAACCCGGGTTTCAAAACATTGATTTTTATTAATGAAAAAAAGAGATTACAATACAAGTTCTTCATATACTTTACGAGTAATAATTAACTTGATGATGGTAAGAATCCCTTAGACCTAGTCGCTGGGGGTTCGAACCTGAGCAACGTCGGGGTTTTCATCCGGCCGTTACTTCAGCAAGGTAACTTGTGTGGAGGCGGTACGGTTTCCTCGCGACACTGTCTGAGCCTCACTTTGCGCCAGCGTGGACCCGGTTAAGACAACATAGTCTGGGCAAAGTGGCGGTTAGGGCCCCTGTCTCGGGGGTGGTAAAACCTAAGTTGGAAGTTTACCTGTCAAAAAAAAAAAAAAAAAAAAAAACTTGGCATAAGTAATTGGCAAAGGTAGAATTGGGAATAGTAAAGGAATGGCGGCTGCGTGTCACCCACAAAGAAAAAAACAAGTTATTGAAAGCGTTGTTAAGGGTCACTATCGTAAATATGAAATAAACAAAATGTAAGGGCATATATGTAATTTCCTTTCTGTTTTATGTGGATGAATCAATTTTTTCCCCTTCGCATATAGTACAGTACATCCATTGAATGTGGATATTAACTGTATAAGCTAATTACATAGTATAAACATTGACATTTTGTCAAGAAGACTTGTTGACCCCAAAGCATACGGTAGGTGATAATAAGACTTTGATTCCATTAAAAAAAAAAAAAAAATTGAGGAGCTTGAAGGAAATGATTTTAATGGAGGAAGCAACCATACTTGTTCTTCTAGTTTTTTCACTCCACATGCAAACTTTATACACAACCGAAATTGACATCATCTCAAACTCAAGCTTCTTGACAGAAAACGACACGCTGGTATCTCCTGCTAGAACATTTGAACTGGGATTCTTCAAGCCAGGTAGCTCGGATAACACTTACGTTGGTATTTGGTATAAGAAAATTTCTGTTAAAACAGTGGTTTGGGTTGCCAACAGAGACAACCCCCTCACCAATGTATCATCAAGCATGTTAAGGATTGACAGTGTGGGAAATCTTGTTCTCAAGAACTATACCGATCATGTAGTGTGGTCATCCAACTCAACATCATCAGCTAATGCAACTGCACAGCTTTACGACTCTGGAAATCTAGTCATCACGGATCAAAACAGCATGAAGATTCTGTGGGAGAGTTTCAATTATCCAACGGATACTAATCTACCAGGCATGAAGTTTGGAAAAAATTACTTAACAGGCGCCGAATGGCATTTAACATCATGGAAGAGTATTGATGATCCAGCTATAGGGGAATTCACCTGGAGCATGGACACACGTGGTTATCCTCACTTCGTACTAAGAGATGGTTTGGAGGTCAAGTTTCGGCACGGACCATGGAATGGTGAACGGTTTAGTGGGTCATCCTGGCCTCCCAACAACACTTACTTTTCATACAATACGGTTATTAATGAAAAAGAGGCGGTTATCATTTATAATATGTTAAACAATTCTGTCATATCGAAGTCCACCTTGACTTCTTCTGGGAATCTAGAACGTTCAGTGTGGCAAGAAGATAAGAAAATATGGGAGGTTATTGCGACAACACCAAAAGATATTTGTGACAAGTACAAAATCTGTGGCCCTTATGGAAGCTGCAACACTGAAGACACGCAGAAATGTTCGTGCTTAGATGAGGCAAAATTTGAGCCGATAAACAAAAGGGGTTGGGTAACAGGAGATTGGACACGTGGTTGTGTGAGGAGAATACCATTGGATTGCAAAAATGGAACAGATGGGTTTATCAAGTATTCTAATATAAAATTACCAGATACACAGACTTCGTGGTTTAACAATACAATGTCTTTAACAGAATGTAAAGCAATATGCCTACAGAACTGCACTTGTATGGCATATGCAAATACCGATATCAGAGGCGAAGGAAGTGGTTGCTTGCTTTGGTTCAATGACCTATTAGATATCAGGGCATCCTCGATGGGTGGTCAAGATGTACTCGTGAGAATGGCTTCCTCTGAATTAGGTAACTACTTGAATACGTTATGCTTTGTTCATGTTTGTTTCAAATAATGAAAAAAAAAAAAAAAAAAATTAAAAAAAAAAAAACTATACACATCTACTATCATGTATTCTTTCTGGTTACTTTCATGGTTGTTTTGTGTCTGTAAGTTGATTAACGATGTTGTTTTTGACTTTTTGTGTTAAGATCATGCACGTGCTCCATCGGTTTTCAAAAAGGACGGAGGAACAAACATCAAAATCATCGTGAGTGGAATCTTTCTGGTGGTTTTTGTGATAAGTTTGAGCACATGGTTGTGGTATGCTTGGAGAAAAAGACATCTTTCACCACAAACTGAGGAAGGTAAGATATTTGTAGAGTTTTAGCGATATAGTGATCAGAATCGATTTAAAAATTAAACCTAAAGTAATAAGTATGTTAAATGGTTCAGAATAGTCTCTATTCTGTGAGCAGGTTCAATCAGTTTGACGGGTTTTATATTATTAACGCACAGGGGGGTCACTAAATGTAGGTGAAAGCAGGAGAGAAGCCATGGAGCTACCATTGTTTAGCTTCTCTAGAGTAGCTAAAGCTGCTGCTGATTTTTCACTCGATAATAAACTTGGAGAGGGCGGATTTGGACCGGTCTATAAGGTTAATGAAGAATCTTATTTATTTGAATTCAGTTTGCTGAGTAAAGCGTCACAATATGATTCGTCCATTTGACTATAATTGTTAGTGAAACATTCTAATTCATTATAGGTAACAAAATTATGAAGCTAAAATGTTTAAGCGTGCCATTGATACAAAAAAATATGAATGATAGTTACCTTTGAATTTCGTACAGTTTTCACATAAAATTGGTAATCTTCAGGGTATGCTAGAAGATGGGCAAGAAATTGCGGTTAAACGTCTCTCAAAGACTTCCGGTCAAGGAATTAATGAGTTCATGAATGAAGTTAAATGCATTTCAAAACTTCAGCACCGGAATCTTGTCAAGCTCCTCGGATGTAGCATCGAGGGGGACGAGAAGTTACTGATATACGAATACATGCCAAACAGAAGCTTAGACGAGTTTATATTTGGTTAGTGTCATATAATTTTTATTAAATCGACAATAATAACTACTACAGTAAGATACTTTGAACAACTAAACCTACATGATGTGCAGATAAAAGGCAAAGCACACTCCTTGATTGGACAAAGAGATTCAACATCGTCAAAGGAATTGCGAGAGGACTTGTTTATCTTCATCAAGATTCACGATTAAGAATCATTCACAGAGATCTTAAAGCTAGCAATATTCTATTAGATGTGGATATGAACCCAAAAATATCAGACTTTGGGATAGCTAGAAGATTTGGAGGAAATGAAACTGAAGCTAACACCGAGAGGGTTGTTGGTACCTAGTAAGATACAACATTCTGATTATCTTCATTCGCTTTTTGTTAAGTTCGTTATTTAAGACTTGTAAACATTGTTCTATGTATAGCGGTTACATGTCACCAGAGTATATGCTAGATGGTCTTTTCTCAATAAAGTCAGATGTTTTCAGCTTTGGTGTATTAGTGCTGGAGATTGTGAGTGGGAAGAGAAACAGGGGATTTGTTCATTCTGAGCATAACAATAACCTTATTGGACATGTAAGTTGCTTGATTTTCAAATTTATCCGGCATAACTCTACCGCCTAATAATTAAATCCGCATTTATATTTAGGCATGGAGGATGCATAGTGAAGGAAAGTCAATGGAACTCCTGGATTCAAGTTTTGCTGAGGCAAGCAATCCATCGGAAGTTTTAAGATCGATAGAAGTTGGCTTATTATGTGTACAACAAAGTCCAGAAGACAGGCCAAAAATGTCGTCGGTGGTTCTCATGTTAGGCAATGAAGGTGCATTGCCAAAACCTAAACAGCCAGCATTTTTCACAGATAGGAACTTACCTGGTACTGGTTTCTCTTCAATCTCTTATCCAACAAGTTCAAGCAATGGCTTAACTTTTACCGAGATAGCTGCCCGATAGAAAGCACTTATGATATGTCCATTCTTGCCTTCCTTTTCTTCTTACCTTCATGTACAAGCTTATATATATGTCCGTTACAAACTTTATTTGTATATGATATCTATTCCAAAATCATTTAGGACTAGACAAACATCATTATAGGGGAGGAAACTATTCCTTGATTCCAATTCCCACACACCAAACATGCCCCAAGTGTCTACTTCCAAGTTTCGAACAATCAAAACGTTTTTCAAAAAAAAGATAAATAGTAGACAGTTGCTAGTCCATGACTACAACAAGAAGAATAGCAAATCCTGCCAAAGCGAGGTAACTTGTCTACAAAAACCATGTATAGCGTTAAATGTTCAGTACATGGAATAAGGTCATATCGAAATAATGATCAAGGAAAAACAAAACTTTGACTTGCAAATTATAGCATAAACATGTTGTTTACAAACTTAAACTACCATCTTCTTATGGCATATAGTTCATACTATAATTCTGCGAAGCAAGTAAAACCGCAATAAACGCCTAGTTCTGGACTCATCTGGCTCGGTTGTTTAGCCTGAATTTTTTGGTTGATTATGCTCGGGCAACTTGAGGACACCTTCTTTCAGTAAAGGCTGCAATTCTTTCTTTGCTAACTTAAGCACCTTAGGATCGGTGGTTTCCAAGTATGCACATACTACCTTGGCACTGTAAAACAGTTTGGGTAACGGATCAACAATTAGTGTGTGGGTCAGATTGAAATGAAACACTTGTTGCGATAAGTAAACATATTGCGTTTGAATAACCTTAAAACATGATTACTTTTTCGTTGACAACAAATCTTTTCGACTTTTTTTTCGATTATAACCGATGGAATCAGCCATTACGATACACCAGAAAGAGAGAAAAATATAAAGGCTCTCAGAAAAATAAATATGGTTAAGTTACCTGTGACCTCGGGCCCATGTCTTACACTTCCCTTTGAAAACTTTCTCCCATAAAGTAGATGCAAAGGAAGGTGATTCTAGTATTAATTTTCTTATTGTCCTGCTTGAATGGAAGTTTTCTAGAAGGTGTTCTGTTTCTTCCTCTTCTGATTTAGGGGTTGCTACGACAGATGCTATAGCTTCGTGCAAAGAAGCCAACTTTTCATCCAAATGTGGGCTAAGAATGTTGTCTGCGCCCCCTGAAGCAACCTACATTCAAACAACATTGATACAATCACATATGGCGTGAAAGAAAAATTGTCAAGAGACATATGCAAATAAGCACATACATTTCTTTTTTATATATGTAGCTAGCTGTTGATATTATTAGTTTATTACCTCAAACAAGACCTCTCTTCCATGACTTGATCTAAGCAATTCCTCAGCACTCTCGGTACATGCATCAATGAGACTCTGTACAAATAAGCAAATGTAAACATTGATTGTGTGAGTTGTTTGTTTCAAACTGTCAAAATTAGATAATAAAAAACATAACATTTATTTAGAAAAGATTTGTCTTTTTGAGAAATAGGAGTAGAAGTTTGTCAAATCAGATTTAATAAAGATGTAATACGTAAACTTTAGTTTATCCTTGAATAATCAGTTTAGTTGCAGCTTGTATGAAACTGCATATTTGACCCAAAAATAATTATAATCCGAACCTCAGCAAGTCCACTATCAACCAACAACTCTCGTCTTCGTAAAGCAGGATCCTTTTTCCCACCAGTTACAGATTTTACAGTTTCATCTGCTGCATCATTCATGTCCTCATCACCTTCAGCATCTGAAGACTTAGCTTCGGTTTCTGCTTCTGCGCCACCCTGATGCAAATAGAATGTAATTCAGAAAATATTACAATCATTTTGTTTTACAAAAAAGACCAAAAAGTCAAACACAAAAATTACCATCGTTAATAAAGAAGGTACAGATGAATCCAACAAAGACAAATCATCTGGGCTAAGATAACGTGAGCAATTTGGATGAAGAAGCTGCAATAAAGGGCGTCTTCCATTCTGAAATTACATTGAAAATAACAATTAATAACATTGCTTTCAATAAAAAGATTAGAAAGATATTACATAGTATTGAAGTTTGAATCATTTAAATTTATTAGAAGATAACCTTATCCAGAATCAAATCCTTTAGTACTGTTTGGAGTTCGCGAAGGATGGCCTTTTTTACTAACTGTGTGTCATCAACGACAGAAAGAATACATGCGAGCACCTATTAAACAAGAAGAAAAGAATTTAGGCAAAAGACAACATTCCAATTATTTTAAAACACTTGGATCAAATATATGGCCACAACATAGATGATGGATCTTAACGCAGAGTCAGAGTTCATCCTTACCATACTGCCAAATCTATCTAAAGCTATCTTACTGACGTGATCCTTCATTCCTTTAATAATTTTCTTTCTCTCCTGCAATAATTTAACAAATAAATAAACAGCTCAACTTATCAAGATAACAAAAAAGAGATGAATATATTTTAACAAACCTGGGCACTGCCATGCTTGATGCAAATAATCCCAACCTTGGATCCATCTTTTGTATGGATCATCCGCACAAGAAGTGCACTCGATACATGTTGAATAACGTCTGCTGCAGAGGTCTATCCATACACTTGGTTTTAGAAACATGAATGAAACAAAAGGAAATAACGAAAGTCAAAAATTTAAATACCTTATCAGCAATTGTAAAGTACTCCACAAGAACCTTGTGTAAGATGGAATGATCGACTATCCCTTTTTCTAAAATTGGTTGTAAAACAGCCGACATATGCCTCACTACTGCTGATTTTTGCAAATTCAGCTTTGCAATAATATCAACCAATCTGTTAATACAAAAGACATATATGAGACACGCGGGTATGTAGAACATAGTAACAACCATAAATGTAACAAAAAAGAGGTGCATTTACCTGTGCTCTTTTACTTGACCTAAATCCTTAAACAACTGAAGCTCAGTAGAATACAGTTCCATTAAAAGAGATTGCTTTTGAGTGGCATTTCCCAGTTGATAAGCATGTTCAACAACTACAAAAGAAAGTGACGAGATTAAATTCAACAATAGTGTCTTCAGAACAACATATAGATAAAGCAGAACAGTGGGGTGTACGATACAAAGATTAATAAAGAATAGTAGTTTACAAATCTTTAATGAGGAACTAAGGAAGGGGTGTAAAGGATCAATGGATAAATGACAAAATACAAGACCATTGTAAAATGAAAGTGAAGTGTCATACCAACTGAACCGACCATATGTCGTAGAAGAGAAGCAACATGCCCATGGAGAGAAGATATGAATTCCGCCACTTGTTCCTTTGAGGCTGGCAAAAGTGAGGGTATAGTACAATAAGCAACGGACCATATTTCAGCTAATATAGAATTAAAACAGAATAATATAAAGCCTAATAATACGAACCATTATCCAACATCTTTGTAATGAGATGCACTGCATAAGTGTTGCAAGCTAGGGTGAGAAAATGTGGCTTCAGCTCCAGATAAACAGCATTTCTTTCGTCTTGTGAACAATACTTAGCACAAGTCTAAAGCAGAAAAAAGGTTATATTAGTACATGTGTAAAAGAAAGACATGTCAAAAGGCTAAACATAATAAATCTTTATTATTAACCTGAAGCACGCGACAAGAAACATGGGAGCCGGCAATTTCATGAATTTTGCCCTTCATCTTCGTTAGAGCCTGACTCACCAACCTTAAAACATATTCAAAAACTTGTTAACAAAGATTAAAACTTTAATAAAGAAATGTGCCCCACGTAAAACATGCATCAATATACATACTTGGATCTATCTTCCTTTCCAATATTGCGACGCCTCATCTTTTCCCATAGTAAAGTAAGCTCCTGTGTTGAATAATAATATTGATCTGAGTCATAAGGCAAGATGAACTGTACTACTATATAGAAATAACAAAATTTGGTAAAGTACACACTTGCTCAAGTGTGTAATGAGGCCTTCTCTTTTTCTTCCTAGCTTCAGCAAGTTCCTGCCACAGCATAAATAATAATAGCCCCGTTAGAAATGAAAAGAAAAAACTCTTCTGCTGTTAAAATACTGACCTCACAATCAGTGACACTAAACAAACTCCAATGAAGTATGAAAAATTAAGCAACAACAACAAAAGATTACCACATCATCTAAAACAGCCACATTTCAATTTAAACGGTGTTTGGCAACGAGTATCAGAAGTGATTATCTTACTTTGTGTTTTTGTGCCGTAGACAATTAGTCTCTGGTAGTCAAATGTTTGAATACCGTGAAAGCTTTTCTAATATACGTTTAAGGGTTAAATACGCATTCTTCAGATTCTCTAATTTACTTTGGGGTCGTTTTACATGTAAATCCTACTCAAAATTTCAAAAAACACCGGAACAACTATTCACCACCAACACTATCATATCAATATGTTAGCGACTATACCGGATAACTTATTATCTATTTCTTATTTGTACATATCACATAATCACAGCGCAAAACGCTCTATAATGTCAAAAGTACTTCTTTGGGAATTCGATAGAACCAAGTAGCAACAAAAAAAAAGTCAAATTGCACATCAGTATTTGAGGGTGTCTGCTTAAGCTTATATGTGGGCTTACAAGCTTATTTGATTTCGGCTTATATTTCATAAGCCTAAATTTTTCGCCTTATTTTAAGACTTACGGGATTATATAAGCTTATTATGATATAATAAGCTTATAGCCTTATATAAGTCTTAAAATAAGCCGAAAAATTTGAGCTTATGAAATATAGCCGAAATCACATAAGCTCATAAGCCCACAATAAAGGCTTAAACAAACACCCCCTTAACATGGAAAACATAACCTCAATGGCAGCCTCTCTACATCTAATCTAAAGTTCTTATAAATCACAACTACAAATAAAACGCCAATGGCTTATGAGCTTATTTGATTTCGGCTTATATTTCATAAGCCCCAATTTCCCATCTTATTTCGACACTTATTGGCTTATATAATCTTATTGTGATATCATAAGATTATATAATCTTACAAGTCCCAAAATAAGCCAGAAAATTGGAGCTTATAAAAAATATAAGCCAAAATCAAATAAGCTTAAACAAACACCCTAACATAACTTTCCAATAACCGGTTTCTCCTATCGCCATATATATCTTCATTTCCATAACATTTTCCCACACAACAAACAATAAACATAAAAATATCAAATTTAGGGGGTGTTTGTTCAAACTTATATTTGGCTTATGAGCTTATTTTTCAGGCTTATTTTGATACTTTCGGGCTTATATAAGTTTATTACGGCATGATAAACTAATATGAAAATTGGGGCTTATGAAACATAAGCCGAAATCAAATAAGCTCATAAGCCCACATATAAGCTTAAACAAACGCACCCTTAAACATAACATTTTACCTTAGACTGTATACGAAGCTCTCGTTTAGTTTTGGGCCCATCGTTACCAGTATCAGGTTTACTAAACTTGGGTTTACCGTCAAAGGGTTTCTTGAACCCTTTGATTGGTTTGTCGTTTGATGATTTAAATTTCTTTTTTGGGCCATCGAATTTGCCGTTGCCACCTCCTTCTCCGCCGCCGCCGCCGCCGCCTTTTGAAAATGTCTTTCGTTTTTTGTTGTTGTTGTCTGGTTTGTTCTTGAACGCCATTGATGGTTAACGGTTGGGAGGTAGGTTACTGTTGGTAGGGTTTTGTTAGGGTTTTTTGTAAGGGTAATTGGTGACAGAGGAGGCGGGTTTGGATTTTGGGTTTTAGGGCAACGGGAGGTATTTTTTCTCTTTTGCTTTTTTTTTTTCTTTTTAATTTCTTATACTTTTTTATGTTTTAAAACACTTTTACTTAATATAAATTTATTATTGTAAAATAAGAAATAAAAAATAAAAAAAGTTGTATTCTCATATATTATTTAAAGATAAAAAGAAAATTAAAATAACTTTAAAAAATGTGATTTGATTGATTTTGAAGTAAATTATTTTCTCTCAAAATTAGGCTGAAAATGTTTACTTTCTATTTATTTATTTTTCTTTACTCAAAAAACTCAAGGACTCAACATAACATAAGCTTAAAGGCTATGGTTAAAAAAGTGTATTTTATTACTTGTTTCCTGTAATAAAATTTCGTTCAGACAAAATCAAGTGTTGATAGTGTGTTAACTTTTCGCGACATTGTCTTTATTTATTTTAAGATTTTTATCAAATAATAATCATTCATACTTAATAGGTGGTAGTGTAATAGAAATCATTTGTTAACCACAACCTTTAAGGTTGTTGTTAGCAAAACCCTTTTATAAATAAATACTTCATATATCTCAAGATAAGCGTGTCGTGTTAACTCCCACTTTCGTCCAATAAATTCTCACATTTAACTTTTTAAAAGTATTTTAATTAGCTGAAATTTAAAAGTAAGCAGCTATTGTAAAAAATAGTATGGTATATTTAGTTTGAGACATTGTACAAATCTAATGACTCTAACAAGATTGGTCGTAGTTAATATGTGAAAAGGATGAGTGATCTCACATGGGTTGCATTTGAGGCCATTCTTTCTCATATGTGAAGGTGTTTCTTAAAGCACTTAATCGAGCTAACTCGTTAGATGAAAGAGCAGAGTGGGTGTGCTCGTGCGTTGATTGACATTCATTTGCCTAAAAACATAACACTATAATTAAGTTTGTCTATTTTGCATTGATTGATACTATGGTATTAGGGTTTTGTTAGGGTTTTATTATGGGTTTGGTGATGGAGGTGGATATGGATTTTGGGTTTTAGGTTAACTTAAAAGCGGTTGTTTGGCTAAGCTTAGCAGTTGGGCTTTGGTTATTAAAGGATCGGGTGTGGTGACTGTTGACAGTTTGGCTAGCCATTTGGGGCCGATTTAAACATTGGCACTTCAAAATAACATTACTCTTAATTAAAACCAGCTGATAAGGATTTATTTGTTACGCTTTTAAGGGGTCATTTAAGCCTTAAATCATAAATATATGGTCAAATATTGCCTCAAATCGTTTCTTTTCTCATTTTAGGTACTTAGGACGTGATTTCTGAAAAAATAGAGCATTTTGGACGTTTTTGGGCTCAAGAATGAAGAAAACAACAAAGTCAATGAAACCTGTCATGAATTGCACCTGACGGTGTATGGCTTTAATAGCTGACGCCGTCACTTGAAGATAAAAGGGCTGGAAAATATTACACATGACGCTCCAGTAAACCTTTGGAAGATTTACACCTGACGGCGTCAGGTGTAATTGGAAGTAGGCTGTCTGGTGTTATCACAAAGAGAGACGGCCCAGAAGACAATTGAACGTGACGACGTCAGAAGGTTGAATTGCACAAGACGAAACCCTAAATGCCGCGTTATGACGGCGTCAAGATTTATAACCTAACATCGTCAGCCTTGTAATTCTATATATAGTTTTTATTTTTCATTCATTAAGTGTGCAACTTTGGAGACAAACCTTAGTACGAATTTCAGAGAATTTTAAGGGTTCTCATACCCTCTTTTCTTCCATGTTTAATTAAAGATAAGTTTTATTTTAATAATTCAATATTTCTATGTGTTGTTTGATTATCTGTTTATCTTTTCTTCCCTTTAACATGCTAACTTATGTTTATTAGTGGTTGCTTAAATATAATGAAACCTTGTTATTGATTATTGATAAGTTGTCTATTATTTAGTTGATTGACTCGCGTTAGGTTAAGGAAACTGGCTGACCTCTTTTGTGTAACAAGCTTGAACGTCTTAAAAAACGTAATCGGATGTGCACTACGGTTTTATTTGTTGTATTTAATGCATGAGTATATGTTAATGATTCTATGATAGGACACTAAATGTGTCGTCATAAAAAGAAATTAATATTCATAGAGTTGGGGAAGGCTGTACACACCCCTACGACTGGTATTAAGGAATACAACACTTCAACTAAAACAACTGCACTGTGACATTCAGCGAGTTAATAAGAGATAACTAAGGAGTAATTATGTCTAAGTAAATATGCTTGTCTCATTATAAAAAGTAGGGTGTCCAAAAGAATCGAGGAACCATACCGGAACCGAACCGTATATTAGAACCATAGTACGGTTCTTGGTTCCTAAAATTTCAAATTTTAGGTTATCAGGACGGTTCGGGTCGGAACCGTCCGGTTCCGGTTCTTTCCCGAAAGAACCGACTACTTTAAAAATATGAAATTTTATAGGTTTATTTGGGACATTGTGTAATGTGTATAGCATTTTAAGGAGAAAAAAATAATAATAATAAAATTTAAAAAAAAAAAAAAAAAAACAAAAAAGAAAAAAACAAACTACTCATTATTAAACTGTAACATAAAAAATCTAAAACTTAAAAACACATAATAAACTTAACACCCAAACTTTTAATCCATTCAAAGATCATCATCATCATCATTTATCAACATGAAAGTAAGTTTATCTTGAGATTATTATCGTAAATTTGATACTTACTTATACTAATAGAAAAATCAAGTGAATTATATAATGCAATGTGTGACGAATGACAAATCTGTTGTTAACGAGTATAATGGGTTGGAAGTATGAATGCATGTTATATTATATAAAAATGTGGTCAGTTGGTGTTGGTGTACTTCATGCTTTTCGATTCAATATGATGCGCAATATTTAATCAAGTATACTAAATAACTAAATCAAGTATATATGTTATTGTTTAAGTATACAATATTTAATCATGTAGATTAGTTAAATGCCGTGTGTATTTGTATTGTTATAGCATTATTAACATGTCTTTATGAATGATCGACGACGAAAATAAATAAATTATTTAAACACTTAGGTTCTTGTGGGAATTACCCGAAATTCCCGTACCAGAACCGTATCGAAGAACTTGGGACGGTTCTTGGTTCCACTTTTTCCATATTTTCGGTTCTCGGTTCTTTTGGGACGGTTCCGGTACGGGACGGTTCCAGTACCATGGACACCCCTAATAAGAAGTCCACCATTTTCATTTTCTTGTTATTTTATTTCTGTTTTTAGTTTAATTATTAGTTTTGGGTTAGTTAACTAGCAACTAATTCCGTCCATCCCTTCCAAACTGAGATTTTACTGCTTTTATATATATAAAAAAAATACAAAAAGAACCATCCCTCACCTTTAGGCTTAAATTGACATACACTTCAACCTAACGACACTATTCCCCTAAAGAATCATTCCTTCCAAACTGAGATTTTACTGCTTTTATAAATATAAAAAAATACAAAAAGAATCATCCCTCACCTTTAGGCTTAAATTGACATACACTTCAACCTAACAACAAGATTCCCCTAAAGAACCATCAATCCCCCGGACATACCTATACTACACTACAACGACCAGGTACACTGCCTGGAGGATTGCAAACTTCTCAAGATCCTTTGAGAAGTAAAACCTTTTGTGAGGCTGCAATCCTCGCATCACCAACTCAGCCATTTGGCCTTTACTCACCCGCAATTTTATTTTCTTTCTCATTTTTTTAAACAACCTAAATTTCATTAATTAAAATAAAAATACAATACGAAATAAACAACTAATACTGAAAGAAAGGAAATACAAAAAAAAACATACAAAAATAAAAGTGTAGAGAGGGAAGGGATGTGAGAATGTGTGTGTAATTTGAATTTAAAGTGTACAGAGAGAAGGAGTGTGTGAGTGAGAGTCAGAATTGTATAGGAGAAGATTTAAGTGTGTGTGTGTTTGTGTGAAATTCAAATTCAAGAGAGAAAAAGAAGAGAATGTGGTAATGTGTTTGAAGTGTGTTGGTTAAGAGAGAATGTGGTAAAAAAAAATATGTTAATGTGAAGAATGTGCAAATGTTGAGGGATAAAAAGTACAATCAAGTACAATGGGTGTAAAAGAATATTACAAGAATATTGGGTATACGAGTTAGAAAGATTTTGAAATGATTTAAAGGTTTATTTGGTGATGAGATTAATCCAAGGAATGGTTAAGGAATAATCACATTGTCATTAACAAAGAAGATATTAAACAATGATGATTTGAGATGTGTTTTGAATGTGGAAATCAAAGGTTACTCATAAGTCCAAATAACTCAATGTCAACTCGTCAAGTATTCACAATATCATAATTCGTGATTAACCACCACTTGACGTATTCAATAATCATCTTGAAGCAAACAAGCTAATTCTTTTACATCATAGTAAAGCATGTCCAATATGGGAAAGGATGCATCTATGCAAAAGGACCTTTGACTTTGTTTGACCAATATGGGAGTAAACTGATTACGTGATTAGAGAAGATGTAAACACGGAATATGGTCATATGAATACTTTCACTTGATGTTACGTGAAAGATATGAGTCTCCCAGGTTTAGAAAAGTCTTGGCTAAAGGCATTTAATAAAATACTTGATTTGGTGTTTTGTCAAAAAACGTGAGGTCGTGATTTTGAGCCCCTCTAAGTCAAAAACCCATTTCGAGTGTTCCAAATAGCTCTATTATCATGTACATACCTTTTATGAAAGATCCACATTTGTCAGGTAAGGGGAAAGCCGACTTTTAAAAACCAAAACAAAAAGTACTCCGAGGCTGGCGCTCTGGCAGCGCCAGACCCAGTTATATGTTGTTTTAGTTTTTGGCTAACGTTTGTGATTTTATGTGTTGTGAAGATTTATTTGTCATCATTAAAATATAAGAGAGACCTAATGAATGTTGCCCGAACAAACAAGATACCTAAACCCTGTGGTTTGAGGTAAATCCCTAATTGAGTCCCTATCTTTTTTTTGTTGCATGATTGATCCCTATGTTGAAACTATTGCACACTGTTCGTCCTTATCGCTAACTTTCCTTATCGCCCATTTTGTTACATTTTGTTACGTTTAATACGTTTTCATCCATTTTTTATATGTTTTCGCCCGTTTTGCTACATTTTCATATGTTTCGTCTATTTTTATATGTTCTCGTCCGTTTTTCTAACGTTTTTGCAAGTTTTCGTTTGTTTTTACACGTTTTCGTCAGTTTTACTTGTTTTTATCTGTTTTCACTCGTTTTCATTTGTTTTTTGTTTTCATACATTTTTCTTGCGTTTTCATCTATTTTTATACATTTTCGTCTGTTTTTATAGGTTTTCGCCTACTTTGTTAACTTTTCTTCCGTTTCTATACGTTTTCGTTCGTTTTTACACGTTTTAGTCAATTTTTATAAGTTTTCTCCCATTTTTAAAACGAACAAAAACGTAATAAAAACAGATGAAAACATACAAGAAATGGACAAAATGTATAAAAACTTACGAAAATGTAAGAAAAACGAACGAAAACATGTGAAACCAGAGGAAAACGTTCAAAACGGACGAGAATGTATAAAAAAACGGATAAAAACGTATAAAAACAAATGAAACAAATAAGAACGTAAAAAGAACAGGCCAAAATGTATAAAAAAGACGAAAAACGTAGCAAAACGAGCGAAAATGTATAAAAACGAATGAAAATATAAGAAAACGGGAGAAAACGTAGAAAAACAGACAAAAATGTAAGAAAAATGGACGAAAACGTGTTAAAACGGATGAAAACAGACAAAACATAAGAAAACGTATGAAAACGTACCAAAACGGGTGAAAACGTATAAAAACAGATGAAAATGTAAGAAAAATAGATGAAAACATGTGAAAACGGACGAAAACATATAAAAACGGACGAAACGTGTAAAAACGTAAGAAAAATGGATGAAAACATAGCAAAACGGGCGAAAAATGATTCATTTTTAGGGGGTCATTTAAGCCCGAATTCAAATTTATTTGATCAAATATTGCCCTAAATCGTTCCTTTTGTGATTTTAGGTACTTTTGGAGTGAAATCTGGAAAATGAAGCATTTTGGACGTTTTTGGAGCATAAAAGTGAAGAAAACGGCAAAGTCTTAATTTTCCTTGCTGGGAACAGTACCTGACGGCGTCACAAGGTTCTACATGACGACGTCAAGAGTAAAACAAGAGGTGAAGTAGATAAAGTCCGTGACGGTCCAGAGAGTTTTACACTAAGGGCATGACGGCGTCACCATAGGCCGTCATGGTCCAATTGCATGTGACGGCCCAGAGTATCTTTGCACATGACGGCGTCAAATCTGGATCTAGGCAATCCGATATTACTATGGGCGGCGAGTTGACGGCGTCAGACATTTCTTCTTGACGCCGTCACGATAGAAAATCTATATATAGTTTTGCAATTTTCATTCATTAAGTGTGTAACTTTAGAGGGATAACTTGGAGAAACCATAGCACGAATTTTACTGCTCTTTCAAGGGTTTCTACCCTTTGAAACCTTTCATGTTCAATTGAGATAAGTATCCTTTCAATTCATTCAATATGTCTATGTGTTGTTTGAATATATCTTACGTTTGTCTTGAATTTAACATGCTAGGCTAGATTTCTTGTGTGTTTGCTTAGATGTAGTGAAACCTAGATGTTGATTATGGGTTGATTGTTTGTTTATAGTTGTTACGGATGAATGATTTCGATGTTAGGCTTAAGAAAACTGGCAGACTTCCATAGGGTAACATGCTTAAACGTCTTAAGAAACATGAACCAATGCGTACTAGGTTATTATGGTTGTATTTAATGCATGAGCGAAATCTAAAGATCCCATGTTAGGAGCTTCTTGCAGGCTCGACATAGGAGTGAAGTAGGAGCTTATAGAGTTGGGGAAGTACGTACGCCACCCCACGAATGGTATTAAAAAATATAACCCGTCATCCACGCAATTGTAACAAATTATCAACATGTAAAAGATATCTAGGGAGTAATGAAATCTAAGTAAACCCAACTTTCCCCATTATTGTTCACACCACTAGTTTAATTAGCTTTTTTTTCATTTCTGTTATTTTATTTTGATTGCATCTTAGTTATTGGGTTAGTTGACTAGCAACTAATTCTTCCCACTGTAACAACCGTGGTTTTAGCAGGTCAGTTTGACTGATAGTCTTGACTCGGTTGACGTTTGTTTGGTGTGTATTAGGTGTTTGAAGTGATATATGAGTGATATGGGTGAGTTTTAGCACTAAATCCCTTTGCGTAAGTGGTTTTATTGTGATTTGGAAAGTTTGTAATTTGGGAAAGTTCATTTTGATCACCTTTGTGGTGTAGAAATGACTTGTGTAGTTTTGGTGTTTTTTTGTGTTTTTGCGTAACGAGTCTTCGATCAAGTATTTGAGCGTTAGCAAGTTACGAGGAGTTTGTTTTTATGTGTTATGCTTATAAAAGAGTGTGAAAATCTATTTTTGGAAACTTTGTTTTCCGGTTGGTCGTAAAAACTGAAGTTTATCGCGTAAGACGTCAGGATTAGTTACGGGTATTTATAAAATATGAAAATTATGAGGTTTTTGGTGTAATAAATTAATTTAATAATAAAAAAATATATGTAAGTAAAAACTCGGCTAGAGGGATTTTAGGGGAAAAAGGAAACCCAATTTGAGTCCAAATATGACTCTTATGCCCAAGGAATCTTATCCCAACCCAAACAAGCCCAATCTCCAACCCATATTTACCCCACAAACGACCCATAACCCCTTTTTCCTGCAATTTAGAGTCGACACATGGAGAATCAAGAAGAAAAAAATTAGGGTTTTTATTATTAAAGCTAAAATCAAGATCAAGGTATATTTTCGATACTAGTTTTCATCCAATTAATTAGTTATTGATCTAATTCATGTAATGTAAAGTATGATGGATTAGGGTTTGTGTTAACTTCTGTAAATTAATGTTATTAAACATGTTGGGATCAATTACTGATAAAAGTAAGATGATTGGTTAAGAGAATTGAGCGTAAAACATGCTAGTTATTGAGTTAGGGTTTGGACAGATTTGTAAGGCTGTAAAGATGTAAGTGTCAATAACAGATGGTGATGAGTTAAGTCACGAATTTTAGGTCTAAATTGAAGTATAATGAAAGAGCTTTCCAAAAAGTCCAGGCACGATCAATTTTGAGGTCGGGAAGTCGGTCTTTTGATTTTTCTTTGTTAAGGTGTCAAAGTTGTCAAACCGGGACAGATTTTGGGTAAAAGTTTGAGGGTGGCATGTGGTTGTAAAAGTGGTATTTTGACTTGATCTTCTGGAATAGTTAATTTTTAGGTTATATTAGACTACCACGAAGAGGATTCGCGATAAAAACTTGTGAAAGTAATTATTAAAAATCAAAACTTTTTGGTGTGCATTCAGATCCGAATTTGAGTAGTTGACAAGTTTGAATTTTCTATGAGTACTTGTGTGTGTTATTGGTTCATGGCCTTCTGGGATAAGCTTCTATGCTTATGAGAGACCATGGTAAATTTTTGGTGTGAGTTTTTGAGCTTTATTTGTTGTGATTTTATGTGGGTGAATGTACCCAAAAATTCTGCATTTTCTGATTTTAAGAGTGCAAGGGATTTAGTGAGTGTTAAGTTATGGTAATGGTTAGTGTGGTGTCTAGGGGATCCATGGTGGGTCATATGAGTCTTAGACATCCATCATATGTGTATTACATGGGTTGTAGCTTTTGGCTTGACCTTGTGTAATGTGGATTATTTTTGTGTGCTATAGATTGTGAATTGTTTTTATGGAAGTTGCGGAGTCTAAGGTGAGTTCATAGTCTCATATTTTTACTTTGTTTTAAACTTGGGATGGGAATGATGCTTGTCTTAAATGATTTGATTTACTGTGATTATGTGTATGGTATTAAAGAGCTTGGACCTATAATGTTATCGTATGCATGCTATGTGTGATTATTTGCTTGTGTGGATGTATATGGGATCCAATTAGGAGGATGTTTATCCTGTTACTCGCGCATGCGACCTAATTGATGTTTGATATGGTTGATGGGATCCAATTAGGAGGATGTTTATCCTGTTACTCGCGCATGCGACCTCATTGATGTTTATGGGGTCGGAGGACACGAGCCGTCCTAATGGTTGCTTTATGAGTGTTGTTGCCTTTGCGTGTGGATATTGATTTGCAAATGCATGTAGCTGTATGATAACCTATAGTTATTTGTCCAGCTATATTTTGTAATCACAGTGAATTCGGTTGCCTTGTGTGTTGAGTCTCAAACCTATGAATCTCACCAACGTTATGTTGACATTTTAAGCATCATTTTCAGGTGAGCATTCTAAGGATAAGATAGAAGGATGTGGATAGACAAGGCCTTAGTTGCATTGGAAGTGGTTTATCATCTATGTTTGGATTTATGTTTTGTTTTGGTTATTTTATTTTGGGGTATTATTACAACATTTTGTGTTTGTACATTGCTCTATTTATGTGCATGTAGTTGTTCTCTATGTAGACACCAAGTGTTGTGATGATATCCATGAAGTTACACCCGCGCGTTTCCGCCGTGGCGGGGTGTGACAGATTGGTATCAGAGCCTTGGTTATAGAGAATTAGGTGGTTTAACCTAGACTATAGCCTAGGAGTCCTTCATATAGTTGCATTTAGGATCTATGTGTAAGTATATTATTTTATATGTCTATTTTTCCTATATTTATGAGATGTTTTATTGAGTTTCGGACGTCTATTCTATTCCCTATACGTAGTATTGTATATATCGACTTTATTATATCGTCTTCCACGCGTAAGATGCCTCGTTGGACTACCATTACCGCTATCGGATGCGAGAGAAGTGGTCGGATGAAACGGACTAACCGCAGAATCTGAGTTCCGGTAGCATGTATCTATTTTCGGACAAGGAGAGGACGTTTATGGGAAACGTTGGTGGAGAAGAAGTGGAGAGGTATGGAACCACGGTGACTTCTAGAGATGGAGCCATTACCAAATACCCTTGGTAGTGTCCTCACTTCACTTAGGAAGGAGAGGAGGTTTAGTCTAAACCTCGTGATTTGTATGCGCTTGTGAATCATGAGGAATTGGAAGAAAATAATAGAAATGGTTTTGCATGTTGTCGACTGATGAGGCGAAAAATGATCCACTTTTAGGGGGTCATTTAAGCCCGGAATTGAATTTATTTGATCAAATATTGCCCTAAATCGTTTCTTTTGTGATTTTAGGTACTTTGGGAGTGAAATCTGGAAAAGGAAGCAATTCGGACGTTTTTGGAGCATAAAAGTGAAGAAAACGCCAAAGTCTTAATTTTCCATGCTGGGAACAGTAGGTGACGGCGTCAAGAGTAACTTCCTGACGGTGACAAGAGCAAAATTTCATGACGGTCTAGTACAGATTTGACGGCGTCACGAAGTAGGGCGTCAAGAGTAAAAGTCATGACGGCCTGGAAATGATTATCACATGACGGCGTCAAATGTAGATCAAGGCAGTCCGAGAAGAGTTTTGGCGGTGAGGTGACGGCGTCACAAGTTTATTCTTGACGCCGTCAGACCCCTTTTCCTATATATAGTTTTCTAATTTTCACATTAAAGAAAGAGAAGTTTTGGAGAAACCCTAAGTACGAACTTGGTGCAAATTTTACAGGTTTTTCAAGGGTTCCAAGCCCTTGATACCTTTCATGTGTAATTGAGATAAGTGTTCTTTTAATTCAATCAATATGTCTATGTGTTGGTTGTCTATATCTTGTTCTTGTCTTAATTCCATCATGCTAGGCTAGATCTATCTTGTGTTTGCTTGGATCTAATGAAACCTAGATGTTAATTATGTGTTGATTACTTGTTTATACTTGTCTTGGATGAATGATTTATATGTTAGGCTTAAGAAAACTGGCAGATCTCCAATTGGTAACATGCTTGAACGTCTTAAGAAACATGAACCGACGCGCACTAGGTCTTTATTGGTTGTATTTAATGCATGAGCCACTGTTTATAATCCTTATGGTTGTGCTGGGCATGGTATAGGAGGAGATAAGAGCTCATAGAATTGGGGAGTTAAGTGTGCCACCCCATGAATGGTATTAAGGAATACGATCCGTCATCCATGCAATTATAACAATTAATTAACGTGTAAAAGATGTCTAGGGAGTAGTGAAATCTAAGTAAACACATTTTCTCCACTTATTGCTCACAACTTTAGTATAATTTAGTTTATATTCATTTCTAGTATTTTATTTTGATTGCATCTTTAGTATTGGGTTAGTTGATTAGCAACTAATTCCGCCCAAATCCTTCAAACCCGAGATTTTTACTTGCTTTCTAAAAAATATAAAATACAAAAATAATCATCCCTCACCTTTAGAACTAGTATTTAGGTTTTCTAATCCTAGCGACACTATTCCTAAGCTGAACGATCAATCCCCTGGTACTTGTCACTATACTATACTACAACGATCAGGTACACTGCCTGGTGGGGGTTGTAAGCTTCTCGAGATCCCTCGAGAGGTAAAGCCTGGTGCAATTCCCACGCATCAAGTTTTTGGTGCCGCAGCCCGGGGAATAGTTATTGTCTAGGTTAGAATTTCCTTTTATTAGGTCTACTTGCTAGATTCCTTTCTAGTAAGATTTTATTTTTATTTTTAGGTTCTCTTTAGTCTATCTTATTTCTTTGTGCCTTTGTTCGTAACCATCCTACATCATGGACAACGGGAACATCTTTGAACCCGTCATCCCACCACAACAAAACCCACCATTAGAACCCCTTAGGCCCCGAACCTTAGGAGAGTATTCCCGACCTAGCCACCAAGGCTACCGAAACACCATTGAGCTCACCGGAGCCAATGTGACCCCTTGCGATTCGACACCATCCGGTTGGTGCAAAGCGGATGTGCATTCCATGGACTTCGTTCCGAAGATCCAAACCAACATCTTAAGGACTTCCTCAAAATCGTATATTCCATAGACCTAGAAGTTGTAACTAGAGAGACAACCCGATTATGCCTATTCCAATTCTCTCTACGGGATCAAGCTAGTCAATGGCTTGAGCGTTTACCCGCGGGATCCATCACCACATGGGATGATCTCACCACTCGTTTCCTTGCTCAATTTTTCCCACCGGGGAGAACTACTAAGCTTAGAAATGACATCTTGATGTTCCAACAACGTCAAAATGAATCTCTTTATAAAGCATGGACTCGTTTCAAGGACTTACTCCAAAAAGTCCCTCATCATGGCATAGATCTTTGGCTCCAAGTCCAAATCTTTTATGACCATATCGACATCTCCACGAGGCGAGCCATTGACCAATCGGCCGGTGGTAAGCTACGTGATCTTAGTGCGGAACAATCATGGGAACTCATAGAAGATCTTGCTCTCTATAACAACGAAAGTTGGAATGATCCCCGTGACTTGAACAAAACGGTCAAGGCAATATCTTTGCCTTTGAACAATTCTAGCACTCCCGACCGTAGGATCATGGAACTTGAGGACCAAGTCAAGTTTCTCATGAAATCTTATGAAGCTCCTAAGCCTTCAAGCCAAGTGAACAAAATCACTTCTTCATGCGAATTATGTAGTGGTCCCCACGACACTCGTGATTGTGTGGAACTCCCCGGAACAGCTTTTGCGGACTACGCATCCACGCGTACCGACGAAGCGGGAGATAAGTGGTACACTTTCAAGCCCGAGCCAAACACTTACGGTGATTCATACAACCCCTCGTGGAAAAATCACCCAAACCTTAGGTGGAAACAAAATCAACCCAATTCTTCCAATCCGCCTAATCGTTACCAACCAACCGGTCCACCCTTCAACCGTACTCTCAACAACAATCCTTCTAACAACTATGGTAGTACCAACAACCTTGAAGGATTGATGTCTAAGTTCATAGCATCTCAAGAAGCTCGCATATCTAAGTTTGAAGCCGATTTCAAACAAAAGCAAAGCGAGATGACCACTAGAATTGACGCATTGTTGAAGATTCTCAATGACCGAGAAATGGGAGCACTTCCAAGCGACACAATCAAAAATCCGAAACTAAACGTTAATTCCATATCTTTAGTTTCGTCACCTACTTCGTGCCCACAATACTACTCGGTTAAATCCACGAGCACGTGTTTCAAACAAAACCAAGTTCTTCAAAAGGACCAATCAAATAAAACACCCAATATAGAGCCGGTCAAAAGCATAGTTGAAACACCTCTTATGCAAGACCTTGACGATGAATTCAAATAACTTCACCTTGAACGCCCCGTCATTGATGTCTTAGCGCGTGCTCCTTGCTATAGTGCCCTCCTAGAAAAATATGAGAAGTGTAAGCTAGGTAAAAATGGGACCGCCTTCGTTCAAAACAAGTTGCCTAAAAAGCTTGATGATCCGGGTATATTTGTTTTGCCTTGTAAGATAGGAAGATCCGAAGCTTTCGACACATTAGCCGATTTAGGGTCAAGCCTCAACTTGATTCCTTTATCCTTATTCACCGCTCTTAAGCTAGGAAAGTTAGAGGAAATGGAGGTGTTGATAGGGCTAGCGGATGGGAGTATTGCCCACCCGGTTGGAATGATTAAGGATGTAGTTGTTCACGTAGGAAAGTTAACTATATTAGCGGATTTGCACGTCCTAGACATGGTTAGTGACACTACATGCCCATTATTGGTAGGAAGAGGATTTTTAGCAACCGCTAGTGCCATGATAGATTGTAAGGAATCCAAGATAACGGTAGGTGAAGGCGATACTTGGTCGGTGTACGACGTTAAGAAGCATAGTTATGATTGTGATGATGAACCGACACCGCATTGGGTAGAGATGAATAGGAGACCGTCTAGATATGGACCTTGGATAGAAAGGAACTTTATAGGACCTCAATGCCCATTTTATCTAGAAAAAGACTTCATCGAAAAGACACATTCGGTAGAACAACTCATAGCTAGAGATGAAGAGCTAGACCCTTTTGAGGACCCCTTGGTCTTTAGGAAGATGATTGAGTTCTTAAGCGTAATGCCCATTAACATAGAAAGGAATAAATGGAAAAGAGAGGGAGACAAGTGTAAATGGAGGTGGGACAAGCCACCTAAAGAAGGTGACGGATCATGGCATATGAGGATGACTTTGTATGATCCGGATGGAGAAAAGTTTGAAAGGTTATACCATACTAAGGAAACCGATAGGAAGTTGAAACCTAATTTTGATCCCAAAGATGTCCTCAATGAGGAACTCACCCGTATCACGTAGTAACCCATGACCTTGAGTCTAGCTACAAGACTCGTAAATAAAGAAAAGCTCTTCTTGGGAGGCAACCCATGCTTTGTGTGATTTTATTTTGCTTGTTTGTTCTTTTCTTCCGTATGCATGCTTAATTTTTATTGTTGGTAGATCATGTTTCTAAACTAAATAGTGGAAATACTTTACTTTGTTGTTATGGCCTAGTCTTAACTCCACCTAAAGGTATTTTTGCAAAAGATAAGTGTAAGGGGAAACCCCAAATATGTTTTCAAGAAACAAACCGATCATGATTCTCCACAATATTAAATGAACATGTATATTCGTATTTGTTAGAGTCAAATGCTTGTATTGAGTCATAATGAAGTTTTGCAGGATTTTCCAGGAAGTAGGACCAAGTTTTTCCAGAAATTTTCCGGAAACTTAACATAAGAATTTCTGCAGGTCACTTCTGACGGCGTCAAGAGTTTACTCTTGACGGCGTCAAGTGTAAAAATCTGGAAATTTTACCAGTTTTGTTTTTCTAACAGAGTCTTATGGTTTTTGTGAATTATTAAGTTTTATAATCTCCAGGAGATCTGCAAACTTCATTCCACAAGCATTATATCTTATCTTGTTTTCTAGGATTTAGTAACTTATATAGGATGCCACCGATTTTACGCGAGGTTGTCTTGTCTATTTTATCAGGTTTTACAGGTTATGTATGACAAGAAGATGATTTATATTCTGGAAGGGAAGCTTTGATTGTTCATTTTCTTGGAGGAAGATTTAACCTGGCCATCTTATTATCCATACCGAGCGAATCAGGGGAGTATTTGATTTCATTCTTTTTACTTTTTTCACTTTTACATTCTTTACTTGAACATTGGGGACAATGTTCATCTTAAGTGTAAGGGGAGGGTAAAAAGATGATACCTTACATATGCACTTTCGCTTGAGTTTGTTTTGTTTGATGGTAGATGTGTAATAAAACTAGGAGAAATACTTGTTAGTGTAATTTTAGCGCCAAATTTAAAATTTTTTACAACATTTAGGAGTGAAACTTTAGCCATAGCAAGCGCCTCATGGATAGGAGATTGTATGACTAGCACATAACCGTATATTCAGAAAAATTTTCCACCCAAATATGTGAGGTTCGCCTTTAGATTTGATAGGAAAAGCATTTATTATTAGTGCTTATTAGTGTACCGGTAGTATTTAGATTCTAGAACTTGCGTTACTGATGCATCCCGAGACCGCTAGTGAGACTACATTCGTGTGGTAGGATTTACTACATGATAAGAGGCATTAGGATTACCCTTGTGTTAAACCCGTATTATAATTACTTGACCATTTAAGTCATATTACTTGGCTAGTTAAGTCAACTAATTTTTCCCACACCCTTTGCGTTGTACTCATTTTTAGTACACGAAACCCCTAGTACACCCCTCCGAGCCTATCTTTTCGTTTCTAACTTTAAGCATTTTACTTAAAGGAAGAATTTGTTACACCCCACTTAAATGTACAACCAAATCGCCTTAGCCTTCCATGTATGCGCTTATTTTTAGTGCATTACTGTTATTTGTTAAACCCTAAGTTAACTATCTAATTGATTACATGGTTGCTAAGTCGAGTCATATCCTTGTACATATTGTTTTGGGACGATTGGGACTCATGGGTAAGTACTTATTTTATGGAGTAATGGGGAAGAACATCATTTATTACCCCCATATGTACGTTAATCTTAAAAGTGCTCCAAGTGTTTTGATTTTCTTGATTCGAGTTATTAGATTAGTTAATTGTAAAGTATGTAAAGATTCAAGTGTAAGGGGAATGTTCATTCCCTATGATGTATTATTTTGGATGGTAGGGTAAGAGTGTATGTCTAAAAAAAAAAAAATCGAAAAACAAGAAAAAGAAAAGAAAAAAATAGAAAAAGGAAAAAGAGAAAAAACATACGGACTACCATCCCTTTTTATTCTACGTTCATTTTATATTTTTGTTATTTTTTTCATTTATTAGCTTAAGTCGAGTCTAGTCTTGGCTTAGCAACGCCATATTGTACATGTAATTGACTAAGATTGTTAACTCGCCACCAGTAAAACTTCCTTTATCCAACAAAATCGTGTATTTCATATCCCTACACCTAACATTACAACCCTTTAAAAGACCTCTTTGATAGTTTATCCTAGGTGCTTACGCCATGTGGTGGAGGTTTGATCCTTTCCCAAGCCTATGGTAATCTATTTTGCTATGACAGGTAGTGAGAGATATCTTCCGTTTCCATATTGTAATTTACACTTTATTACACCCGAGAGATGTGAGTATCTAAACACTATTTGTGAGGTGCTTGTGTATGACCTCCGTGCTTGTCTATTGGTCTTTAGTGGAACGATTATTTGTTGTAATTACTTTTATATTAGTGTTAAATGACCCCTAACTTGTATTTTGACTAGAATAAAAGCGCATTTGCTTGAGGACAAGCAAATCTCAAGTGTAAGGGTATATGATGAGGCGAAAAATGATCCACTTTTTGGGGGTCATTTAAGCCCGGAATTGAATTTATTTGATCAAATATTGCCCTAAATCGTTCCTTTTGTGATTTTAGGTACTTTGGGAGTGAAATCTGGAAAAGGAAGCAATTCGGACGTTTTTGGAGCATAAAAGTGAAGAAAACGCCAAAGTCTTAATTTTTCATGCTGGGAACAGTAGGTGACGGCGTCAAGAGTAACTTCTTGATGGCGTCAAGAGCAAAATTTCATGACGGTCCAGTACAGATTTGACGGTGTCACGAAGTAGGGCATCAAGAGTAAAAGTCATGACGGCCTGGAAATGATTATCACATGACGGCGTCAAATGTAGATCAAGGCAGTCCGAGAAGAGTTTTGGCGGCGAGGTGACGGAGTCACAAGTTTATTCTTGACGCCGTCAGACCCCTTTTCCTATATATAGTTTTCTAATTTTCACATTAAAGAAAGAGAAGTTTTGGAGAAACCCTAAGTACGAACTTGGTGCGAATTTTACAGGTTTTTCAAGGGTTCCAATCCCTTGATACCTTTCATGTGTAATTGAGATAAGTGTTCTTTTAATTCAATCAATATGTCTATGTGTTGGTTGTCTATATCTTGTTCTTGTCTTAATTCCATCATGCTAGGCTAGATCTATCTTGTGTTTGCTTGGATCTAATGAAACCTAGATGTTAATTATTTGTTGATTACTTGTTTATACTTGTCTTGGATGAATGATTTATATGTTAGGCTTAAGAAAACTGGCAGATTTCCAATTGGTAACATGCTTGAACGTCTTAAGAAACATGAACCGACGCGCACTAGGTCTTTATTGGTTGTATTTAATGCATGAGCCACTGTTTATAATCCCTATGGTTGTGCTGGGCATGGTATAGGAGGAGATAAGAGCTCATAGAATTGGGGAGTTAAGTGTGCCACCCCATGAATGGTATTAAGGAATACGATCCGTCATCCATGCAATTATAACAAGTAATTAACGTGTAAAAGATGTCTAGGGAGTAGTGAAATCTAAGTAAACACATTTTCTCCACTTATTGCTCACAACTTTAGTATAATTTAGTTTGTTTTCATTTCTAGTATTTTATTTTGATTGCATCTTTAGTATTGGGTTAGTTGATTAGCAACTAATTCCGCCCAAATCTTTCAAACCCGAGATTTTTACTTGCTTTCTAAAAAATATAAAATACAAAAATAATCATCCCTCACCTTTAGAACTAGTATTTAGGTTTTCTAATCCTAGCGACACTATTCCTAAGCTGAACGATCAATCCCCTGGTACTTGTCACTATACTATACTACAACGATTAGGTACACTGCCTGGTGGGGGTTGTAAGCTTCTCGAGATCCCTCGAGAGGTAAAGCCTGGTGCAATTCCCACGCATCATCGACTACCTCAACATGTAGGAAACATGAATGGGTGGTTGAATAAAGATGAAAGGGAGTTAGGATGGAATGGTGTGGATTCGAATCTAGAGTCCACAACGAGTAGTAAGTTAAATTGATCTGAATAGGGAGATAAGTGCGTGAGTGGAATTTGAGCCATTATGCGACGTCTTTTGTTTTGTGTTATGTTTTGGAATTCGTATATTGTCTTTTGCCGTCTGGAGCCATGTTGGAGCATAATTACTCTTGAAATTAGATCGACCTTATCCAAGTGATCCTGATTATAGAGTTTACGTTATCGTTGGAAATTGTTCCATGTGAGATGATTGTTGCGACGCCTTTTGTTTTTGTTTGCGTGATGGTTTGCATGATGTGTTGTCATAGGAGGGAGTACATTTGTGAAAGGGGGCATAGATAATTATGGTGGCCAACATAATTATACATGCGTCACAACACAAGTGGACTTGCAAGTATGATAGCATGGATTGCATAGTCTATTAGGTGCTATGTGGTATATGTGCGTTATCATTGAGATGTGTGGTTTTGGAAGTAAGTATGCGTGTGGAATAGGCTTATAACTATTGTCGCGAACATAATTATAAGGGTATCACACACGTGGACTTGTGACCATTATTGCATTGATTGATGTTTGTTGTTATATGTTGTGGTAGATAGTATGTGATATCATGTTGGGGATGGCTGTATGGTTAGAGAAGTATTCTCTTAACCATTTGAGCAGTCGTTATATGTTGGGGGTGTGTAGGTGGTAAGATTCCATCCTACCTATCATATGTTGATACCTCAATTATCGGTGGGTACTTATGTTGTGGTATTTAAGTTGATTCGTTTGCTAGGCGCTCAGTTTGTATACCCAATTCTTTGGTTGGCATTCCTATTCGTTCCATGATGGTACAGATGCCATATTCCTTCTATTTGACGTCATGGTAGGTGTTGGGAAATTGAATTCATTTTGTTGGATATTGGTTCGTTTCTTTGGTTATCCCATACATTCATTCTTCGGATGAATGTTATACTATTCCTCAAATATTGTTGGTTCGTGACGAGTTGGTGTGGATATTTAATCCCTCATTTACACACACCAATTGAATTTTGTGACCTGTTTGTATCGATGTTTTTCTATGATTTTGGTTTGATCGTTGTACGAATGAGTCTGTAAGTTCATCGTTTGGTTTGCAATGTTTTTGCGTGAGTGTTCACTGGTATGAGTTCGTTTAAGGATTATTTTGATTACGAAATTCTTCAATGTCTTTTGCGTTTGATTAAGAGGTTGTAATAGAGTCTTTATGGCATTTTACAAATTTGTTTTGGGTATTTCAAGGTCGTTTGATGGAAACTAATATTTTTATGGGAAATGAAGTGTGAAAAAAAATGGTTATGTTGATGTCTTACATAAAATGGTTTATGTATCTTTTATAAAAAATGTATAAGTTTAAGATATGCTTTGTGAAAAAAAAAATGGTGTTCATTTGTTTTTGGGAAGGTAGAGTACGGGAATAAGAACTGTCTATGGTTCTCATTTACCAAACTTGTTATGTATTTGATTCATCGAGTGTTTCTTTCGTTGAGGTACGTTTGTGGATGTTTTATAGGTACGTGTATTTTATATTTTCTTTGTATGGATGTTCATGAACATTTTATCCGTGTCTACTTTTATTGGGGGAAAATTTCTCATTGTGTTTTCTAGCTTTGATTTTGATGTTCGTTACTTCGCTAGTCGGTAATTCGTACCCCTTTTGAGTTCGTTGATATGCATTTTAGTTCGACCGGTTTCATGGTTCGCGTCATTTACTTAGGATAGATTGTCGTTTTTATTATCAATTTGTTCGTTGAAGAAGAAGAGGATGTTTGCCAAGTTGTTCAAGTGAGAGGTGTAGCTTTAAGATGTACGTTCTTCAGGAAGGTGGTCAACGATAGTGAGTGTTCGTGGACACTAGTAAGATAAAAGTAGTGAAGCGTGGAAAGTACCTGAGACACCATCTGAGAGACGATTGTCCTCAGGATTGGCAGGTACTGTTGACTATTCATTTGTATCTTTCTATAGATTGCGTAGGCATCGCGGAGGTGGAAGATCCATAAGAGGAACTGTGTGATACGTGATTTAAAGTTGGGGAGTAGAACTTGGAGATGATATTTGTATGGAGCAGAAAGTGTGGTCTACCCAGATCATGAGAATCTTTAGCATATATTTGACAAGAGGTTAATATATGGGTGTGTGATGAGTGCTCAAACACTCATCATTTTTGGTCAAATCTGAACCGCAAAACATACAAAAACACTCAGAAATGCATCAAAATACTGAAAGTATTTCAAAATTGTGTTTTATATGTTTTAGATGCAAAATGAGCAAAAACAGATGAAAAACGTACAAAGTTTGCAAAATTGGCAGTTTCAGTCCCTGAACTTTCAAAAATTGGCAAAAATAGTCCCTGAGCACTTATTTGAAAAGAAAAGTCACCAAAGGTCCTTTTGAAACCATAAGTTGTCATATTTTGTCCTTTGGTGAAAAATCTCAAAAGTTTTGGAAAATTACAAAATTAGTCCCTGGAGTTTCAAACTTTGGTAGATTTGGTCCCTGATGGGAATTTTTGAAAGAAAAATCATTTTTGGTCCTTGGAAAATCAAAATGTGTCAAAATGGCCCTTTGATGAAAAGTTTGAAGAAATTGCAAGATCAGTCCCTGAACTTTGGAAATTGGCAAAAATGGTCCCTGGGATTTCAAAGTTGGAAAAATATTTATGGCCCTCTGATTATTTAAACTTGGCAAGTTGAGTCCCTTGGATAACTTTAGAACATTGCCAAAAATCACCCTTGCATTTTCAGAAAATTGCAATTTTGATCCTTGTGCTTTAATAAACCAAACGGACTATTTTGATTATTAAACACAACCCACCAAACCCTTTACTAAAATAAAAACCGGCCCACTCCCACCTTTAATACATCCCAGTTTGACCAGGTCAAACCATCACCCCCGACCACTGTACACCATCCCCTACCTCCCCCATTTTCAGCTCCATGTCTCCCCCCTCCTCTCCAATTTCCCACAAATCCCTCACTTACACCCATACATCCCCCCTCTTCATTAATTAGCACCAACTTCCCTCACCAACTCCACCAAAGCCTGCCTTTTCAAATTCCCGCAAAAATGCCATTCAATGGCTGAGATCAAATGAAGCTATCCTACGGCCAAGATTGAAGTGGGAAAGTCAAGTAGAAGCTCCAGGATCTATTTAAGTCAAAAAGAGAGAAGAAATATGTATTAGAATAACAGTAGTTAGTGTAGCTTAAGAGTAGTGTAACTCATCTTAGGTTTTAGCTTAAATTCTCAAATTCTGTTGTAATCTTTTGCTTAAGATACTTGTATTCAGTATTATTAGTATATCAGAAACTTATTCCACCTTTTAATTTAAAAATTGCAGTGTTAAATTTCAAATTTGTGTTTTTAATTTAAATATTTTAAATTGTTGTTAAGTATTGGAAGTGGTTGTTATCTGGTTCTTTAAGCTTAATAAGGTTCACTAAGTAAGCTTTTACAAGTTTACTCAACATTTTACTCAATTTTATAAATAATTCCATAAATTCAAGAAAATCAGTCTTTAAATCCAAAATAAGTGAGAGACAGAAAAGAAGCAAAGAAATCTGAAAGGTTTTGGATTTTTATGGTATTAAAAGCTTATTTGGAAGCTTTGGGACAGGTGTGAGTCCCTGCTATTACCAGTTCTGTGTCTGGATCCATTTGTTAGTTCTAGTTTCAATTTCTTTCAATACTACTGTAGCATTACTTAAACCTTGTGTATTTGTTGTTTGTGAGTTTATTGGGCTTAGTTGTTCTTAAAAATTGTATTGTGGATAGCTTTTGTTCTTTGATTCTCAAAGTTGCTCAGTTTCATAATTCCACTGCCAATTTAGCTTGTTAATGATTTATGGTAGTTTGTTGTTATTGTTGTTATATATGTGTTCATTTATGCTTACCTTATTATACTAGATCATCCTGGATAAGTAGATTAGATTCAATCAGTGGTATCCTTTGAAAATCACATTTTCACTTTCATAAAGGAGTGTTTGGATATAGCTTGATTAGTGCATGTTTGTTGTTGTTTTAGTGTTGTTTTGGTGTAGACACAATGTATTAGGTTTAGTTAGGGTCCAGGAATTATGAAAATGGCAACCTAAACATAAGAAAGTCAAAATCCCATATCACATCCCACAACAGTTAACTGTTTTGGTTTTTGGAATCCATGATCACTAATTTTGGCTCATAAGTTGTTATATTATCATATTTTAGTCTCATTATAGTTTTTTAGAACATAATCAATCAGAAGATCTTGCTTAAAGTTCATGTAAGTCAAACTTTGTGATTTCCTCAAAAAGTCAAATATGCACATCTCAGATTTTTCCAAATATTGCAAGAATTTATTTGATTTTTGTGTTATGATTTAAGCATTGTGGTTTTTTGCATGTTAAAGTATCCCACCTCATCTTTTAAGTTCCATGGTTCTTTCATTTTTACCATTTTTCTAGTGGGCCCCACCTTAGATCAAAAACACTTGCAGGGGGAGTGCATCCCCTGCTGCACAGACCACAGCCCCAACACCACCACTTGGTGGTGGCTTTCTGGCCACCACAGTGGTCCACAGTCCTCAAATTTTGTTCCTTTCAACTCCCCTTGGTAGGCTCCATGGTTTGACCTAGAAACCACTGGGACCCACCTGAAACAGTCCCTCCACTTTGTCCCTTTTGTTGTGTTGAGCAAGTGCTTATTTGGCTTATTTGAGTACTACTAGCTTATTCAGGGGATTGGATTGGGTTCTTTTGGCTTATTTCCATTCATCAAACACTTATCCACCTAAAACCACCCCTGATCCAAGTTTAAGCTTATTTTAAAGCTATTTTCCTTGACAGTTGACCAAAGTCAACTGTCCTACCTTATTGTGCTTTCACAGCTTATTTTTAAGTTCCACACCTTTTGTTTTTATAAAAGTTTTTCATTTTTAGTTATAAAATAGGTTTGTAAAAGAAAAATCAAGAAAAAACAATTTAATATTAAGTGATAGTTTCTATTTAATGTAATTTAAATTTTAATTTTCATTTTTAAATTTTTATTAAGTACTTAGCATTTTTATATTTTTATTAATTACCTTTTATATTAAAGTATTTTTAGTAATTTTATCAGATTTTTATTTTGCCATTTAGTATTTATTAGAATTAATATTAGTTTTATTAATAATTAAATAATAATTAAGTTTTAAATAGCATAATTAGTTTTTATTATGTAAGACCTTGTTTTTATATTTTTCCTAGCTTTGATATAATATAATATAATTTTTGGAATTTTTCTAGAATTTTTACTGTTTATTTTCTATTTTTTATAATTTAAATTAGTTTAATTAGGTAATTAATATATAATTAGTAATTAATTAATACAAAAACCACAAAAAGACAAAAATACTTATTTTTAATTTTAAAACATGTTTTTAGTTATTTTATAATTTTAGAAATTTTATTTTCATTTTTCTAGTCTAAATTAATATTATATTGTATTTAATTATTTTAAATATTATTAATTAGTATTAATTAGTAATTAATTAATAATAAATAATTAATTAGTGTAAAAATTTATTTTCTTTTTCTAAAAATTTTATTTTACCCTTAGGTTTGTAAAAAAGTCATTTTCACCCCCTGTGGGTTTTCAGATTTCAGTTTTCACTTTTTATTTCGTACGTTTACGTTTTATTTAAACGTGAACGTACGCGTTTTTAGGTTTTAAACGTTTCTGGTTTTGCCTAGCTTCCAGTCCTATTCATATAGCTTGTTTAAGCTATTTCATTGTAGATTCCTCAGTTTAGCCAATCTCAAACCCTTATCCATCCAAATTCACCCGATCATAAACCCGTTTTATAACCATCATACCTCGTCGGGACATAACGACCCGGGGAAACCACTATATTCCGCGGAGCATTGACTCTAAGCTGTTTGACCTTGTTGACCATCACCTGGTCAATTTAGGTTGACCGTTTGGAGCCAATCAGTGTGTTTGATTTTGGGAGGAAGCCGGGGTATACATTTATCCTTAGCTATGTTCTCCTATATCAACAATTTTCATTCTAGTACTGAGTATGTGTCGTGTGAAAAGTTGTATGGAAGGTAATGTAGCTCATCTGTTCTGTGGGCAAAGGTTGGAACAAGCCAACTAATTGGTCCTGAACTAGAACGAGAGGCTACGAATAAGGTTTTCTGGCTAAGGAAAGACTTAAGGCAGCAAGAGATCGCCAAAAGAGTTATGCGGGTTATTGCCGTAAGCCTTAGAGTTTGGTGTTGGTGATATTGTGAGGTTAAAAGTATCTCCTTGGAAGGGTGTTGTGCGTTTCGGTAAGAAAGGCAAGCTAGCACCGAGATACGTAGAACCATTTGAGATTTACGGAAAGGATTGGATTTGAAACATTTCGGTTGAATTTGTCTGAGGAGTGAAGTAGAGTGCATGATACGTTTCACGTATCTAATGGAAAGAAGTGGTTGGCAAATGCTAGTCTGCATGTGCCATTAGATGAATGTAAGGTTGACAAGACTCTTCGTTTTGTCGAGAAACCTGTTGAGATTATGGATCGAGATTTTAAGGGTTTGAAGTGTGGTGAGATAGCGTTGGTAAAGGTATGGTGGGATTCTAAGCGTGGTCTTAAGTTTACTTGGGAACGTGAGGATCAGATGAAATTTAAGTACCCAAATTTGTTTGCTGATGTGGTTGGTGAAGTAGATCGTTTGTAGTTGGATTTTAGATCGTGGAAGTTAGAGTCGGGGTATTCATAAATGTTTGTTTTATGGGTATCTGTCATTTGTGAGTGCGTCTTGCGGTTACCATTCGGGTTTTCATTTGGTTCGAGGGTATCGTACCTACCTGTGAGAAGTCGTTTGGATCATTGGTGTTACTGATCGGTGTGGTGTATCTATTTTCGTGTATCGTTGGAGTGTTTTCTATCGTGTGAATTCGAGTATTTAGTCGGTTCACATTTTTGTGGTTCTTTCGCTGTGATTTTATGGTGTGGTATTATTCCGCTTAAATATCCATAAATTTCCTTCTGCTGTCGTGAGTGGTGACTATAGTAGTTGAAATCTCGGGACGCGATTTCCCTAAGTGGGGGATGATGTAACAACCGTGGTTTTAGCAGGTCAGTTTGACTGATAGTCTTGACTCGGTTGACGTTTGTTTGGTGTGTATTAGGTGTTTGAAGTGATATATGAGTGATATGGGTGAGTTTTAGCACTAAATCCCTTTGCGTAAGTGGTTTTATTGTGATTTGGAAAGTTTGTAATTTGGGAAAGTTCATTTTGATCACCTTTGTGGTGTAGAAATGACTTGTGTAGTTTTGGTGTTTTTTTGTGTTTTTGCGTAACGAGTCTTCGTTCAAGTATTTGAGCGTTAGCAAGTTACGAGGAGTTTGTTTTTATGTGTTATGCTTATAAAAGAGTGTGAAAATCTATCTTTGGAAACTTTGTTTTGAAAATGATAATTTTCCGGTTGGTCGTAAAAACTGAGGTTTTTCGCGTAAGACGTCAGGATTAGTTACGGGTATTTATAAAATATGAAAAGTATGAGGTTTTTCGTGTAATAAATTAATTTAATAAAAAAATAAATAAAAAAATATATATGTAAGTAAAAATTCGGCTAGAGGGATTTTAGGGGGAAAAGAAAACCCAATTTGAGTCCAAATATGACTTTTATGCCCAAGGAATCTTATCCCAACCCAAACAAGCCCAACCTCCAACCCATATTTACCCCACAAACGACCCATAACCCCTTTTTCCTGCAATTTAGAGTTGACACGTGGAGAATCAAGAAGAAAAAAAATTAGGGTTTTTATTATTGAAGCTAAAATCAAGATCAAGGTATATTTTCGATACTAGTTTTCATCCAATTAATTAGTTATTGATCTAATTCATGTAATGTAAAGTATGATGGATTAGGGTTTGTGTTAACTTCTGTAAATTAATGTTATTAAACATGTTGGGATCAATTAATGATAATAGTAAGATGATTGGTTAAGAGAATTGAGCGTAAAACATGTTAGTTATTGAGTTAGGGTTTGGACAGATTTGTAAGGCTGTAAAGATGTGAGTGTAAATAACAGATGGTGATGAGTTAAGTCACAAATTTTAGGTCTAAATTGAAGTATAATGAAAGAGATTTCCAAAAAGTCCAGCCACGATCAATTTTGAGGTCGGGAAGTCGGTCTTTTGATTTTTCTTTGTTAAGGTGTCAAAGCTGTCAAACCGGGACAGATTTTGGGTAAAAGTTTGAGGGTGGCATGTGGTTGTAAAAGTGGTATTTTGACTTGGTCTTCTGGAATAGTTAATTTTTAGGTTATATTAAACTACCACGAAGAGGATTCGCGATAAAAACTTGTGGAAGTAATTATTAAAAATCAAAACTTTTTGGTGTGCGTTCAGATCCGAATTTGAGTAGTTGACAAGTTTGAATTTTCTATGAGTACTTGTGTGTGTAATTGATGATGCAGGTTTGGTCAACAAGAGGGTCAATATGGCAAATACGCTTGGAGCATATTTTTAGGGCCTCAAAACTGCATTTTTTCTATTTTTTAGGCCTTATTGCATTTTTCTATTTTTAGACTCTATTTTGGGCTTTCTTAATTATGTTTAGGTTACGATTTTGTTTCCTTTAATTCCTGAACTTTTCCTCCTTTATAAGGACGATTTTTGGGTCTTTTTTAGACAGATCATTGGAACCCTAATTCAATTAATAAAGAGAATTTCTCGTTTTGAGAATTTTCAGTTTAGTTCTTGTGTTGTTTGCTTACTTTTCTATTGATTCCGCATTATTTGGCATCAGAGCTTTTAGGTGATCATGGAAACACGTGGTAGAAAGAAAGTTGTTGTGGACCCATCACCTCCTGCTCGTGATCCTCGTGATGTAGAGATGATTGACAGGCTACAGCAGCGGATCCAAGAACTCGAGCTCCAGCGATTACAGCGGGAGTCGCCGGCAGAAGAGACGGAAACTGAGTCCAACGTCTGGGAGAGGACGTCAATCCTTTTGGCGGAGGAAAACCTAGGGATCGTGATCGTCGTTATCATCCTCGTCGTCATGATCATGTTGTGGATCGTGACAACAGATATCGCGATGATCCTATTCGTAGTATGGGATTGAAGATTGAGATCCCTGAGTTTACAGGTAAGGTTCATCCGGATGATTTTATTGATTGGTTGAGTACGGTTGAACGGGTGTTTGATGTGCGTGATATGCCCGACAAGCTGAAAGTGAAACTCGTGGCCATCAAGCTTCGACAACATGCTTCTTTATGGTGGGATCACATTAATAAGAGGCGATGAATTGAAGGGAAATTGAAGGTTGAGACTTGGGAAAAGATGAAGAAACTGATGAAGGCTAAGTTTCTACCAGAAAATCATCGTCAAGAGGCTTTTCTTGACTACCATAATCTGTCCCAACGGAACATGACTGTGGAAGAGGTTATCAATGAGTTTGATAAGCTTCGTATGCGGTGTGATGTAGTTGAAGAAGAAGAGCAGGTTGTTGCACGTTTTTTGGGAGTCCTTAAGCCTGAAATTGCTGATGTTGTAAGTCTTCAACCTTATTGGACTTATACGGATGTTTGTCGTTTAGCTTTAAAGGTTGAAAAATAGATTAAGGCCAAGAGTAAGAGTACCTCTAGTCGTTTCACATCATCCACCCCCAGAACCACCTCCTCTACGGCACCTAAAACCACCCCCACAACCACGGTTACGAGCAATTCTAGAGAACGTATTACCAATGGCCCTCGTTGTTACAAGTGTAATGGGCTTAGGCACTATGCACGTGACTGTTCGAATGTGAAAACTTTGGCTTTCGTACCTCATAGTGAATTCGATAATCCGAATTATGATGATCATCCGATTTATGATACCGATGCAGATGATGAGTTAGATGAACCAAGTGGTGAGTTTGTATATCCCGATCATGGAGAAGCTTTGGTTATTCAAAGAGTCCTAAATACAGTTGTTTCGAAATCTGTTGATGATAACTCGTGGCTTCGTAACAACATTTTTAGAACCAAGTGTACTTCTAAAGGGAAAGTTTGTGATATGATTATAGATGGGGGCAGTTGCGAGAATGTTGTTTCTACTTATATGGTTGAGAAGTTGGGAATGAAGACACAAGACCATCCTGAACCGTATCAGTTAACTTGGTTAAAGAAGGGGAACACTGTTAAGGTTAGTAAACGTTGTCTTGTGCAGTTTTTTATTGGTAAGAATTATAAAGATGAAGTGTGGTGTGAGGTTATTCCGATGGATGCGGCTCACATTCTGTTAGGGCGTCCATAGCAATTTGATAGGAGAACCAGACATGATGGGTTTCAAAACACTTATAGCTTTAAGAAGGATGGTGTAAACATTACCTTGGTTCCTTTTGATTCTCGTTAAACACCGGCCGAGGGTTCTAATTTATTTATGAAGAAGACTGAGTTTGAGGGACTTATGAAAACCAGCCCTTATATGTTTGCTCTTATGGTTGTGGAAGAAAACCAGATTACCAGTGAGGTTCCCTTACAAGTTTAACCATTACTTAAGGAGTTTGCTGATGTGATTCCTGATGACATACCCCCTGGATTACCGGCTATAAGAGACATTCAGCATTGCATAGATTTTATTCCAGGTTCCTCTATTCCGAATAGACCAGCTTATAGGATGAATCCAAAGGAGTTTGCAGAGCTTCAAAGACAAGTAACCGAGTTACTAGAAAAAGGGTTGATTCGGGAGAGTATGAGTCCATGTGCAGTACCTGCCTTGTTGGTACCCAAACATGGGGGATCCTTTCGGATGTGTATTGATAGTCGAGCTGTGAACAAGATAATGATCAAGTATCATTTTCCCATTCCACGATTGGATGATCTTCTTGACCAATTACATGGTTCTACCATATTTTCGAAGATTGATTTAAGGAGTGGATATCATCAGATTAGGATGCGACCTGGAGATGAGTGGAAGACAGCTTTCAAAACTCGAGATGGATTGTACGAGTGGATGGTCATGCCTTTTGGGCTCCCTAATGCGCCAAGTACATTCATGCGCCTCATGAACCAGGTTTTTAAACCTTTTATGGATGACTTTGTTGTCGTTTACTTTGATGATATTTTGATATATAGCAGCAGTCTTGAGCAACATTTAGACCACCTTCGTCAAATATTTTCTGTGTTACGGGAACAGAAGTTGTATGCCAATGGAAAAAAAATGTCATTTCCTTGTGACTGAAGTGACCTTCTTAGGGTATATTGTTACGGGTAGCGGCATAAAAATGGACCCAGCAAAAGTTGAGGCGATTCTTAGCTGGCCAATACCTTCCACTATTCATGACATTCGGAGTTTTCACGGATTGGTGTCTTTCTACCGGCGTTTTATCCGGAACTTTAGTTCTATAATTGCGCCCTTAACTGAGTGTATGAAGGGTGGTCGATTCACGTGGACAAGTGAGGCTGCCAAGGCTTTTGACATTCTAAAAGCTAAGGTAACCGAAGCTCCTGTTTTGGCATTACCTAATTTTGATGAAGTTTTTCAGGTTGAGTGTGATGCATCTGGAGTGGGCATTGGTGGTGTTCTAAGCCAAAATCAGCGTCCGATTGCTTTCTTTAGTGAAAAACTCAACGACGCGAGACGCAAGTATTCCACTTATGATAAAGAATTTTATGCAATTGTTCGTAGTTTGGATACTTGGAGACATTATTTGCTTTCTAAGGAATTTATTCTGTTTTCTGATCATGAGGCTTTGAAATTTATTAACGGGCAACATAAGCTGAAGCCTCGCCATGCCAAGTGGGTGGAATTTATTCAGGCTTTTTCATTTGTTATTCGACATAAGGCTGGGTCGAATAATCAGGTGGCGGATGCGCTTAGTCGACGTCATTCATTAATTACCACTATGCAGATTAAGGTACAAGGTTTTGATTCGTTTCGTTGTCTTTATTGTGATAACCCTGATTTTAGGGAGATATGGAGTAAATGTGGTACTGGTCCTTTCCATCAGTTCTCCAAGCTGGATGGTTATTTGTTTAAAGGTGCGCGGTTATGTATTCCTTTTTGTTCTTTGCGTGAGGCTATTGTGTTAGAGGGGCATGCTGGTGGATTAGCGGGGCACTTTGGGCGTGATAAGACATTAGCCCTTCTTCGTGAACAGTTTTATTAGCCCAAGATGGAACATGATGCCAGTAGGCTTCTTGAAAGGTGTCATACATGTCACATTGCTAAGACTCATAGCAGTAATGCAGGTTTGTATACCCCTTTGTCTATTCCTGTTGCTCCATGGGAAGATGTCAGCTTGGATTTTGTTCTTGGGTTGCCTCGTACTCAGCGAGCTAAAGATTCTGTTATGGTAGTTGTTGATCGATTTTCAAAGATGGCTCATTTTGTACCTTGTTCGAAAACATTCGATGCTAGTCAAGTGGCAAGATTGTATTTTGCAGAAATTGTCAAATTGCATGGTGTTCCTAAGACTCTTACTTCTGATCGAGATGTCAAGTTTGTGAGTCACTTTTGGCGTACTTTATGGACTCGCTTGGGATCTAAGTTACAGTTCAGTAGTTCCCATCACCCCCAAACTGATGGACAAACTGAAGTCGCCAATCGGAGTTTAGGAAATCTTTTACGTAGTTTAATTGGGGAAAATGTTAAACAATGGGATCTTATTCTTCCACAAGCTGAATTTGCCTATAACCGGTCAGTTAATCGCACTACAAGTAAGAGTCCTTTTGAAATTGTGTATGGACGGAATCCAATTACCCTTTTAGATATGATTCCTATTCTAGAATTGGGACAATTTAATAAGGAAGGGGCTGACCAGTCTGAGCAGATTAAGGAGTTGCATCGAGCGGTTCGAGAACAGATTGTAAAGCATAATGAACAATACAAGGAGCATGTGGATAAACGTCGTAAACAGGTTTTGTATCGGGAGGGTGATCTTGTTTGGATTCACCTTCGTAAGGAGCGTTTCCCGGGAGGGCGTTTTGGGAAGTTGAAACCGCGAGGAGATGGTCCTTTCCGTGTTCTTAAAAAGATTAATGATAATGCTTACAAGATCGAGCTTCCTGGACATTATAATGTTTCAGCTACTTTTAATGTTGCGGATTTGTCGCCATATAAAGGAGGTAGTGATGATGAGCCAGACTCGGAGTCGAGTCTTTTTAAAGAAGGGGAGGATGATGCAGGTTTGGTCAACAAGAGGGTCAATATGGCAAATACGCTTGGAACATGTTTTTAGGGCCTCAAAACTGCATTTTTTCTATTTATTGGGCTTTATTGCATTTTTCTATTTTTAGACTCTATTTTGGACTTTCTTAATTATGTTTAGGTTACGATTTTGTTTTCTTTAATTCCTGAACTTTTCCTCCTTTATAAGGACGATTTTTGGGTCTTGTTTAGACAGATCATTGGAACCCTAATTCAATTAATAAAGAGAATTTCTCGTTTTGAGAATTTTCAGTTTAGTTCTTGTGTTGTTTGCTTACTTTTCTATTGATTCCGCATTATTATTGGTCCATGGACTTCTGGGATTAGCTTCTATGCTTATGAGAGACCATGGTAAATTTTTGGTGTGAGTTGTTGAGCTTTATTTGTTGTGATTTTATGTGGGTGAATGTACCCAAAAATTCTGCATTTTCTGATTTTAAGAGTGCAAGGGATTTAGTGAGTGTTAAGTTATGGTAATGGTTAGTATGGTGTCTAAGGGATCCATGGTGGGTCATATGAGTCTTGGACATCCATCATATGTGTATTACATGGGTTGTAGCTTTTGGCTTGACCTTGTGTAATGTGGATTATTTTTGTGTGCTATAGATTGTGAATTGTTTTTGTGGAAGCTGCGGAGTTTAAGGTGAGTTCATAGTCCCATATTTTTACTTTGTTTTAAACTTGGGATGGGAATGATGCTTGTCTTAAATGATTTGATTTACTGTGATTATGTGTGTGGTATTAAAGAGCTTGGACCTATAATGTTATCGTATGCATGCTATGTGTGATTATTTGCTTGTGTGGATGTATATGAGATCCAATTAGGAGGATGTTTATCCTGTTACTCGCGCATGCGACCTAATTGATGTTTGATATAGTTGATGGGATCCAATTAGGAGGATGTTTATCCTGTTACTCGCGCATGCGACCTAATTGATATTTATGGGGTCGGAGGACACGAGCCGTCCTAATGGTTGCTTTTTGAGTGTTATTGCCTTTGCGTGTGGATATTGATTTGCAAATGCATGTAGCTATATGATAACCTATAGTTATTTGTCCAGCTATATTTTGTAATCACAGTGAATTCGGTTGCCTTGTGTGTTGAGTCTCAAACCTATGAATCTCACCAACGTTATGTTGACATTTTAAGCATCATTTTCAGGTGAGCATTCTAAGGATAAGATAGAAGGATGTGGATAGACGAGGCCTTAGTTGCATTGGAAGTGGTTTATCATCTATGTTTGGATTTATGTTTTGTTTTGGTTATTTTATTTTGGGGTATTGTTACAACACTTTGTGTTTGTACATTGCTCGATTTATGTGCATGTAGTTGTTCTCTATGTAGACACCAGGTGTTGTGATGATATCCATGAAGTTACACCCGCGCGTTTCCGCCGTGGCGGGGTGTGACACCCACTCTTCCAAAACCCGAGATTTTTAATTGCTTTCATTAAAATACAAAAATTCAAAAAGAATCATCCCTCACCTCTAGACCTAGTTTTTAGGCTTTCTAATCCTAGCGACACTATTCCTGAGTTGAACGATCAATCCCCCAGTACTTGTCACTATACTATACTACAACGATCAAGTACACTGCCTGGTGGGGTTGTAAGCTTCTCGAGATCCCTTGAGAGGTAAAGCCTGGGGCAATTCCCACGCATCAAGTTTTTGGCGCCGCTGCCGGGGAATAGTTATTGTCTAGGTTAGGATTTCTTTTTATTAGGTCTACTTGCTAGATTCCTTTCTTGTAAGATTTTGTGTTTATTTCTAGGATTTCTTTAGTCTATCTTATTTCTTCGTGTCTTTGTTCGTAACCTTTACCATCCGACATCATGGAAGGTGGTAACATCTTTGAACCCATCAACCCATCACAACAAAACCACCCACAAAACCCACCACTAGCGAACCAACCTCTTAGGCCCCGAACCCTAGGAGAGTATTCTCGTCCTAGCCACCAAGGCTATCAAAACATTATTGAGCTCGCCCAAGGAGCCAATGTGTCCCCCTTGCGATCCGACACCATCCGGTTGGTGCAAAGCGGATGTGCATTCCATGGACTTCGTTCCGAAGATCCTAACCAACATCTCAAGGATTTCCTTAAAATCGTAGATTCTATAGACCTTGATGTTACAACTAGAGAGTCAACCCGATTACGCCTATTCCAATTCTCTCTACGTGATCAAGCTAGTCAATGGCTTGAACGTTTACCTGCGGGATCCATCACCTCATGGGATGATCTCACCACTCGTTTCCTTGCTCAATTTTTCCTACCGGGGAGAACTACCAAGCTTAGAAATGATATCTTGATGTTCCAACAACGTCAAGGTGAAACTCTATATGATGCATGGACTCGTTTCAAGGACTTACTCCAAAAAGTCCCTCATCATGGCATAGATCTTTGGCTCCATGTCCAAATCTTCTATGACCATATCGATCTCTCCACAAGGCGAACCATTGACCAATCAGCCGATGGCTAGCTACGTGATCTAAGTGCGGAAGAATCATGGGAACTCATAGAAGATCTTGCTCTCTATGACAACGAAAGTTGGAATGATCCCCGTGATTTGAACAAAACGGTCAAGGCAATATCTTTGCCTTTGAACAATTCTAGCACTCCCGACCATAGGATCATGGAACTTGAGGACCAAGTCAAGTTTCTCATGAAATCTTACGAAGCTCCTAAGCCTTCAAGCCAAGTGAACAAAACCACTTCTTCATGAGAATTATGTAGTGGTCCCCTTGACACTTGTGATTGCGTGGAACTCCCCGGAACAGCTTTTGCGGACTACGCATCCTCGGGTACCGACGAAGCGGGAGATAAGTGGTACACTTTCAAACCCGAGCCAAACCCTTACGGTGATTCCTACAACCCTTCTTGGAAAAATCACCCGAACCTTAGGTGGAAACAAAACCAAAATAATTCTTCCAATCCGCCTAATCGTTACCAACCAAACGGTCCACCCTCCAACCGTACTTTCAACAACAATCCTTCTAATAACTATGGTAGTACCAATAATCTTGATGGGTTGATGTCCAAGTTTATGGCATCTCAAGAAGCTCGCATAGCTAAATTTGAAACCAAATTCAATCAACAACAGACATAGATGACCAACAAGATTGACAACTTGTTTAAATCCCTCAACAACCAAGCGCTAATTACACCTAGAAGTGACACTAGGGACGCTAATAGCGGAATCCAAATTAAGGACCCCTCGTCATCCAAACACGTCCACTTTGTCAATGTTGTCACTATTCAGCCAAAAGATAAAGATATAGAAGAAAGTGACAAGGATGAAGTTGGAGGAGAAACCGAGACTAGGGATGAAATTAAGGAAGTTGAGGTTAATATGGGAGAAAAGTTAGAGGAAGTAGAAAACGTAGAAGAATATTTTGATAAATCACCCACCAAGGAAGAACGGGAATATCACAAGGATTTATTCAATGATCCCGAGACACCATATATCCTTGGTTCACCCCTTATTAAAGTAGGTGATCCCTCTAACATCAACATACCATGCAACATTGGGGATATGCATGTATGGAAAGCTTATATCGATTCTAGGTCTCCTATAAACATCATGACTAGAACTTATTATAATTGGGTAATGAAGAAGCAACTTGGTTATAGGATAATGCCCAAAACGAATTTGATAAGCAACTTTGTAGGAAGAGTGAAAGGATTGCATGTAATTGTAGGAAACTTCACTTATGTGACTGACTTTGTGATAGTGTAGGATACTCGTCCGGTGATAGATGATTGCCTAAGTCAAGTAGTGTTCTGAAAACCGTTTATTGAGACCTTGATGCGTGGGAATCGCAACAGGCTTTACCTCTCAAGGGATCTTGAGAAGCTTACAACCCCCACCAGGCAGTGTACCTGATCGTTGTAGTATAGTATAGTGACAAGTACCGGGAGATTGATCGTTCAGCTTAGGAATAGTGTCGCTAGGATTAGAAAGCCTAAATACTAGTTCTAAAGGTGAGGGATGATTATTTTTGTGTTTTTATACTTTATGGAAAGCAAATTAAAATCTCGGGTTTTAAAGATTTGGGCGGAATTAGTTGCTAATCAACTAACCCAATACTAAAAATGCAATCAAAATAAAATACTAGAAATGAAAATAAACTAATTTATACTAAGGTTGTGAGCAGTAATAGGAGAAAATGTGTTTACTTAGATTTCACTACTCCCTAGATATCTTTTACACGTTAATTACTTGTTATAATTGCATGGATGACAGATCGTATTCCTTAATACCATTCATGGGGTGGCACACATAACTCCCCAATTCTATGAGCTCTTATCTCCTCCTACACCATGCCCAGCACAACTATAGGGATTGTAAACAGTGGCTCATGCATTAAATACAACCAATAAAGACCTAGTGCGCGTTGGTTCATGTTTCTTAAGACGTTCAAGCATGTTACCAATTGGAGATCTGCCAGTTTTCTTAAGCCTAACATATAAATTATTCATCCAAGACAAGAATAAACAAGTAATCAACACATAATCAATATCTAGGTTTCATTAGATCTAAGCAAACACAAGATAGATCTAGCCTAGCATGATGGAATTAAGACAAGAACAAGATATAGACAACCAACACATAGACATATTGATTGAATTAGAAGAACACTTATCTTGATTAATCATGCAAGGTATCAAGGGGTCGGAACCCTTGAAAAACCTGTAAAGTTACACCAAAATCGTACTTAGGGTTTCTCCCAAAACTTCTCTCTTTAAATGTGAAAAATTAGAAAACTATATATAGAAAAAGGGGTCTGACGGCGTCAAGACCAATTAGGTGACGCCGTCACCTCGCCGCCAAAACAATCCTCGGACTGCCTAGATCTACATTTGACGCCGTCAAGAACAATTTATTTCCAGGCCGTCATGACTTTTACTCTTGACGCCCTACCTTCATGGCGCAGTCAAAACTCTTCTGGGTCGTCATGGAATTTTACTCTTGACGCCGTCAGGGAACTACTCTTGACGCCGTCATGCACTGTTCCCAGCATGGAAAATTAAGACTTTGGCGTTTTCTTCACTTTTATGCTCCAAAAACGTCCGAATTGCTTCCTTTTCCAGATTTCACTCCCAAAGTACCTAAAATCACTAAAGGAATGATTTAGGGCAATGTTTGATCAAATAAATTCGGATTCGGGCTTAAATGACCCCCTAAAAACGGATCATTTTTCGCCTCATCATATACCCTTACACTTGAGATTTGCTTGTCCTCAAGCAAATGCGCTTTTATTCTACTCAAAAGACAAGTCAGGGGTCATTTAACACTAATATAAAAGTAATTACAACAAATAATCGTTCCACTAAAGACCAATAGACAAGCGCGAAGGTCATACACAAGCACCTCACAAATAGTGTTTAGATACTCACATCTCTCGGGTGTAATAAAGTGTAAATTACAATATGGAAACGGAAGATATCTCTCACTACCTGTCATAGCAAAATAGATTACCATAGGCTTGGGAAAGGATCAAACCTCCACCACATGGCGTAAGCACCTAGGATAAACTATCAAAGAGGTCTTTTAAAAGGTTGTAACGTTAGGTGTAGGGATATGAAATACACGGTTTTGTTGGATAAAGGAAGTTTTACTGGTGGCGAGTTAACAATCTTGGTTAATTACATGTACAATGTGGCGTTGCTAAGCCAAGACTAGACTCGACTTATGCTAATAAAAGAAAAATAACAAAAACATAAAATGAACATAGAATAAAAAGGGATGGTAGTCCGTATGTTTTTTTTTTTTTTTTTTTTTTTTTTGCATACACACTTACCCTACCATCCAAAATAATACATCATAAGGAATGAACATTCCCCTTACACTTGAATCTTTACATACTTTACATTAAACTAATCTAATGACTCGAATTAAGAAAATCAAAACACTTAGAGCACTTTTAAGATTATCGCACATATGGGGGTAATAAATGATGTTCTTCCCCATTACTCCATAAAATAAGTACTTACCCATGAGTCCCAATCGTCCCAAAACAATATGTACAAGGATATGACTCGACTTAGCAACCATGTAATCAATTAGAAAGTTAACTTAGGGTTTAACAAATAACAATAATGCACTAAAAATGAGCGCATACACGGAAGGCTAAGGCGATTTGGTTGTACATTTAAGTGGAGTGTAACAAATTCTTCCTTTAAGTAAAATGCTTAATGTTAGAAACGAAAAGATAGGATCGGAGGGGTGTACTAGGGGTTTCGTGTACTAAAAATGAGTACAACGCTAAGGGTGTGGGAAAAATTAGTTGACTTAACTAGCCAAGTAATATGACTTAAATGGTCAAGTAATTATAATACGGGTTTAACACAAGGGTGATCCTAATGCCTCTTATCATGTAGTAAATCCTACCACACGAATGTAGTCTCACCAGCGGTCTCGGGATGCATCATTAACGCAAGTTCTAGAATCTAAATGCTACCGGTACACTCATAAGCACTAATAGTAAATGCTTTTCCTATCAAATCTAAAGGCGAACCTCAAATATTTGGGTGGAAAATTTTTCTGAATATACGGTTATGTGCTAGTCATACAATCTCCTATCCATGAGACGCTTGCTATGGCTAAAGTTTCACTCCTAAATGTTGTAAAAAATTTTAAATTTGGTGCTAAAATTACACTAACAAGTATTTCTCATAGTTTTATTACACATCTACTATTAAACAAAACAAACTCAAGCGAAAGTGCATATGTAAGGTATCATCTTTTTACCCTCCCCTTACACTTAAGATGAACATTGTCCCCAATGTTCAAGTAAAGAATGTAAAAGTGAAAAAGTAAAGAGAATGAAATCAAATACTCCCCTGATTCGCTCGGTATGGATAATAGGTGGCCAGGTTAAATCTTCATCCAAGAAAATGAACAATCAAAGCTTCCCTTCCAGAATATAAATCACCTTCTTGTCATACATAACCTGTAAAACCTGACAAAATAGACAAGACAACCTCGCGTAAAATCGGCGGCATCCTATATAAGTTACTAAATCCTAGAAACAAGATAAGATATAATGCTTGTGGAATGAAGTTTGCAGATCTCCTGGAGATTATAAAACTTAATAATTCAAAAAAACCATAAGACTCCGTTAGAAAAACAAAACCGGTAAAATTTCCAAATTTTTACACCTGACGCCGTCAAGAGTAAACCCCTGACGCCGTCAGAATTGACCTGCAGAAATTCTTATGTTAAGTTTCGGAAAATTTCTGGAAAAACTTGGTCTTACTTCCCGGAAAATCCTGCAAAACTTCATTATGACTCAATACAAGCATTTGACTCTAACAAATACGAATATACATGTTCATTTAATATTGTGGAGAATCATGATCGGTTTGTTTCTTGAAAACATATTTGGGGTTTCCCCTTACACTTATCTTTTGCAAAAATACCTTTAGGTGGAGTTAAGACTAGGCCAAAACAACAAAGTAAAGTATTTCCACTATTTAGTTTAGAAACATGATCTACCAACAATAAAAATAAAGCATGCATACGGAAGCAAATAACAAACAAACAAATAAAATCACACAAAACATGGGTTGCCTCCCAAGAAGCGCTTTTCTTTATTTACGAGTCTTGTAGCTAGACTTAAGGTCATGGGTTATCGTGTATCGCTTATGCTCACATAACCAAGTGTGAGCCATCTAATAGTCGCCTCATCTTTCTTATACTCGTCTCCTAACTCTAAGCACCTGCGATAGTATTTTTTATTCTTTTCATGCGTGTACTTAAGTCCTTTTCTCTTATCATTCTCACTAAGCATTTCCATGGGCGGATACCTACTACACTTTTCCATGGAAAAATCTTTGAACCTAGGGTGTGCGCGGGGCATTTGATAGACAAAATCTTCATCCCCATCCGAGAATGTGATTAGCCCTTCTATGAGTTATTCATCGAGTTTGGTCAACCGTTTGAAGGGTTTTCCGAACACAACTTGGGTCAACTTATTATCAATAAACTCTCCTAGATTCTCCATAACCATGAACTCAACAAGATAAACCAACCTTCCTACAAACACATGCAATGGTATTGCCTTAGCAGTAATGTTTTCTCCTTTGTATTCTAACTCGTCTACCATGATTTTATTGTATTCATTACATGAGATTATGTTCATTGGAAAAGATGAGTTGAGATAGGCGTTAAAGCTCTTAAATCCGATCTTACAAGGGAATTGCATGTTAAATGAACTATCGCACTCAATCCTAGTTCTAGGGTCGACATACCTAAGAGGGTTTATTTCCTCTTCTATTCTATCCTCATTAATCACGTTACCATCATCAAGATCCTCATCAGAGTCTGAATAGTAAAAAGGACTAGCCCTACGATCATCATCATGATCAGACTCTTCTAGCTCAGAATTATTGTCAAAGTGGTGGTTGGGTGAGAGGTTAGGTGGGTTCTCATTTTCTGCTAAAGGAAGTGGGGCGGGCATTTGGAAGATCCTACGACGAAAAACACGAATAACAGGAATCAAATGATCAATGTTATTGTTATCCATCGAAATAGTTTACGAACAAAGACACAAAGAAATAGATAGACTAAAGAAAATCTAAAAATAAAAAATAAAATCTTACTAGAAAGGAATCTAGCAAGTAGACATAATAAAAATAAATTCTAACCTAGGCAATAACTATTCCCCGGGCTGCGGCGCCAAAAACTTGATGCGTGGGAATCGCAACAGGCTTTACCTCTCAAGGGATCTTGAGAAGCTTACAACCCCCACCAGGCAGTGTACCTGATCGTTGTAGTATAGTATAGTGACAAGTACTGGGGGATTGATCGTTCAGCTTAGGAATAGTGTCGCTAGGATTAGAAAGCCTAAATACTAGTTCTAAAGGTGAGGGATGATTATTTTTGTGTTTTTATACTTTATGGAAAGCAAATTAAAATCTCGGGTTTTAAAGATTTGGGCGGAATTAGTTGCTAATCAACTAACCCAATACTAAAAATGCTATCAAAATAAAATACTAGAAATGAAAATAAACTAATTTATGCTAAGGTTGTGAGCAGTAATTGGAGAAAATGTGTTTACTTAGATTTCACTACTCCCTAGATATCTTTTACACGTTAATTACTTGTTATAATTGCATGGATGACGAATCGTATTCCTTAATACCATTCATGGGGTGGCACACATAACTCCCCAATTCTATGAGCTCTTATCTCCTCCTACACCATGCCCAGCACAACTATAGGGATTGTAAACAGTGGCTTATGCATTAAATACAACCAATAAAGACCTAGTGCGCGTTGGTTCATGTTTCTTAAGACGTTCAAGCATGTTACCAATTGGAGATCTGCCAGTTTTCTTAAGCCTAACATATAAATCATTCATCCAAGACAAGAATAAACAAGTAATCAACACATAATCAATATCTAGGTTTCATTAGATCTAAGTAAACACAAGATAGATCTAGCCTAGCATGATGGAATTAAGACAAGAACAAGATATAGATAACCAACACATAGATATATTGATTGAATTAGAAGAACACTTATCTTGATTAATCATGCAAGGTATCAAGGGGTTGGAACCCTTGAAAACCCTGGAAAGTTACACCAAAATCGTACTTAGGGTTTCTCCCAAAACTTCTCTCTTTAAATGTGAAAAATTAGAAAACTATATATAGAAAAAGGGGTCTGACGGCGTCAAGACCAATTAGGTGACGCCGTCACCTCACCGCCAAAACAATCCTCGGACTGCCTAGATCTACATTTGACGCCGTCAAGAACAATTTATTTACAGGCCGTCATGACTTTTACTCTTGACGCCCTACCTTCATGACGCCGTCAAAACTCTTCTGGGTCGTCATGGAATTTTACACTTGACGCCGTCAGGGAACTACTCTTGACGCCGTCATACACTGTTCCCAGCATGGAAACTTAAGACTTTGGCGTTTTCTTCACTTTTATGCTCCAAAAACGTCCGAATTTCTTCCTTTTCCAGATTTCACTCCCAAAGTACCTTAAATCACAAAAAGAACGATTTAGGGCAATATTTGATCAAATAAATTCGGATTCGGGCTTAAATGACCCCCTAAAAATGGATCATTTTTCGCCTCATCAGACCTCTAAGATGACTTATGAACCGATCCTAGGGATAGTTAGATTCAAGGAAGAGAATGATGAGATTGCTTACCAAATGCCCTATAAGATTGAACAATACCGCCTCCTATCAAACATAGAGAAGGAACATAAGCAAGCGGTTTACTATAGGAATGATGAGGATAGACGTAGTGGAGTGGAATCTGTTATGAATAAGATACTTGGTTTCTACAAAGAATGCTTGCAACTAGGTCCGGAATACAAAACTAATATAGGAGATGACCTAGAGAATGAAACCAACGATGAGGTCACATAATAGCCCATGACCTTGAGTCTAGCTACAAGACTCGTAAATAAAGAAAAGCGCTTCTTGGGAGGCAACCCATGTTTTGTGTGATTTTTATTTGTTTCCGTATGCATGCTTTATTTTTATTGTTGGTAGATCATGTTTCAAATTAAAATTGTGAAAATACTTCATTTTGTCGTTTGACTTCATCTTAACTTCATACAAAGGTATTTCGCAAAAGATAAGTGTAAGGGGAAACCCCAAATTTGTTTTTAAGAACGAAATTGATCATGATTCTCCACAATATTAAATAAACATGTGTATTAGTACTTGTTAGAGTCAAATGCTTGTATCAAGTCATAATGATGTTTTGCAGGATTTTCTAGGAAGTAGGACATAAGTTTTTCCAGAAATTTTCCGGAAACTTAACGTAAAGATTTCTGCAGATCACTTCTGACGGTGTCAGGAGTTAACTCCTGATGGCGTCATGTGTAAAATTCTAGAAATTTTACTAGTTTTTTTTTTCTAACGGAGTCTTAAAGTTTTTGTTAATTCTTTAGTTTTATAAACTCCAGGAAATCTGCAAACATTCATTCCACAAGCATTATATCTTAATTTGCTTTCTAGGATTTGTTAGTATATATAGATTGCCGCCGATTTTACGCGAGGTTGCCTTGTTTGTTTTCTCAGGTTTAACAGGTTATATATGACAAGAAGATGATTTATATTTCTGGAAGGGAAGCTTTGATGGTTCATTTTCTTGGAGGAAGATCTAACCTTGTTACCACACTATCCACACCGAACGAATCAGGGGAGTATTTGATTTCATTCTTTTGCCTATTTCACTTTTACATTCTTTAATTGAACATTGGGGACAATGTTCATCCTAAGTGTAAGGGGAGGGTAAATGATGATACCTTATAGGATACACTTGCACTTGAGTTGTTTGTTTGATGGTAGGTACACTTGCACTTGAGTTGTTTGTTTGATGGTAGGTGTGTAATATAACTAAGAAAAATACTTGTTAGTGTAATTTTAGCGCCAAATTTAAATTTTTTTTACAACATTTAGGAGTGAAACTTTAGCCTTAGCAGCGTCTCATGGATAGGAGTTGTATGACTAGCACAAAACTGTACTATTCAAAAAAAATTTCCACCCAAATATGTGAGGTTCGCCTTTAGATTTGATAGGAAAAGCATTCATTATTAGTGCCTATGAGAGTACCGGCAGCATTTAGATTCTAGAACTTGCGTTAGTGATGCATCCCGAGACTGCTAGTGATACTACATTCGTGTGGTAGGATTTACTACATGATAAGAGGCATTAGGATCACCCTTGTGTTAAACCCGTATCATAATTACTTGACCATTTAAGTCATATTACTTGGCAAGTTAAGTCAACTAATTTTCCCCACACCTTAGCGTTGTACTCATTTTTAGTACACGAAACCCCTAGTACACCCCTCCGAGCCTATCTTTTCGTTTCTAACTTTAAGCATCTTACTTAAAGGAAGAATTTGTTACAACCCACTTAAATGTACACCCAAATCGCCTTAGCCTTCCGTGTATACACTCATCTTTTGTGCATTATTGTTATTTGTTTAAACCCTTAGTTAATTGTCTAATTGATTACATGGTTGCTAAGTTGAGTCATATCTTGTACATATTGTTTTAGGACGATTGGGACTCATGGGTAAAGTACTTGTGTTATGGAGTAATGGGGAAGAACATCTTATTATTACACCCATATGTGCGTTAATATTATAAGTACTCCAAGTGTTTTGATTATCTTAATTCGAGTCATTAGATTAGTTTATTGTAAAGTATGTAAAAATTCAAGTGTAAGGGGAATGTACATTCCCTATGATGTATTATTTTGGATGGTAGGGTAAAAGTGTATGTAAAAAAAAACATACGGACTACCATCCCGTTTCATTCTATGTTTATTTTATGTTTTTGTTATTTCTTATTTATTAACTTAAGTCAAGTCTAGTATTGGCTTAGCAACGCCATATTGTACATGTAATTAACCAAGATGATTAACTCGCCACCAGTAAAGATTGCCTATATCCAACAAAACCCGTGTATTCCATATCCCTACACCTAACATTATAACCCTTTGAAAGACCTCTTTGATAGTTTATCCTAGGTGCTTACGCCATGTGGTGGAGGTTTGATCCTTTCCCAAGCCTATGGTAATCTATTTTGCTATGACACGTAGTGAGAGATGTTTTCCATTTCCATATTGTGATATATACTTTATTACACCCGAGAGATGTGAGTATCTAAACACTATTTGTGAGGTGCTAGTGTATGACCTCCGTGCTTGTCTTTGGTCTTTAGTGGAATGATTATTTGTTGTAATTACTTTTATATTAGTGTTAAATGACCCCTAACTTGTATTTTGATTAGAATAAAAGCGCATTTGCTTGAGGACAAGCAAATGTCAAGTGTAAGGGTATATGATGAGGCGAAAAATGATCCGTTTTTAGGGGGTCATTTAAGCCCGAATTCGAATTTATTTGATCAAATATTGCCCTAAATCGTTCCTTTTGTGATTTTAGGTACTTTTGGAGTGAATTCTGGAAAAGGAAGCATTTTGGACGTTTTTGGAGCATAAAAGTGAAGAAAATGGCAAAGTCTTAATTTTCCTTGCTGGGAACAGTACCTGACGGCGTCACAAGGTTCTACATGACGGCGTCAAGAGTAAAACAAGAGGTGAAGTGGATAAAGTCCGTGACGGTCCAAAGAGTTTTATACTAAGGGCATGACGGCGTCACCATAGGCCGTCATGGTCCAATTGCATGTGACGGCCCAGAGTATCTTTGCACATGACGGTGTCAAATCTGGATCTAGGCAATCCGATATTACTATGGGCGGCGAGTTGACGGCGTTAGACATTTCTTCTTGACGCCGTCACGATGGAAAATCTATATATAGTTTTGCAATTTTCATTCATTAAGTGTGTAACTTTAGAGGGATAACTTGGAGAAACCCTAGCACGAATTTTACTGCTCTTTCAAGGGTTTCTACCCTTTGAAACCTTTCATGTTCAATTGAGATAAGTATCCTTTCAATTCATTCAATATGTCTATGTGTTGTTTGAATATATCTTACGTTTGTCTTGAATTTAACATGCTAGTCTAGATTTCTTGTGTGTTTGCTTAGATGTAGTGAAACCTAGATGTTGATTATGGGTTGATTGTTTGTTTATAGTTGTTACGGATGAATGATTTCGATGTTGGCTTAAGAAAACTGGCAGACTTCCATAGGGTAACATGCTTGAACGTCTTAAGAAACATGAACCAATGCGTACTAGGTTATTATGGTTGTATTTAATGCATGAGTGAATTCTAATGATCCCATGTTAGGAGCTTCTTGCAGGCTCGACATAGGAGTGAAGTAGGAGCTTATAGAGTTGGGGAAGTACGTACGCCACCCCAAGAATGGTATTAAGAAATATAACCCGTCATCCACGCAATTGTAACAAATTATCAACATGTAAAAGATATCTAGGGAGTAATGAAACCTAAGTAAACGCAACTTTCTCCATTATTGTTCACACCACTAGTTTAATTAGCTTTATTTTCATTTCTGTTATTTTATTTTGATTGCATCTTAGTTATTGGGTTAGTTGGCTAGCAACTAATTCCGCCCACTCTTCCAAAACCCGAGATTTTTAATTGCTTTCAAAAAAAATACAAAAATACAAAAAGAATCATCCCTCACCTCTAGACCTAGTTTTTAGGCTTTCTAATCCTAGCGACACTATTCCTGAGTTGAACGATCAATCCCCGGTACTTGTCACTATACTATACTACAACGATCAGGTACACTGCCTGGTGGGGGTTGTAAGCTTCTCGAGATCCCTCGAGAGGTAAAACCTGGTGCAATTCCCACGCATCAAAAACGTTTTAAAACGGACGAAAAAGTATAAAAACGGACAAAAACGTAAGAAAACGGACGAGTTACGTAAGAAAACCAAATATTTATTTAATTTGAAACGATTGTTAGTGTAAAGGACTAACTGCAAACCATCGTTTGGTTAATGGACTAACGTTGCCACTTGGCGACTGAAAGCTAACGGAGAAGATAATGTCAGTTAGCGATAAGGACGAATGGTGTGCAATAGTTTCAACATAGGGATCAATCATGCAACAAAAAAAAAGATATGGACTCAATTAGGGATTTACCCCCAAACCGCAGGGACAAACCATGTAATTTACTCAAAATCATTTGAACATACAAGTGTAATAATCAAATTGGAAGCATGGTAAACATATTAAAACATTTACTAATCGATTTCCATATGAATGATCTATTATGCATCCATGTTAATCATACGATTAAACAAGCATATATTATTACTACATAATTATATAGATATAAACATGATAATGAGAATTAATATACCACTTGTGGTATGATCAATAACCAGTTGTTCAAGAACACCAACACTTTAACTGAAACCGGGTTGTCAATCTTTATCACAAGTTGTTGTATGATCATTAGTCAACAAGAGGTGGTAAATACTATCAAGAACAACCACGAACCACCATGAAACAACCAAGAACCACCACAAAATGTGGTGGTGGTTGCCAAGGGAGGAGAAAACAAAAGAGAGTTTTTAGGTTATCAAAAGGTTAATTATTACACGAGGCCTTTGGTCTAATGGTACGTGAGTTGCTCACCAACATAGAGGTTGTGGATTCAAACCTCGCTGTAGGCATTTGGGAGATATATTGTGATATATGTGATATAAGGTGTCAAAAGATTGTCGTTAAAAAAAAGTTAATTATTATGAAAAGATAAGTCTGGATTTTATAACCAAAATTCTTTAAATGCATTAACTCTTTAAAATTTGTTCAAAAAAAATAGTAAAAAGAAATAAGTAAATAAATAACTCTTTAAAAGATTTGATTTGATTGTTTTCTTATCTTATTTTGTCTCCCTCCTCTTAGGCATTTAAAGTGTATTAGCAGGGTACCCGTGCGTTGCAGCGGCGGATACATTGAAATAAAAAAATTCAATGGAATTAATAAAAATGTCACGGGAAGTCATTCCGACACCTAAATTTGCCTCGAAAACGAAATACTAAAAGATTTGGTAAACTACACTTCCCACCCTAGCATATATTTACAATCTTAGTCCCTAAGGGTGCAATAGGGTTTACACAAGGTCCAAAGCACTTTCTTATATAAACCTCATTATACTCTCACTTAGGGTTTGACACCCTTTCTCTCTTAAACCAGCCACACCCTATTTCTTCTTCTTCTCTAGTCATTTTTCCGGCCAAACAAACACCACCACCTGCCACTTAAACTCACTGCCACCACCACCATACTCCTTACAACCTCCCCATCATTTTGACGTACATCACGCACCAAGAAACACCTCCCAACACTACGATTAATACCACCACAGATCGAGTTTATTACCAAAACCATCTCTCTCTCATTTTTTTAATACCGACGGTCGAAGGTAGGAAAACCCACCACCCTTTTTGTCATTCTAGCAATGGTGGGGGATAAGTACATGAATTTTCAAGAGTTTTTGATTAAATAAAGATTAAAACTAATAAATATAAAGTTAAATAATTGTTTGGTATCATTTTCTTTCTTTTTGTTGTTGTTGTTGTTATTGAGTCGCGAAAATAAGGGATGCCATGAGCTTAAGCTCACATCCTTGTGTATCGAGTCGAGTTTTATTGAGTCGAGTCTTGGTCATAGGTTCGTGTCTAGGTTAAGATGGAGGGTTGTACATTGTGTTTAAATGATTGTAATATTGGGTGTAAGGGTGTTTTTAATTCTATTAATGTAGAATGAGGGTTGTACATTATCTTTAAATGATTGTAATATTGGGTGTAGGGGTTTTTTTAATGCTATTAATATAGAACGAGTGTTGTAAATTGTGTTTAAATGATTGTAATATTGGGTAGAGGTGTTTTTAATGCTATTAATGTAGAATTCTAAGGAAAGTGGTCTGGATTTCGATTCATGCTAGTTCTTGTTATTCACAATGCTTTGGTTGTTGTAATTATGAAAATTGCTAGCTTTAAAGTGTTGTAAACCATGCATCATTTTTTGTACATCTAAATTTTTTAGAGAGAGAGTCTTTCCTCCATTATAAGTAATATATATTACATTTAAGGTCCTTGCTCATTAAGTATCCTTAAGTTAAAATTGTGAATTTTGTGCATTTACACGAAGATGTGTCAAGTTAAATAAATGTCCAAATAAATATCTTGAAACTAAATCCAAAGAATTAGACATAAAGGGAAATATTTGAGGTAATAAATCATTTTTATGAACTACAAGTGCAACACGCTCTAGCTTATCAACAATATGTTGAACGTGCTACTCACATGTTCTTTTACAAGTTGTTTTATTATGAAATTCTTGAATCTCCAATAGATTGATATTGTTTCACCTGCTTTTTGTAATAAGATATTACTCTCCAAAAACTCAGCTTGTCGAGCAACAAAAAATTGTTATAAGCGCATAATTAGCAGTCCCAAATATTTAATGATAGCATACTATCTAAAGTTTAGCACTAACATGGTGTTTGGTTAGGGCAATTTCAAGGAAGTTGATAGGATCTAAAATTAAAATTGCTTGAATTTGCTTGTTTGGTTCAAAATAAGATGTGGGCCCAGGACATTAAAAATATATGAATGGATCTTTTTAGAGCACCTGGTGCAAATCTCATTGTGGCTCGCCGTGCCACCATGGCATACTCGTCATGCCTCGCCACCACACTACCCCCCCCCCCCATGTTTTTTCTCACCACTTTAACCCTCGTCGTCTGCACAACGAGGGTAATATTTGTACGATTGTCAGAAAATTGGCAGTGATCCGTTGTGAAAAGTTCGTTTTTTTTACACTATAAATATTACACGTTTCAATCAAATTCTACACAACTTTTATTTCAAAACACTTATACATATAAGCAAGAAACATGAGCGAATCATCTTATTCTGGTGATAGTGACCTTGAAGAGATAACGAAGCTAGAGATGATTCTCCAAGAGTTTGAGTTCGAGCAATCGTTGAAAGATCAACAAGCCGATCCTTCATGCCGCCGTAGATACATCCCCCGTGAACGTGAAGTTGCTGAAAAACGTCTAATGGCTGACTATTTTGGTGACAACCCAAAATATACATATGAAAATTTTAGACGTTGCTATCGGATGAGCCGTAAACTATTTTTAGAAATAGTACAAGGTATTGAAACATATATTCAAACTCATCATCCTTTTCCCATGCATGTTGATTTCTTTAGAGTCCAACCTAATGCTGCGGGTTTAATGAGTTTTAGTGTGATTATGAAATGCACATGTGCCCTACGCCAATTGGCTTACAAATAGGGGAACACTATGCACACAATTGTCTAGACTTTTTTTACTATGTGCATAATCCAGTTGTTTGCGAATGAGTTTTAAGAAAACCAGACGAGAATGACATTCGCAACTTATACCACGCACATAACGTGGTTCATAAGATATCAGGAATGTTGGGAAGCATCGATTGTATGCACTAGGAATGAAAAAAATATCCGAAAGAATGGCAAGGCCAATTTTACAAATGTGATAAAAAGTATCCAACTATAATGCTTGAAGTCATTGCGTCATACGACTTGTGGATTTGGCATGCATTTTTTGGGGTAGCGGGTGCGAATAACGATCTAACAATCTTGAATAATTCTTTGTTATTCGACGACCTGCTTGATGACATCGCCCCTGAGGTTCTGTTTGAAGTATACGGACGTACATTTAACCATGGATATTATCGAGTTGACGGAATTTACCCATAGTGGGCATCTTTTGTCAAATCATTTACGGTTGCAAATAACCCAAAAAATGCCATATTTAAAGCGAAACAAGAAAGTTCTCGAAAAGTTATCAAAAGAGCTTTTGGTGTCCTCCAAGGACGTTGGCATATTATTACCCAACCGGCGCGTGCATTTACTGTGGGCAAGTTATGGAGAATCATGTACTCGTGCATCATAATGCATAACATGATTTTGAAAGATAAAAAATTTGCGATATTCGAAGCTAGCGAAATGTATATTTCTTCGCAACCAAATTTACAACAGACATGGATTGACCATTGCGCAGTGTAAAGAAGAAAAGGTGAAGAACTACATGATAAAGGCAAACACGCAAAGCTTCAATGATGTCTCATTGAGCATGTTTGGCAACAACATCAATGGGAACAAATTCAACAACAGAATCCGGATAATTAGTTTCGTTATAATTTGATGTATTTCTTAAGTTGCGTTTCTTTTTTACCGTATATTTATTTTACGTTTCATATGTTTTTTTATTGTGTTGTATTGTATTTTTTTAATGTAATGAATTTAGTTTATTTGGAAATTTGAATACAAAAAATAAAGTTGTAAGTGGTGGGTTCAAAATGAGTAAGTTGAGGTTAGTTGTTAGTAGGGGGTTATTTGTAAAGGTTTGTTAAGGTGATGTGGTACCACGTGATCCCAAATGAGTAACTTGAACTCTTCACTACACCAAGTGCTCTTAGATTTCTTCCTGAGAGTGATGAATTTATAATTCTAGGACACACTAGTTTTATTTGCTATAAAAAGACAAAGATGACCCACTAGTGATAAAAGACAATTATGTCATTTGTCATTTAATTTGCTTTAACATGTTGTTTGTGTTCAAACACATAACGAGATTTGAAAATCTAGAATATGATATTTCTAGCAATTCTAATTTAATGTATTTTAAACTCACGAACCAAATGCCCCTATAAAACTTTATACACTGATAAACAAATCATATGATCACATGATACAAAGTTCTCCAAAAGCTATTGTATTATTAACACTACGAGACAGGCACTGGCCACCGCGTTGCAGGCGGGCCTGTTTTTTGTCCACTTTTTACTTTGTTTTGATTTTTGTGCGAGCGGATTTGGTGTAAATAAACGACAATGTACTTTTTTTCACATGAGATTTAATTTTTTCCCTTTGTTTCTATTACTTTTTTTAACGTGCATGGGTTATATGTTTGTGTGCATGTGTAACCACCCGTAATTTTTCCTTGTGAATAGTAAATGCTAACTTATGATTTATGAATCATTATGATAATTAAAACCGTTTTTACTAATAACAAAAATTTTTGTTTGTTAGTCGAGTTACATTTTTATGATCACAACGACGTTTGTGATTACCGTTTACCTTGGAACGCGCACACAAACCTAGATAGTCTAAGTATCGCGAATTAATTTTTATAATTAAAGTTTATTAAGTAACGTAATATTTATATAATTATATATATATATATATATATATATATATATATATATATATATATATATATATATATATATATATATATATATATATATATATATATATATATATATATATATATATATATAATCCGATAATTTACCAAATACGTCCTAATAAATTCCCGAGCTCACGAAAACTTTCATGAACGCTCAGTAACTACTCCTAACTTCGACACGATTTTCGAGACAAGCCAATTGGGCCTGTAAGCCACAATGGGCCTCGGCCCAACCCTGTCACAAACCAAACAACCAAACGGACCCTTTCTAATTTTTCTTTCTTTTTTTTGGGCCTGCTCCACACCGTAAGCCCAAAACTAAAATCCAAGCCCAAAATCCATGTTAATAGTTTTCGAAACCACCTCAAGCCCTTGTTACTTTGCCTCGCGTACACGACATTTTTACAAATGACATCTACATATTTTTGTACCTCTCGTTTCACCTCCTATCCTAGAATCATACGCGACTAATTTCTTTCTCAATCATGCACGTTTACTCCCTAGACATCGACCCAAGCTCAGCTTGATTTTTCATATTTTACAAAAACCAAAACTCCCATTTTGATTTCACAAACTCTCGTACCCTTCTAAACTTGGTGCCAAAGTCTCACAAACTTTTCTAAACACGTTTTTATTGTGTTTTGACCTTTTACAAACCCACAACCTAGTCCCAACAAACCTCAATGATGATTTATTGTTGTTTTTCCTCTCGTATACTATACACAAGGACCATACGTGTAATCTTTCCCACATTCTACTCATTTTTAACTCAAATGGCAGCCATGAGGAATCATACATGAGTCAAGAGTTGTTTAAAAGGAATTGACCTTCCTTTAAACTATTACTCTCAACTCCTTTCCTTGTTTTCTTTTTGTTTCTCTCGGCATACACTCCACAAGGACGAAAAGTTTGCACCAACTCCACTATACACATGAGAGTCATAAACCTCCTTGTTGACCACGTATTTCATGTCCAAACGCATACATGGAATTCTTTTTGCTTCTTTTCTTTGCCCGTATACTCACAAGGACGATTCATGAACTATACACAATCATGACCTCACTATTTATGTTACTATACCTCATACCCCAACTCCTTGGTCCCCAAGCCAATGTTTACCACGTTTCCTAAGTCACTCGTGTATAAATACATACTTGCATGCATGAGAACGAGCCATGCACTCTTTCAAATCACACCTCCACTCACAAACTAACTTTTAAGTTATTTGGTGAACGTTTGAAACTTTGGTGAGCCTTGAGAAGACTCGTATCAAGTAATTATACACGTTGGGTGACTTGTGTGTACGTGGGAGACAAGTTCAAGCCTTCTTTGTTCATTTCAAACCTCCACAAATCGTGTTCTACTCCACCAAGTCTTGGTGAGGTGAGAAACCTCCTCCTTATTCATTTCCCTACACGATTTTATTTATTTACTACACAATTATTTTACTTAATTTCTCGTTAATATAAAGCTATAACATATACTTATTAATAGTTAAACTATAATATTAACACGTTATGAACTAAGTTTAGTAAGGCACTTTTAGTTTATAACCACTTATAGGCACGATATATAACACGTTCCTAGGTTACATTGGACCTATACGCATAAACTTAAAACACTTAGAAATTATTTTGGAAACATAAAAATTACTTGACATCTGTTAATGTTGATATACTTTGACCTCGTATCTTTTAAACCATACACACGACATAGCATTTTTAAGACTTGAGCTATTAGTTCACATGTTAAACTAACGAACTAGACATATAACTCACTCTCACAAACTTATTTTGTCCCTCGTTAAACCCCAAAGCTAGTCGCGAATTTTATAAAACTTAAAACAACGTTTGGGCCTTTAAGCCCATAAGCCGAAAATAAGCAATTGAGATAAGCTGATGATATAAGCAATTTTCTAAACTTTTTAGTGTCTAAATATAAGCCCAAAGCAAATCCCAATAGTTTCCCAAGCCCAAAGATTTAAAAAACCTTAACGGGCCTAGTATTTAGCTCGTTAAAGGCCCATAAGCTCAAAATAAGCTCTTTTGGCCAAATAAGCTGATTTCACAACTTAAATAAGCTATTTTAAACTTATTGTGAAAATAAGAATGTCAAGTTTTGAAGTTGGTAAAATTTGGACGAAATTTGCAAAAGTTTTGTAGTCGAGGGACTAAAACTGTCAAAAATGGAAACTTAAGGTAAAAATTGTCATTTTGACGTCTTGTGATGAAAACTGTAAATCTAGAAAATTTTTTGGTAGAAATTGTAAATATAAAATAGTTTTGGACTATAAATGAAAATAAATAACGTTTTGGACTAACGATGTAATGTTATGCCATTAAAGGGTTAAAATGGAAACTTTTCAAAACTTAAAGGTTTTAATAAAATATAAATGTTATAATTTATATTTTATATATATAAGTATTTTAGATAAAACCGATTCGATCAAGCACTTTTCGTTAAATAAATAAAAATATATATAACTTATATATATAACGTACTAACGAAAATAATAAATATATAACTTTTAACAATAAACACATTCTCTCGAACCTATTCCACTCTTCGACACCCGTCTATCGTTGAACCACCGTTCTCGTCTTTTTCGTAAAATCTCTACACTACGTCAACAAGAACATGCTCACAAGTTATATTTTTAAATAAAACTTTTGTTCTTGAACTTCAGGCATTTAAACACGCACGTTTAAATTGCTACGAGTCAAACTAACAAAACAATATAATAAACAACTTTCGCGATAAACTGAACTTAGACTCTCAAACTCTGAAAACTTGCCATATATTTTACTTAGGTTGTGTGTTGAAGCCGTTTCCACCTATCGTTTGAGTAACGATACTAGCACTACCGAGCTATCCAGGTGCGTGTTCGTAGCCCACTCTTTAAACTTTTAAACTCTTTTGTGGGGAGATACATGCTTCAAACCCGAACACAAGCTTTTTAGTATGTTATGCTTGATGTTTTTATTGCTTAAGTAGCTATTGCCAAAAGCCCCTCGATCATGAACCTTAACCACTTGCGATTGAATGTGAATACGTGGGAATAGATCTATTTGGGACTGACAATCCCCGTTTAGTTTTGCCAGGATGAGCGACTAGGCGCACAGTATTTAACAACTCATAGGTTACTGGAAAAGACCTATCTTGAGGGCACCCCTATTATATTAGTTTACATCACACATTGATGCATGTCTAATCATTGCGCGTCATGAGCTTAATGCAATAACAAACTTAATTCTTAAACTTGTTAATTGTTTATCGATGCAATTAACACACTTACTTGTGTTCAAACTTTAAACTTAAACCTATGGACATAACTCAACTTTTGTTGACTTTTAGCATGTTATCTCAGGTAACTAAGGCATGGATTATCAAGGCACGGAGAAGGGCATCAACCCGGGCACGAGTTTTCTAAAATAAACGTTTTCTTATCATTCAACTAAATAAAGCATATCTGCGAAGATATGACTTGTCTTTCTAAAACTATTTCTGTACTCAGATATTTTTAATGAATGATAAAATGTGTTTTCAAAACGTTTACTATGATTGTGACAAAGATCCACTACGTAATACCCCGTTAAGTCTTCCGCTGTCGTTAATCGATTTTAGGGGGTGTTACAGCATGCAAAAACTCTAATAATTTTTTAAGGTTGTTACTAATTTTTCTTTCTTTTGGTAGAAAGGCCAAGGCCGCCGCGTTGTAGGCGGGACTTGTTTTTTTTCCCGTGTAATTTTTTTTGTTTTATTATTTTTTTTTTTATTTTTTGCCGAGGAGATTTTGCGTTAATAAGTTTAAAAGTTTTTTTTTTTAATTTTTTTTATGGTACGTATTGGTAGGTCCAAATGTGTATGATTCAAAAACTGGTATCCCACAACACTACCTAAAAGAATAAAACTTGAAGAGTGTTTACAGTTTAACAATTTTAACGTTTTATCAAAGGTTGTAAAGATTGATGACTGTTAGGTCCAAATGAGCGTGATTAAAAAACTGGTATCCCACGACTAATGATTCCATTACATGTGAAAATAATACAAAGTCCAAGCTATAAATGGATGTTAACATTTTAACTTAACCAAGCATGATACATAGTTGTGTAGACTAATCTTGTCAAGCTCCTCAAGCACTCACCAGAAAAAAGTTAGAAACCTTTAGCACCATGGAGCAAGACAAATTCAACGACTAATGATTCCATTACATGTGAAAATAATACAAAGTCCATGCTACAAATGGTTGTTAATATTTTAAGTTAACCAAGCATGATACATAGTTGTGTAGACTAATCTTGTCAAGCTCTTCAAGCACGCACCAGAAAAAAGTCAGAAACCTTTAGCACCATGGACCAAGACAAATTCAGCTTGTTCGAGTGTTCAACATTCTGCACAACCTGTAGGCCTAAACCCTAAAGCAGTATAATAACATGGCAAAGTTGGGGATAGTTTTTATAGAAACTAAAAAGCATGATAAAGAAACCACAATATTGGACTAATAAACAAACGTGTTTGAGGGCTACGATAGTGTGTTTTTGTAGGTAACTCGTGGCTTACATTGGGCCATCATTCATTGCCTAACCATCCTCACATATACTCATCTTAATGATTCATCTCCATTGTTTTTTTATACAGAAAAGACATACGTAAACCTACAATATTGCTAAACCCTCACTTCAAACCGTACATTTTGATCGGCTCTTCATGCACAACAGAACACAATGGAGGGCTTGAAGCGAGGGTTCATGAATATTCTAGGTTTATGTGCGTCTTTTGTGTATAAGAAAACCAATGGAAACGGATTATTAAGGTGGGTATATGCGAGGATGCTTGGGCATTAATCAATGCGTCAAACCAAGGGCAAAAAAAATGGCGAGTAACTTGAATGTTTTAATGCACGTTCTTCCTACTGGTGCAAACCAAGGTTCGTCTGTCCTACTGACGATAATGCATTCATAGTAATAGCATTTAACATAAGCACACACCTTTAAACGTGGAGAATCAAATAGGGTTTTTCTTCTCTTGTAGATACCACAGGATATCGGCAACATATGTAACCTTACGGAGTCTGGTGAAAATAACAAATAATAGATTAACTAAAATTGCACATCCATTTGGCTGCGCTTTTCACTGGAATTATGATCTTGCATATCCTCACATCCAGTTCAACAAAAGGCCCTGATCAATAATAGATGTAACTTCCAAGGATAGATGTGAAACAAAGGAGGATAATGCGAAAAAGTAATCTGCACCAAATTACTTGCCACACCATTCTTTTTTATTTCGCATCTTTCATTGGTAAAATAGACTGTACCAATGATCAGAGCCTTCTGTCGAACTGAATCTGGCAATGTGCATAAAGTAGTTTAAGTATGGGATTTTTAAGGATCCATTTCGTTGCGCGTTTAATTCAAAATATGATCTCGCATATTTTTAACTCCTGTTCCACAAAAGGCCCTGATCAATAATAAAGTGTAACTTCCAAAGATAGATGGGAAACAAAAGAGGATAATGCAAAAAAGTAATATGTACCAATTACTTGACACACCATTCTATTTTGTTTCGCATCTTTCTTTGGTAGAATGCACGGTACAAATGATCAGAGCATTCTATGGAACTGAATCTAGTAACATGCATAAAATACTTTAAGTGTACGACTAATTGAATTGGTATGCATTGATGCTTATGTGAAAGTAACAAAGCGTTAAGGTAGACGTACCTGTCCGAAACAAAAGCATCCGCCTTTTTTTTATTTAAAAAAAGACAATCTTTCCGGGATGTTAAATGCTACTTTCTGACACATTGATCGCATGTTTCATTAGATTTATGTCGCACAGAATAACAGTTAACAGCTCAGGAAGATAGTTTTTTCTTTTACGATAAGTCAGGTTTCTGTATTAAGGTAAGCGCGGTTCAATGTCTATAAACAAATATAAGTATGAACACACAAAATATAATAATGAAATGAGCTACTACAGTAGTACATGTTCTCATAAAATGTAGTACAACTATTAAGTTTATATGGTCTCTATTCTCTAAGACCCAAAAAGTTTATAAACTAAAACCAAACCAACTTATAGCGTTTTGGTTATAACTACGGGTGGCTCAAATATCAGTTTCTTGATAAAAAAAAGCCTAAAAGCTAATTAATAATGGCTTTACTGAAGTTTGATTTTGGTTTTAAATATCTTCAAACACTAAATCTCGACACACTTTGGTAATACATCAGTTAGTTCATCACTTTGGTAATATACATCACTTGTTAATACCTGACGCGGTCTTTATCCAAAATATAAGATTCTTGAATTAGGTGAAGCATTTGATCACAATTAACTAAATAAACCATTGGAGAAGCCTTAATCAGTTTGATTTAACAGTTCTAGTATCGAATGAATTAGTCATTTCCATATAGGCTTTTTTGTGTTACAAAAAAGCACCGATAGGGAAAATGTAGGTAGCTAATAAATAAAGATGTGCAAACAAAAGATGAAACTAACCTTGGATGCGAAAGAATACTCGAAGTGTCGGGCGAGATAACGTCCAAGCATATGCTACCATCTGCACTCAGTACATGTCTTTAAAAAGTGTCAAGTCTCACTAAAACCGCTTTATGATGAGGCGAAAAATGAACCACTTTTAGGGGGTCATTTAAGCCCGGAATTGAATTTATTTGATCAAATATTGCCCTAAATCGTTCCTTTTGTGATTTTAGGTACTTTGGGAGTGAAATCTGGAAAAGGAAGCAATTCGAAAGTTTTTGGAGCATAAAAGTGAAGAAAACGCCAAAGACTTAATTTTCCTTGCTGGGAACAGTAGGTGACGGCGTCAAGAGTACCATCCTGACGGCGTCAAGAGTAAATTGCATGACGGCCCAGTGCAAACATGAAGGCGTCACAAGGAGAGCGTCAAGAGTTAAACACGTGACGGGCTGGAAGAACCTAATACATGACGGCGTCAGATGTAGATCAAGGCACTCCGAGAATTATTTTGGCGTCGAGATGACGGCGTCACCTATTTGGTCTTGACGCCGTCAGCCTCAATTTCCTATATATAGTTTTCTAATTTTCATTCATAAAGGGAGAGAAGTTTGGAGAAACCCTAAGGCCGAACCTATTACGAATTTTACAGGTTTTTCAAGGGTTTTCAGCCCTTGAACCCTTACATGTGTAATTGAGATAAGTGTTCTTCTAATTCAATCAATATGTCTATGTGTTGGTTGTCTATATCTTGTGCTTGTCTTAATTCCACCATGCTAGGCTAGATTTATCTTGTGTTTGCTTAGATCTAATGAAACCTAGATGTTGATTATGTGTTGATTACTTGTTTATGGTTGTATTGGATGAATGATTTCGATGTTATGCTTAAGAAAACTGGCAGATCTCCAAATGGTAACATGCTTGAACGTCTTAGGAAACATGAACCGATGTGCACTAGGTTTTATTGGTTGTATTTAATGCATGAGTAAATTCTAATGATCCCATGTTAGGAGCTTCTTAGCCGGCTCGACATAGGAGTGAAGTAGGCACTCATAGGATTGGGGAGTTAAGTGCGCCACCCCATGAATGGTATGAAGGAATACAATCCGTCACCCACGCAACTATAACAAGTAATTAACGTGTAAAAGATATCTAAGGAGTATTGAAATCTAAGTAAACATAATTTCTCCACTTATTGCTCACAACTTTAGTTTAATTTAGTTTTATTCTAATTTCTAGTATTTTATTTTGATTGCATCTTTAGTATTGGGTTAGTTGACTAGCAACTAATTCCGCCCAAATCCTTCAAAACCCGAGATTTTTACTTGCTTTCTAAAAAATATAAAAATACAAAAATAACCATCCTTCATCTTTAGAACTAGTATTTAGGTTTTCTAATCCTAGCGACACTATTCCTAGCTGAACGATCAATCCCCCGGTACTTGTCACTATACTATACTACAACGATCAGGTATACTACCTGGTGGGGGTTGTAAGCTTCTCGAGATCCCTCGAGAGGTAAAGCCTGGTGCAATCCCCACACATCAAGTTTTTGGCGCCGTAGCCCAGGGAATAGTTATTGTCTAGGTTAGAATTTCTTTTTATTAGGTCTACTTGCTAGATTCCTTTTTAGTAAGATTTTATTTTTATTTTTAGATTTTCTTTAGTCTATCTTATTTCTTTGTGCTTTTGTTCGTAACTTTTCACCACCTGCCATCATGGAAACCGACGAATCCTCTAACCTTAGGATCACTAGAAGTCGTAGTTCCATTAGAAACCTTGTCTTGCCTTATGCAGAACCCGAAAGAGAAATGCGTAGATTAAGACAATCTCACTCAACTCCTGAACCATCTAGCGTTGCCACCGATTTTGATGTACCCCTTTCTGAAGAAAATTCAGAAACTCACGTTACAACCCCTAGCTCCCAACCCAACAACGAGATGAGTACCCCCGCGACTCCTATTCCTAAGCGCCTTAAGGACTACTCCTCCCCAACCCCTCGTGGCTTCTCAAATGCCATAGTCTACCCGAACGAACACACCAATGAGGTCTTGCATGCGAACGATGTTTGGCTTGTCCAAAGTGTGTGTAAGTTTTGCGGATTAGATGAGGAAGATCCAATTCAACACATTAAAGACTTCTTGAAAATAGTAGACACCCTCCATACGGATGGGGCTACTAGAGACACATCCCGATTACGATTCTTTCCTTTCACCCTATATGAAAAAGCCCAAGAATGGTATGATAAACTCCCTTCTGAATCTATTTTCACATGGGAGCAACTCATATCCAAGTTCTATGAGAAGTTCTTTCCACCTGGAAAAACCTCAGTGTTTAGAGATAGGATCCTCTGTTTCCAAAAAGGGAAGAACGAACCCTTCCATAAATCGTAAATTAGATTTAAGGATTTAATAAGACAAGTTCCCCATCATGGCATCGAACTTTGGCTTTTGGTCCAAATCTTCTACGACAATGTCTCCTCTAATGATCGGAACGGAATCAACCAATCTAGAAAAGGGAGATTAGCCAATCTTAGTGCCGAAGAAGGATGGGATAGGATTGAAGAATATGCTCAAGACCAGGATGACACTTGGGATGAACCTAAGTCGACTGTCAGCATTTCTGAAATCACTTCAGGTCGGTTGATAAAAATTCACAAAAGAATGGAGTACCTAGCTGGGTCGCAGTTACCTAAACAACTTTCGAATCCTTACTTAATTTGCGACTACTGTGGGGGCCCGCATGAGGTAGAAGAATGCGGAGGAGCAGCCACGACTGAACATGCTTGCTTGTCAGGAGGTGACATCTATGCTGATCCCTCCCTTTTGCCTTTTTACCAAAATGACGATTACACCCTCTGTGGACATCTGGTAAAAAGAAAAGAAGGAGAGGAAGGTCCTGAATTCGAAATCAGGAGCACTTTTGAAGATGACCTTGGTCATTTCACCCAAGAAAAAGGCTTGCAATTAAAAGGGCTTAATGAACTTGTTGACAAGCAACAGGATGACATTGGAGAATTTTTCAACAAGCTTAACTCAGCCCTAGATAACCTTGAAATGCCATTGGTAAGCAAAAAAGACCCCATGCTCGTGATAACCACTCGAGCTGGAACAACAACAAAGGACCCCTTACCCAAGCTCGTCCCCCATCAATCCCGATCCAAACAAACCTCGCAAGGAGGAGGAGGATGTAGGCAGCGAGACCCCCAACCAACCTCCCTTGACGACCCCTTCCCCATCAACCCCACCTAACCAACCTGTGAGAATCCCATTCCCATCCCGATTAAAGAACCAGAAAACTGAGAATGATAATAAAAGATTCTTGTCATACCTAAAAGACTCAGTAGTCACCAGACCCCTCCTTGATGCTTGCTATCACATGCCGAAGTATAGCGCATACTTTAAAAAACTACTGGATAACCAAAAGAAACTTGAGGGTCTTGTGACCCTGGGGGAAGAATGCTCAGTGGTGACCCATCGAGGGCTACCAAAAAAGGTAGACGATCCAGGCAGCTTCACCTTGCCTTGCTCCATAGGATCTCTATCAATAAAGAATGCTCTGGCTGATTTGGGGGCGAGTATCAATCTCATGCCTCACTCTATGTTCCTTAAATTAGGATACTCTGGATTAAAGCATACCCGTATGAACATCCAACTAGCCGATAGATCAGTCAAGTACCCCGTAGGGATATGCGAGAATGTGCTAGTCAAAGTTGGAAAATTCAAATTCCCGGTCGACTTCGTAATCCTGGATATGAAGGAGGATGACTTGGTACCCATCATCTTAGGGAGACCATTTCTTGCTACCGCTCATGCAGTCATTGATGTTTATGACGGAAAATTAACCTTGCGAGTGGGAACCGATAGCACAACCTTCGACATTAAGGCCTCTATGGATCTCTCTCTCGAAGCAGCTAACCGGCTCTATTTCATTAGGGAGGTCGATGAACTCACATATGTCATTGATGGTTGTGTCGATGAACAAATCGAGGAAGGCTGGCTACGGGACGAGAGTTTTCTGCCTTTGCTAGAGGTGGAAAAGATGGAGGATGTTGGTGCAGTCTCCTTCTACCCTAGACAAGAGGAAACGGAGCATCTCGAGCTCCGAAAGCCCGAAAACAAGCTTAAGCCTTCTATTATCGAACCTCCTGAGTTAGATCTTAAGGAGCTTCCTAACCATTTAGAGTATGCCTTCCTTCAGGGAGAGGACCAACTGCCGGTAATCATAAACTCTTCCCTGGAACATGAACAAAAAGGTAAACTCTTAGAGGTCCTAAAGAAATATAAGGGAGTGCTCGCATGGAGTGTAGCCGACATTAAGGGGATTGACTCAACTTTTTGCACACATAAGATTCTCATGGAAGAAGATTATAAACCTACCGTGCAACCCTAGAGGCGGGTGAATCCCAACATTAAGGAAGTAGTAAAGAAAGAAGTCATCAAACTTCTGGATGCATGATTGATCTACCCAATCTCGGATAGCCCATGGGTCAGCCCTGTACAGGTTGTACCTAAGAAGGGTGGAATGACTGTAGTTAAAAATGATAAGGGTGAGATGGTGCCCCAGAGAACGGTCACTGGATGGCGGGTATGCATTGACTATCGAAAGCTCAATGATGCCACGAGGAAAGATCACTTTCCCTTACCATTCATTGACCAAATGTTAGAGAGATTGTCTGGACACGAGTACTATTGCTTCTTGGATGGATTCTCTGGGTATTTTCAAATTCCCATAGCACCTGAGGACCAAGAAAAGACCACGTTTACTTGTCCTTATGGAACATTTTCATACAAAAGGATGCCTTTTGGGCTATGTAATGCCCCCGCCACTTTCCAACGATGCATGACCGCAATCTTTCATGAACTCATGGAAGACAGCATGGAAGTGTTCATGGACGACTGTTCGGTCTTCGGGAACTCCTTCGACCGCTGTCTTGCTAATCTAGAGAAGATGCTTAAACGTTGTGAGGAAACCAACTTGGTGTTAAACTGGGAAAAGTGTCATTTCATGGTAAAAGAAGGGATTGTGTTAGGGCATAAGATCTCAGGGAACGGAATAGAGGTGGACCAAGCTAAAGTTGAAGCTACATCTAAGTTACCATACCCCACGACTGTTAAAGCAATACGCAGCTTCTTGGGGCACGCCGGGTTTTATCGGAGATTCATCAAAGACTTCTCCAAAATAGCTCGGCCAATGACTCAATTGCTTGTGAAGGATGCTCCGTTCGATTTTCCCAAGAATGCAAGGATGCATTCGATCTCTTAAAAAAGGAGCTCACACAAGCTCCAATCATGATTACACCCAACTGGGAGTTACCATTTGAAATCATGTGCGACGCTAGCGATTTCGCTGTCGGGGCTGTATTGGGCCAACGACGTGACAAGTTTTCCAACCTATTTACTACGCTAGCAAAACCATGAATCCCGCTCAAGAGAATTACTCCACCACCGAAAAGGAATAATTAGCCGTAGTGTTTGCATTCAACAAATTCCGGCAATATCTTGTCCTTTCAAAGACAGTCGTTTTCACTGATCACTCGGCTCTTTGATATCTTTTTGCGAAGCAGGATGCTAAGCCACGACTAATTCGGTGGATCTTGTTGCTACAAGAATTCGATGTTGAGATTCGTGATAAGAGGGGGGCAGAGAATCTGGCCGCAAATCATCTATCTCGTCTTGAAAACCCCTTGGATGAGCACGATAGAAGTGAGATTAGGGATTCATTTCCTGACGAACAACTCATGTTAATGATTGATTCGGAGCCTTGGTACGCCGATTTTGCCAATTATCTCGCAAGCAGAATCGTTCCTGAACACCTGACTAGATACGAAAGAAAAGGTTCTTTTCTCAGTTAAAATACTACTTTTGGGATGAACCATTTTTATTCTGAAGGTGTCCTGACCAAATTATAAGACGTTGTGTTTCGGAAAGTGAGGCAGTAAAGATTATGAGGGAATGCCACTCTGGTCCCTCTGGCGGGCATCATGGGATAAACACCACCACCCGAAAGGATTTCGACGCGGGATTCTATTGGCCCACAATTTTCCGTGACGTCAAAGAAATGGTACAGGCATGCGATGCATGTCAACGGGCTGGGAACATATCACATAGGGATGAAGCGCCTCAGAATTTTATACAAGTATGTGAGGTCTTCGATGTTTGGGGAATTGACTTCATGGGACCCTTTCCATCTTCAGGGGGAACGAATACATTTTAGTTGCCATCGATTATGTTTCAAAATGGGTTGAGGCACAAGCCCTTAGAACCAATGATGCCATAGTAGTTATTCATTTCCTGAAAAAGCTTTTCGCTAGATTCGGGATTCCTAAAGCTCTCATCAGTGATAGGGGAACCCACTTTTGCAATGCACAAATGGAAAAGGTCATGAAGAGGTATGGAGTATCCCATCGGTTCTCCACTGCCTATCATCCACAAACCAATGGCCAGGTCGAAAACACCAATAGGGCTATTAAAAGAATACTTGAAAAGACGGTTAGTCAAAATAGAAAAGACTGGTCATTTAAACTCGACGAAGCCTTGTGGGCATTCCGAACCGCTTACAAGACACCTATTGGAACGACCCCGTTTCGCATGGTTTATGGTAAGGCGTGTCACTTGCCAGTAGAATTAGAACATAAGGCTTATTGGGCGCTTAAGACATGTAACTTAGATTATACAATTGCCGGAACTAATAGGTTCCTGCAATTACACGAGCTTGTTGAGCTTAGGTTAGAAGCCTATGAATCTTCCGTTACATATAAAGAGAGAGCAAAAAGATGGCATGACCAGAGAATTAAGAAACCCAAAGAATTTTCAGAGGGAGACAAAGTCCTATTGTACAATTCTCGGTTGAGATTATTTCCGGGAAAACTAAAGTCTAGATGGTATGGACCGTTTATGGTGAAAAATTCCTCTAAAACTGGAGCCGTTGTGTTGTTAGACGATGAAGGTAGGGAATTTACTGTCAACATACAACGTGTAAAACATTATCAAGAAAATAACAATGAAATGATTAGTGAGGAGGATGTGACGTTTGATGATGAGGTCACGTAGTAACCCATGACCTTGAGTCTAGCTACAAGACTCGTAAATAAAGAAAAGCGCTTCTTGGGAGGCAACCCATGCTTTGTGTGATTTTATTTTGTTTGTTTGTTATTTGCTTCCGTATGCATGCTTTATTTTTATTGTTGGTAGATCATGTTTCAAAACTAAAACCTGGAAATACTTTACTTTGTTGTTTTGGCCTAGTCTTAACTCCACCTAAAGGTATTTTTGCAAAAGATAAGTGTAAGGGGAGACCCCAAATATGTTTTTAAGAAACAACCCGATCATGATTCTCCACAATATTAAGTGAACATGTATATGCGTATTTGTTAGAGTCAAATGCTTGTATCGAGTCATAATGAAGTTTTGCAGGATTTTCCAGGAAGTAGGACCAAGTTTTTCCAGAAATTTTCCGGAAACTTAACATAAGAATTTCTGCAGATCACTTGTAAAACCCTAACAATATGAATAATCATTTTACGCACCATTTTTTTTAATTTAACCTAAATACGAATTATATCTAATGACATTTAAAACTATGTATTATAAATAAATAACACATTATTAAGATTTACCTAAGCTAAACTATGCTTGCACATTTAAAATAATTCATAATCTTACCCTACATATGCCAACGACTTCTACTCCTTTCCAAGTGTGAGAACGGAAATTTTTGGCTCCAATTGATCACTTATATACAAGGATAAGAACAAGACATATCTCATTCCCTCAATAAAAGATCTCATGCATCTGGTCTTTAATGCAATTTACCATATTTCACACACACATTTTTTTTTTGCCATTCTTATTAAAACCTATATATCTCTTCCCTCCGATCTTTTGCGTGCGCCGAACCCAAAAAAAAAAAAAAAAAAAAAAAAACAAAAACAAAAAACAATACACACCCTCATCCTCCCATACGTACGCCAAGATCAGCTGTCACCCTCACCCATTTTCAAAAACAAGAACACACAACAACAAAAGCAACCAACTGGTCCATTTTTTTTTATAAAGAGAAGTCGACAAGAGCTAATGAAGAAGGGGATTGATCGTAGACACTAGTTTGGTTCGTAAGGCTTGATTCGCTTGGGATACGTATCTTGTTCTTGTGTTTAATTTTCCTCTCGTACGTCCGACTATAAGGTATCTCGATCAACCATAAGATGTTTTTGTTTCATTTTATAAAAAGGTTCACCATATATGAACATGTCACGTTAACATGTACCGTTCGCTTTGATATATGAAGTCTGGTCATACACTTGGTCACGTAACCTAGAAGAAAAAAATGTTAACGAGGGCCTTAAGGTTTTGGTTATGATTTTATGTGGTATCGTATACATGTTTCCTTTTGATGTCGATCATGTCTCGTCGTATTTTGGTGTTGAACCAATATCTAAAACCTGTATATATTCATGCATGCTAGTCGTAGTAAAAGAAAGAGAGTTGTGGTTTAAATCTAGCCTCGCGATACTTTGTTTGTCTCGATTGTGTGCCTTTGTTTCCTTGTTTCGGTCTCGATCTATCGTTCGAACATATGCAAAAGAGAATATGATACGTAAACAGATTATATGTATATTGGAGTATAAACACTTACGTATGCTGGTCGAATCAAGGTTAAAGTTATGGTTAATGTTTCGCATTCGTCAAATTTCGTTGTGTGGGTGAGTCGTACGAATGATCATAAAAGCTGTAATATATAAAACTGATGTCATTAAAAAAATATGACAAAGAGGGTAGGGGTTAGAGTTAGTTTATTACTGTATTTCTTGTGTTGGGTCTCGTTTGCATGTGCATGGTTTTAATAGAACATGTTATAGAGTCGAGTAAATTTCGGTCGAATTAACTTTAGTTTGTGAGTTATGTGTTACCAATTGTAATATTGTATAGTTGTTTAAACACCAACATGTCATATTGTGTTAGCGTGGGAAGGTACGATCGTATTAATCAGATATAAAATGAGTTAGACGTTAAGGTCAATGGGTTTCATTATCTCATGTGTTGGTGTAGTTGTGTTGACTGTCTATTGGTGTGCTTATGGGTGTAACTTTGTAATATTTTGTGGCTTGTCCAACGTTTTGAAACCCGGGTCGACCCGGCCGGTCGAACCGGTCGGACCGGAACCCGGTCAAAAAACGGGTTGTTTTGACCCGGGTTTCTAAAACCGGGTCAACCGGTGTGACCCGCCGGGTTTTGAGTGACCCGGGTTGACCCGGGTTTTGAAACCCGGCCGGGTTTGGATTTTCTCTATTTTTTTTTTTTTTTTTTTTTTTAAATTTAAATTTTGACTCTTTTTTATTTATTTGTCATTATTAAGGTGCTATTTTTGTTTGATATGACTTTCTTATGGTGTTTATTCACTCATATTTGTGCGTAAAATCGATTTTTGGAAATGTGCGTAAAACCGGGTCTAACCGGGTTGACCCGGTGACCCGGTAACTCGGCCGGGTCGATCCCAAACCCGGGTTTCAAAACATTGGGCTTGTCTCATATAGGCAGTATGTATGCATGCATGTGTGACGTAAGGATTAATCAAGGGTAAAACATATGTGTGTTTGACATGTGAGTGTGGGGTATAGTATGGCAATCCATGCATGTCTAAGGAGAAATATAACAAGTGAGTAGATAAGTGAAATAATATTGTGTGCCGTGTGTATGTGTGAAGTGAACCGATGTCAGTTATAAACGAGTCTTGCATGACCTTGGGTCGTCGCGAAATAAATATTAATGTCGTGGGTACGTTATTAAATTATATAAAATTATAACGACGAGGTTTAAATTTATTATCTTATTATAAATAAACTTTAAAATAATGTTATTTGACTTTTTAATATTTAATTTTGAGGATTTACATTTTAGACCATAAATTTGTAATATTGACATTTTAACCCTAAACTAGTATAAATTGTCATAAATAAACCCTAATCTATAATGATTGTCATTTTTAATACTTTAACTAAATTAAATGTCAACTTTGAATATAAATGACAAATCTTGCTAAATCAGGAAGCTTGCTAATTATGAAAAGTTACTAGAAAATGGAAAGCCGACTAAAATGAGTAATCTGATTTAAAACGAGTTATTAATAACAAGCCGACCATTAATTCATGTAGATTCGCTGAAGAATGAGTAACTTCCGATCTTTATGATGTGTATGTGCTTGCGGTTTAATGTACAGATATTCTAACCTTTCAGTAAGGTTTCTTATGACTCATGATCCGTTCCATTACGACTGTTATGATTTCTGATCTTTATACGCCTGATATCCTTGGTTCATTTGATAGTATGATTTCGTATGAAGACCCTTTTAAAAATATAACCTGATGACTTTTGAGAAAAGACTATTTTTAAAATGATTTCTGTGATTACAATACGATGCCAGTTTTATATGAAGGTTTTAATGACTTTTATGAAATGTGTTTTTAAAAGAATACTTTCAAGATAAAAAAAGTTTTTAAATAATTTTCAAAAGTCCTTAATCTGTTTTATTCTCTAAGATTTTCCATGACTTTCTTTAACATCTTTTGATTATATAACTTCAAATTTTAAACCTTTGCTATGAACCCTTTTGCTATTATGAACCTCTGATTTGAACCTCATGATATGAATCTTTGATTTGGACCTTGGACTTGAACCATTGCTATGCTTCCCTTTGTTTGATTTGCTTGATATTTGTTGCATGCTATAGTTCTTATTCTTATAGCATTCCTATGCCCTATTTGTTGCCACTATTTGATTAATTTGTAGCCAGTCATGTCGGGAGTCCATGGCCTTGCCACTGATGCACCAGTGGTATTGACACTATCTGTGGAGGTGGGTTTTTGTCCACAGCGTTCCCTATTATGCTATAGCTATTCACGCCTATATTTATTATTATATATGTTTACTTAGCCTAGAGCTTTGTGCATATATATCTGTTTTACAGGGAGCGTATGGATGCATCCTAGGTACTTTGTTTCGTTTTGAATTTTGTGAATGGGTATGTGTGTGCAATACACTCCATTTTACATTTGGTACATCGAGCTAGCTACTCTATGTACAATTTGATATATGATCTTTGGGCATTTCTGTTACTTCTACTATATATGTGATCCTTGTTGTTCTAACTTCTTTATTGTTATTGACTTAAGCTGTCCTTAGTTCATTTGCTTACATTTATGATTCATTTCATTTTCCTTTGATTCATTTGATATTCCTTATACGTATTCCCTTTGATCATGTTCTGTTGATTCTATCATATGTTCCATATTCTTTTATATTCGTCTCAATAGGTTTGCTTGGATTCATTTTGGATTCACTTTCGTTTCCATTTTGTTATTAGCTTTTGTTTGTTTATATCTGTTCACTGGGCTTTTTAAGCTCAGCCGCATTTCTTTTCCTGCGGCAGGTTTTAGAAAGAAGCTGGGTTGGGTGAAGAGTGCTTAGGAGCTCTTAGTGGACTACACTGATGATAGCCTCCCATGGATTAGAAAATAGACTTAGAGATTCTCTTTTGGTTCTTAGTTTGTAATTGGTTTGGAAGTTGTAATGGTTAGAATTAGTCCTTTATCTTTTCTTTAGAACTATTTTGTGAACCTTGTATTACTAATGTTTTCCGCTTGCTTATGTTCTGATTTGACCCCATAATGTTACACTTTAGCCCTTTTCGGGTTGGGGTGTTACATCACTTCTGACGGCGTCACGAGTTTAGTCTTGACGGCGTCACGTGTAAAAATCTGAAAATTTTACCGGTTTTGTTTTTCTAACGGAGTCTTAAAGTTTTTGTTGAATTATTAAGTTTTATAATCTCCAGGAATCTGCAAACTTCATTCCACAAGCATTATATCTTACTTTGTTTTCAAGAATTTAGTAACTTATATAGATTGCCGCCGATTTTATGCGAGGTTGCTTTGTTTGTTTTCACAGGAATTACAGGTTATGTATGACAAGAAGATGATTTACATTCTGGAATGGAAGCTTTGATTGTTCATTTTCTTGGATGAAGATTTAACCTGGCCACCTTATTATCCATACCGAGCAAATCAGAGGAGTATTTGATTTCATTCTTTTTACTTATTTCACTTTTACATTGTTTACTTGAACATTGGGGACAATGTTCATCTTAAGTGTAAGGGGAGGGTAAAATGATGATACCTTACAGATACACTTTCGCTTGAGTTTGTTTTGTTTGATAGTAGATGTGTAATAAAACTATGAGAAACACTTGTTAGTGTAATTTTAGCGCCAAATTTAAATTTTTTTACAACATTTAGGAGTGAAACTTTAGCCATAGCAAGCGTCTCATGGATAGGAGATTGTATGACTAGCACAAAACCGTATATTCATAAAAAATTTCCACCCAAATATGTGAGGTTCGCCTTTAGATTTGATAGGAAAAGCATTTACTATTAGTGCTTATGAGTGTACCAGTAGCATTTAGATTCTAGAACTTGCGTTAGTGATGCATCCCGAGACCGCTAGTGAGACTACATTCATGTAGTAGGATTTAATACATGATAAGAGGCATTAGGATCACCCTTGTGTTAATCCCGTATCATAATTACTTGACCATTTAAGTCATATTACTTGGCTAGTTAAGTCAACTAATTTTCCCACACCTTAGCGTTGTACTCATTTTTAGTACACGAAACCCCTAGTACACCCCTCCGAGCCTATCTTTTCGTTTCTAACTTTAAGCATTTTACTTAAAGGAAGAATTTGTTACACCCCACTTAAATGTACAACCAAATCGCCTTAGCCTTCCGTGTATGCACTCATTTTTAGTGCATTATTGTTATTTGTTAAACCCTAAGTTAACTATCTAATTGATTACATGGTTGCTAAGTCGAGTCATATCATTGTACATATTGTTTTGGGACGATTGGGACTCATGGGTAAAGTACTTATTTTATGGAGTAATGGGGAAGAACATCACATATTACCCCCATATGTACGTTAATCTTAAAAGTACTCTAAGTGTTTTGATTTTCTTAATTCGAGTCATTAGATTAGTTTATTGTAAAGTATGTAAAAATTTAAGTGTAAGGGGAATGTTCATTCCCTATGATGTATTATTTTGGATGGTAGGGTAAGAGTGTATGAAAAAAAATAATAAAAAAAAAATAATAATAAAAAATAAAAAAAATCGAAAAAAAAGAAAAAAGAAAAGAGAAAAAAACATACGGACTACCATCCCGTTTCATTCTATGTTCATTTTTATGTTTTTATTATTTTTCATTTATTAGCTTAAGTCGAGTCTAATCTTGGCTTAGCAACGCCACATTGTACATGTAATTAACCAAGATTGTTAACTCGTCACCAGTAAAGACTGCCTTTATCCAACAAAACCGTGTATTTCATATCCCTACACCTAACGTTACAACCCTTTAAAAGACCTCTTTGATAGTTTATCCTAGGTGCTTACGCCATGTGGTGGAGGTTTGATCCTTTCCCAAGCCTATGGTAATCTATTTTGCTATGATAGGTAGTGAGAGATATCTTCCGTTTCCATATTGTAATTTATACTTTATTACACCCGAGAGATGTGAGTATCTAAACACTATTTGTGAGGTGCTAGAGTATGACCTCCGTGCTTGTCTTTGGTCTTTAGTGGAACGATTATTTGTTGTAATTACTTTTATATTAGTGTTAAATGACCCCTAACTTGTATTTAGATTAGAATAAAAGCGCATTTGCTTGAGGACAAGCAAATCTCAAGTGTAAAGGTATATGATGAGGCGAAAAATGAACCACTTTTAGGGGGTCATTTAAGCCCGTAATTGAATTTATTTGATCAAATATTGCCCTAAATCGTTCCTTTTGTGATTTTAGGTACTTTGGTAGTAAAATCTGGAAAAGGAAGCAATTCAGACGTTTTTGGAGCATAAAAGTGAGGAAAACACCAAAGACTTAATTTTCCTTGCTGGGAACAGTAGGTGACGGCGTCAAGAGTACCATCCTGACGGCGTCAAGAGTAAATGGCATGACGGCCCAGTGCAAACATGAAGGCGTCACAAGGAGAGCGTCTAGAGTTAAACACGTGACGGCCTAGAAGAACCTAATACATGACGGCGTCAGATGTAGATCAAGCCAGTCCGAGAATTATTTTGGCGGTGAGATGACGGCGTCACCTATTTGGTCTTGACGCCGTCAGCCTCAATTTCCTATATATAGTTTTCTAATTTTCATTCATAAAGGGAGAGAAGTTTGGAGAAACCCTAAGGCCGAACCTATTACGAATTTTACAGGTTTTTCAAGGGTTTTCAGCCCTTGAACCCTTACATGTGTAATTGAGATAAGTGTTCTCCTAATTCAATCAATATGTCTATGTGTTGGTTGTCTATATCTTGTGCTCGTCTTAATTCCACCATGCTAGGCTAGATTTTTCTTGTGTTTGCTTAGATCTAATGAAACCTAGATGTTGATTATGTGTTGATTACTTGTTTATGGTTGTATTGGATGAATGATTTCGATCTGGCAGATCTCCAAATGGTAACATGCTTGAACGTCTTAGGAAACATGAACCGATGTGCACTAGGTTTTATTGGTTGTATTTAATGCATGAGTAAATTCTAATGATCCCATGTTAGGAGCTTCTTAGCCGGCTCGACATAGGAGTGAAGTAGGCACTCATAGGATTGGGGAGTTAAGTGCGCCACCCCATGAATGGTATTAAGGAATACAATCCGTCACCCACGCAACTATAACAAGTAATTAACGTGTAAGAGATATCTAGGGAGTAGTGAAATCTAAGTAAACACAATTTCTCCACTTATTGCTCACAACCTTAGTTTAATTTAGTTTTATTTTCATTTCTAGTACTTTATTTTGATTGCATCTTTAGTATTGAATTAGTTGACTAGCAACTAATTCCGCCCAAATCCTTCAAAACCCGAGATTTTTACTTGCTTTCTAAAAAATATAAAAATACAAAAATAATCATCCTTCATCTTTAGAACTAGTATTTAGGTTTTCTAATCCTAGCGACACTATTCCTAGCTGAACGATCAATCCCCCGGTACTTGTCACTATACTATACTACAACGATCAGGTACACTGCCTGGTGGGGGTTGTAAGCTTCTCGAGATCCCTCGAGAGGTAAAGCCTGGTGCAATCCCCACGAATCACTTTATTATAAGCCTATAACATCTAAAAACCATGCTTCTCAAAACTCATATCTATCCCCGCGTCCGTTAGCATAGAAAACAAAATAATTTAATGAAGCTTGCGGCTTGGCATTTTTTTGTACTTCTTATTTGGTGTACATTGTTTTTATAAAAGGTAGCTAAGCCTATCACACACACAACAAATGCAGTTAAATTCTTGTTCCCTTATACACATCATATTACAATGTGTGACAACAATTAACGACAATTTATATAATCTAAATTAATGTTGGTTTATATTTTTACCTCGAACCACCTATGCAATAAAGGTCTGGGAGGCTGGAAGTTCGCATAACGCTTTTTTCCAACAGTTGCGGTAGAATACAACATTACATTTGGTTGTACTATAAACATTTTTCAAATTCCCAATATCTGCTTCCTTACTCTTTATTCATTGTCTTCCTCCTACTTACCTATTTTACATTTAATTTCATTTCCCAATATCATTTTCTGAACAAAACATTTTATGTCGTAACCTGTTAGCCACGACTAATGATGTTTTGGCAGCAGAAAATGCGGCAATTCAATTTTTTTGCAGGCTGTCTTTTGACAAAGTAAACTCCCTATTAAGGGTGAGCATGGTCCAAAAACCGGACTGGACCGGCCAAGACCGGACCGGACCGAAGACCGAGAACCGGAAAAACCATAGACCGAGACCGGACCGAATGTGGTCGGTCCGGTCTCGGTCCGGTCCGGTCTTCGGTCGGTCCGGTCCAATTAGGCATATTTTGGCACGTTTTTTCGGTTTTTTGGTCGGTCCGGACTGGACCGGACCGGACCGACCGGACCGAGGACCGAATTAGCCAAAAAGCCTAGACCGAGGACCGGACCGAATGTGATCGGTCCGGTCCGGTCCGGTCGGTTTTGTCGGTCGGTCCGGTCTATCCGGTCCGTTTGCTCACCCTTACTCCCTATCAAGAAGGGAACAAATAAAAATGCCAAAGGAAGCAACTTACAGACGCAGGAAGCAACTTACATACGCACTTGCGGTTTGTTATTTTCCTCCAACTGCTAAACACAAAACCAAAAATTAATTGAGGCATTTTTCATTTAGACATCATGTACAATGATAAGTAGCTTGTATTGAAGCACAACGACAATGGAACAACTAAAAATTGTTTGAAGTGAGTTATTTTGCGGGAGTGTTTGGGAATACATATCCGCCCATGTATCAAATTCCTTATTTTTAAACTCCTACTAAATAGAAAGATACATATCAATAAATATAAGGGACTAAGAGTAGGATTTTATCACCTATGAGTCGGATACAAAATGCATGAAGCGGGGTATATTGTCGTGGGCTCGTATCCCGAAACTGCATTATCATTTCCTTAAAAATCAGGTCAGGACTCTTTCAGCTTCCAAACCTGCCCATTTCAGCCTTTAAACCCACATGGTCCAGCCCCCATTTCAGCACCCACACACAACAATTTTTGAAATCCTACTAAATTTAAGGTTCTAAAAAAATACTAAACAGAAAGATACTATATTGACTCAAGTTTTTTTTTTTCTGTGAAATACTAAGTTTCTTTTCTATGAGTTTCGGTGAGACTAAGTAAAAACTCAAACAATATTACAGTAAACAAATGTATTACCAAATTACACCAAATAAAAACTCACCAAAACCCATAGGTGAATGGTCTCAAGCTTATCCTCCACATCAAACTTGTTCACCCTCGTAGCTCTAAGCCTTAAACAAAGTCACACATGCAAAATCAAAACCCCACAAATGAAAAAGGTTTAGTAACGAAAACTAAAAAGCTGAAAGAATAGACGAAGTGATACCTATTTTAGAAAACGTGGATTGCCCGTAACTATTTAAAAACGATAAATGAAGTGATACCTTTTTAGCTGAGAGATTTTTGAAATTTTCTGACTTCAATTTTTGGTCTATATGGAACCCGTATGACGGTTGAACATCCTTTCCTGCATACACGGCAATAAGAATTAGAAACACCAAGGCCGCCTGCAAAAAACACACAAAATTTTTATCATCGTAATCGTTATGAAACAGATCACAGAACAGTCAAAAGACACATGTAACAAGTTATGAAAACTAACAACTATGAGTGACTCATTGATAAGCGTATAAGAACAAACCCTCGGGCAAAGGAATGGTCAAACGACTGCTGCTTGTAACATCAATTTCAGCTGCAACAATAAGGGCAAACACATAAAGAAACATCTTCAACCACAGGTAATGTTTGTTACAAACTACATACAACCAAAGTAAAGCCTAAAAAATACTGCGATATAATTAGAGCGGAGTGAGTATACAACAGTGGTACCCTGAGTGGATGCTAAACTATCAGAAATACAACCATCCATGATACAACCACCTGCAAACCAAAAACATAACAAACACACTACAGATGTTAACAACATACACCCACATCAAAGCGCATCTAAGAAAATGTGTTAACACACCATTACCTGTAGACACTGGTATCTCATCCAACTCCCTTTTTTCCTACCCGCTGACCAACGCGCGAACGAATATTGCTGATGACGATTGACAGCCATCATGTGTAGTGGATCAGGTTCATCAATCGTTATACCATTAGACGATTCTTTGGGCAAACAATTCCCAAATACACTCATATATCATAATCACATAAACATAAACAGAAACACATAAAACTCCCTAATTACAAATACTAGTGGCTACCAACATCCTCATATCATTTTAGCACGAACCGTTATACTAAAATTATCATGATTGCCATTCTTAACCAAAGCAACAATCAAACTAACGGCTTCAACTTAAACGGTTCATTCTCTAAATTTGACAAATTCTAAACCCAAACACAGCACATAACTTATCGCTTCAAAAGTCTAACTATACTTAATCCAAAACACTTATAAAAAACATAGCAAATAAAAAGAAAAAGAAAGAAACCTGTTTTTCTTGGAAGAAAGAAGTTTGTTTTCACTTATCGTATGTCCACCGTTTTCAGTAGTATTACTTGCTCCTTCTTTTCATTTATTAGGTACCATCACTTTCGACAATTTCTTCTCATCTGTTTCACTTTAATTCCCAAAAACCATTAATTAATTAATTAATTAACCCTAAGAAAATTAATTACAATTAACTCGATATTTGTAGATGATTGCTGATATGTGAATAGAATCATTTGATTGAATGGAAGTAAAAAAAGTAGTACGACTTACACTTATCGCAAACCATCGTTGGCTTTTGGGATTTGTTTGGATATATCTTTAATTTTATTATGTCTCTAAAATCTTTTACACAAAAAACTTTAATCTTCTCCATCTTCTTCATCATCTCTGATATGTAAGTGTGTGTTGATGGTACGTTGGGGAGATTCTGGATCTCACAATACTTATATAAAACAACAAAGGGCTACTTAAACAGGCAACGGGCTACTTAAACAGACCTACACAGCCCAGCAGTTGGGCAGCATTTTTTGCGGAAAAAAAGTGGGACAAACGACGTCGTTTTCATCATGTTTTAATATATACTATAATATTGATGCAAAAAGCTAAGCTAGAATTGAAATTATCAAATTTTTATAATCAACTAATTATCTTATATAAACAAATTAAATTGAAAAAGTTCATACATCAGATGGGCACATCATAAATGCCCAGTGTAATTATTATATTAAGTTAAATATATATGTAATTATGAAAGTTTCAACGGAAATATATGCAATTCTCTGAAAAACTTTATTGTAAGAATTATTTCTATATAATTTATCTAAATTATTTACATCAATCTAAACACTTATAACTACTTGTAGAGTGGAATAAGTGAAGGGATAAGCTCAGTATCAATCCCTTACCGAACTGATACTGAATTGGTGGTACCGTTTTTTTTCAAGCATAAAATTGTGTACCTATATCGTACTGAATAGGATTCCGATACTCATTATCGTGAAAACGGTACACATTCAAATTTTCCGTTTTTAATAACCAAATCAAACAAACCAAATACGAAGATATATATTGTTACTTGTGTTTTCATCTTAGACAAGAAGATTAACTAACAATAAGCATAACCTGCTAAATAAATAATGCGGGTGAATAAGATCGGTATACATTCACGTTTCTATTTAACAAATATACACATCACTAACAATAAATCACGAATATTACTAAAAAAAAATTGATTGAAAATGATCCTGTTAGTTTATGTTGGTGGTTATGATCCCATAACAGGGTTAAGATAATCAATAGCCTAACTACGTACCAATTAAGGTTACTGGATATCACTTGGAATCGTGTTATCACTTTCCAAAGTAAACTATCCGACCCTAATGCCTGGGTATCACGAATATCTACTTGGGATAAGACCAAATGTTGTTAGTGATTTAGGCACAAATCAATAACCCTTCGTGTATAAGTGTTGTATGTTTTGTGTGTGTTCTTCATGCTTTATTTATTTTCCTATTTATAGGAATATACTCATGGCTAGTCAAATAGAATTATGAGAATTAATCGGCCCATTAATCTCCACATAATTATCCCCATTATAGCCTAAAATAGTGGTTACATGACCAATTAAACGAGGTCATGAGTGCAGATGTAACTGCCATTTGAATAGGTCAAATCAGTTACATAATCATACAGCACTCTATCAGCAGAAACTCTGCTTATCAGCAGGATTATGACACAAGTAGCAGGAACCATCAGCAGGAACCAGCACTTCAGCAGAATCCTGCACAACCACTATAGAGTCAGGGGAATCAGTGACTTGATGGGTGTACACTCCGTACCTCCTAACCCATTTCCAAGTATGATTAGATCCCTCAAGTGCACTAAATTTTCCAACAGTTTATGGATGTAAAATTGATATTTTTTATGATTGATACTAGGTTAGGGGTTTAATTTCTGGGAGGGTTTATAAAGGGTCAACTGTAGTCACAAACTGTTTAAGGGATTTTTTTCTCCAACTAGGGTTGTGCTTGGCGGAGGCTTATATGAAGCTTATAGGGGCTTGGGCTTTTAAAATAAGTCGGCTAATAAAATAAGTCTCGTTTACCATGGGGCTTATGGAGGGGCTTATAAAATAAGTCGGCTAAAAACTTTAGCCCCATAAAAGGGGCTAAAAACTTTAGCCCGGGGCTTGTGAAGAATAAATTACTTATTTACCCATAAAAGCATCTAAAATATACAAAAAAACTCATTTAAGTATGTCCTTTTTAGTAATTTTGCAATAATAAGCCTCAGCCCACTTGCCAAACAAGTTTATAAAAATACAAATTTTAATTTTGGCTTATAATATAAGTCCCAGCTCCAGCTCCAGCCCCAGCCCCAGCCCATTTCACCAAACATACCCTAGGTGTTTGGATTTTTAGTCATCTTTGTCTAATGCAGTATGCGTGGGTGAGACAAACTAAGATTGTTTGGATCTCAAAATTTATTCAAAAGAATATCCCATTTTGTATTTCATTACCAAAACCGGGATTTCCTGTTTCTATCTTTACTGTTTTTGGGAGTACCAAAAAATTTTCATTAATTTCGTAGTCGTGGTATCGTACCATGTGATGGAGCTAGTACTAGTTCAATATAGTATCGGTACGGTACCATGATTCGATAAGCGGATAGAAAAATTATGAAATGGATGTGACTTGATGTCATTTTTAGGATAAGTGGATGATGATAACTCTTAGGGGGCGTTTGGTTTGTATTAGAGAAACACTATGGGTAGGGATCACCAATTGAGGGTTTATAATTATGAGTTTTATACTCATTCTCAAAAATAAAACCCATAACCAAACTTTGCGAATGAAGGTTATAATTAACAATTCAATGATTCTTTCAAAAAAGTCTTTTTAAGGTGTGAGTAGCCACCTTAAATCCCCACTTCACCTTATAGTGACCATGTCTATCAACCAATTACCAAAAGAAAAAATGAACTTACACTATGTTCTCCAAAAAAAATAATAAATAAAATTATAGTAATAATAATAATAATAATAATAATAATAATAATAATAATAATAATAAGGGTATGTTTGGCAAAAGTATATGTTGTTGTAACTGGAGATGATGCTGGAGATGGTACCGGAGATGAAGATGATAAAAATAGATTATTTTTACAAGTTATATAAAGTAACGTTTGGTTTTAAGAGATTATGAAAGATTATTTTTCTTTATATATGTCTGCCAAACAAATATTATTTTTTAAATGGCTTATTTTTTGAAAAAATAAGTACAATCTCTTAACAATCTTGTATGTCAAACATACCGAAAGTAAAGTGAGTGGAAGTAAATAAATGAAAAAGAATTAAAGTTGTGTTTCACCTCAAAAGAGGGTGAAAGTTTTGAATACAAAATCATTCCACTTTCACACTATTACTTTCACTTTCCCTCATAAAGAATATAAACTTTTTTATATTTCATCATTTTCTTTTTCTTTTTTCTCATTTACTCAACTTTAGAACATAATATTAAAGTGAGTGGCACATCAAGACATCAAGTTACAACTTGTGTAAAGTGGATCTCTTTATTTGTTTTATTGTTTTATATTTTGTTTGTGAATGTTTATGGGGTATTTTATTGTGTTATATTTATATAAAGTGGTTATATTTTAATGAAGGGACTTGATATCAGGGGTGAGCAAACAGATCGGATGGACCAGACCGACCGACAAAACCGACCGGACCGGACAGGACAGACCACATTCGGTCCGGTCCTCGGTCTAGGCTTTTTGGTTAATTCAGTCTTCGGTCCAGTCGGTCCGGTCCGGACCGACCAAAAATCGAAAAAACTTGCTAAATCTTGCCCATTTTGACCAGATCGGATCGGATCGAACCGGACTGGACCGATCACATTCGGTCTCGGTCCCGGGTTTTACCTTATTTCGGTCTTCGGTCTTGTCGGTCCGGTCCGGTCCGAGACCGATGCTCACCCTTACTTGATAATTGATATTATGCATGTAGCATGTGTTGTAATGTATGCATTGGACATTAAAATAGTGTGGCGGGAGTATCAATCCTCTTTAATGAAACTAGACGAGTACCCGTGCATAGCAACGGGATATTATAGCGACAAATAGTTTATTGATAAAAAAAAGTTTATAGGTTATAAATGAAAAATAATAAAAGTTTGAAGATTTGGGAATTAAACATAATGTTTTGAAACCCGGTTCGACCCGGGTGGTTCAACCGGTTGAACCGTTCCGGTCGAAAAATTAGTCGATTTAAACCGGGTCAACTTGCTATGTTGGGTCAAAAACGGGTCAAATTAAACCGGTTCAACCCTTCGGGTTTGAAGCGTCCCGGGTCAACCCGGTTTGTGATATGTATTACTACCTCCGTCCCATTTAAAGTGTCGACTTTCATAATGCACAAAGTTTTAGGAGATTCCACTAACTAAACTCTCCATCAATCAAATATTACTTTTACCCACTAAACTCTCATCTTATTGGTAGGAAGGTACAAGTGGACACTTTAAATGGGACATGCAAAGATTCCATTGTGGACACTTTAAATGGGACGGAGGGAGTAATTGTTTTAATTTGTTATATTTAATTTGGTAGATATGTTTTGAAACCCGGTTCGACCCGGGTGGTTCAACCGGTTGAACCGTTCCGGTCGAAAAATTGGTTGATTTAAACCGGGTCAATTTGCTAGGTCGGGTCGAAAACGGGTCAAATTAAACCGGTTCAACCCGTTGGGTTTGAAGCGTCCCGGGTCAACCCGGTTTGTGATATGTATTAATTGGTTGTACAATATGTATAAATCATTGTACTTTTAAGTAATGGAGTGTTTTAATAAGAGTATTAATTATATTTCATAATTTCCTTATATACATTTTTCAACATTTCACATTTCACTTCTTGACTTTTTCACTTTCACCTTTGACCATTTTTGCTTTATAGATAGTATAGATAGATGTGTGGTGGTGAATGGAACAGTGGGTAGTTACCACGAACCTTAGGCTAAGATTAGTCGATTTAAATGTACTGTCATCTAGATCTAGGGTTAGACGCCGACATTTTATTCCCCCTCATCACACGCGTTTTCATCTCTGTAATTTTTAGCCGATTATTGTTTAATAATCAATCGTTTTGCGTAATTGACTCTTAATCGAGAGTCTTCGATCGACCGGTAAATAGCAGGTACCTACATCTAAACTGCTCTGATTTAGTGTGTTTCATATGTTACCTTTTTATGTTATATCCTAAACTCGGATTATTTTATTTTAATTTATGTTTTTCTTCTAGATATGTCTTCCAAAATGGCCAAAAGCTTGTCATTAGAGAGGGATTGTTCATCAGGTTCAGAGTCAGGTTCAGATTCAGATTCAGATTCATCAGATGTGAGGAGTTTTGTTAAACCTGGAGTTAAATCTGAAGTTAAATCACTCTCAGCAGATTTCCAACGCCAATGTTCATCCCAAGAAATATGTCCCAATATTAATATGGTTGGTACTTCAAGTTATGCAGGAACTTTGAAACGAGGCCGAAAGTGTAAGGAACATGTTTCTGCACCAGTAAGTGAAGCTTCAGAGAGCTTAGGCGGTGAGTCATCTATTTGCAATCTTTCATCTTTCATTATTTCACATATATTTAGCATAAGTGCATAACCATAAATGTTTGTTTTTCAGATAACAGATCTACATCGAAGCGTTTTTGTGGAGAGTATGGTAAACACGGTTCGCCAAAGCTAAATCCGATCAAAGAAACTAATCATGCTATCGTGAAAGCAAGTTTTAAAGATTACATGATAAAGATCTGGTTTCCTACTTCTTCAGGACTTTTGGAACTGAAAAACGAAGTGGCAAAAAGACTCAATTTAGAGGGCGAATTCAATCTAACATACAGGGATGAAGAAGATGACTTGCTACTTATTGCTTGTGACGATGATCTACACAAACTTCCAGCGTTTTTGGCTAGTAATACCAATACCAGTGTCAAATTAATTGTCGAATCTCTTACAACGTCGGAATCTCTTACAATGTTGGCGGTTGAGCAACATGTTCATAACTTATTTAGTCAAGCTGCACAGAGCTTAGGTGGTGAATCCTTTTTCGTCTTTACTTCAATTATTTATTTTTATTTGCAGTCTTTCTATGTTTCACAAAGATTTAGCATAACCATAGTTTTTGTCCAAAAATGTTTGTTTTTCAGTTAGCAAGCATTTTTGTCGAGACAATGGAAAACAGAGTTCGCCAAAGCCAAATCCAAGCAAAAAGTATAATCATGCTAATGACACAAAGCGGTTACAAGAGGTAACGGTGAAAGCAACTTTTAAAGATGACATAATAAAGTTCCAGTTTCCTACTTCTTCAGGACTTTTGGAACTGAAAAACGAAGTGGCACAAAGACTCGAATTAAAAGGCAAATTAAATATAAAATACAAGGATGAGGACGATGACTTGATACTCATTACTTGTGACGCTGATTTGCACAAACTTCCAGAGTTTTTGGCTAGTGATACCAATACGAGTGTCAAATTACACGTCATGTTGGTTTCTGAATAATGTTCAAACCCCAATCGGTAATGGTGTCCTGTGATACATTTACTTGGCTGCTTGATTCGGGTGCATATGTGTAAACGAATGTTTAAATTTAAAGCATTGTATTCTTAGGAGTTAGGAGTAGAACAATGACCCTTTGTTGCGGTGAAATGATCTTTGTATTGTAGGAGTAACAATGACCCTTTGTTGCGGTGGAATGATCTTTGTATTCTAGGAGTAGAACAATGACCCTTTGTTGCGGTGAAATGATCTTTGTAATCGAGTTCACATTTTTATTATTATTATTATTATTATTATTATTATTATTATTATTATTATTATTATTATTATTATTATTATTATTATTATTATTTTTATTATTATTATTATTATTTTAACTTAGAAAACAAAGCTATCTCTCATTGGATCTACATGATGATTTGCCATACACGGTGTAAAACGATATTTTTTTAGTATCCTCATTAAAAATTTTGTTCCCAAAACAAATACAGTAATAAAAAATGAGAAATGTGGGAAACATTTCTAGTCACTCAGATTAATTGAACAATTCATCAATTTAGAAAATTAGGAAGTGTATCTGCTAGTTTATAATTAAAGGAGGGTTAAAGTGTGTAGTTTGGTTGGAAGCGAAATTCAGTCTTCGCCATAACATAAGAAAGTCGTGGAGTGCATAAGCCCGATAGGGGCTACTTTCTTGTTGGAGTGTGTAGGGATGATGGTAAGGGTTCACAAAATTATGGGGGTGTTTGGTTGTTAAAGGGAATCATTATGATAATAGGAATGAGAATGGGAATGGGTTTTGATACCCACCATGCTTGGTGGGTTTAGAAGATACCTATATTTGTGGGTTTGATACTCACTTTTTTATTAATAAACATACTAACCAAACATTATTATTGGGAATGAAAGTCATTCTGATATTTCAAACTCTTAAACCAAACCCGCCCAATCAAGGAAGTTTGGTGGGTTTTGGTTAATTATAAATTTATGTATATTTTACTATAAATAATATTGTTTATTTCACATTTACTTAAAAACTACTGTAGTATATAAATTGCTCCACTAATGCTTCGTTTGTAACCACAACAGTTTCCTAAACCCTTCTCCTTCCCATCAATATCATTTTGTTCCATTTTTAATTCCACATATGATTGATTTTTTATTCAGTTTTGAAGCTTCTGTCGTCCAAAAACTGAATCCATCATTTATGTGTGGGCTTTTACATCTTGAGGCTAGTTATAATATCCGTGCATGTACATTCTTTTTAGAAATTTTAATTATATATTATTATCGATTAAAAAAAACAACTTATCGTGTTTTTAAATAGTTTTACTTGCGGGATTAAAAATAGAAATCCTATGAATATAGGTTATAATCTATTTGTTATTTCTAGATAGCGATTTTGGGTTGGAAATACTATTCAAGCAAAATGTCATCCACTAATATTTTTCTAGTTGTGTTATATTTGGTATTTAGAAAAAGAGTCTTCGATAATATTTTGATGATGATACTTATAACGTGCATGAGATGTTAGTAAAACAAGGCGCTATGGAATATCATCACCACACGTGAAGCAGTTGCTTCACACGCGAAGCCTATAACGGAGGGACAAGGCTGGCGTGCGAAGGGGTTGTTTTGGGGTTAGTTAGTTGGTCTCCCTCACCTAACGGAAAAGAAGGAAAAGGGGAGGTATATTGTGCTTACTAACCATCATATTATTGCTTTACTAACCAACATATTATGCTTACTAATATATTTTTGTGTGCAAAATTGTTCTGTCATAAGTTTCAGCTGTTTAGTACTGTTTCATCATAAATTACCAAATTAACATATGATGCTTACATTATAACTTCCTTATTAGAAGAAGCAGGAAAAAAATGATGGATAGAACGCAAATTGAATCTTACATTTATGTATAAGAATGATTTCACTTTGAAGCCGAACTCCATAAAAAATGAAAAAAGAAGTTAGTTTTACATTTATAAGTAAATTATAAATGCATGAAGAAGTTGAAAGTTACATCTATGCAAAGAGCCGAAGAATACATTGGTAAGTATTTTAGGAATTCATTGAGTCCTTGCCAACCATTCACTTTAGGGCAACTTTCTTTTTAATTGGCTTAAAAATCAAAAGTAAAACGCACATCAATTTGATGAATAATGAATAATGGATATAGTATGATCTAAGGATAATCTAAATAAGTTGATAGATATCATAAGTTGCATTCAAATTTAAATGGATCAAAACACAACAGATAAGAAATGCAGTACATTCCATATTTAGAAACCCTATGCAACATTTACTTTTACATTTCTCTCATTTATCATTTGCTAACAAGATTTGTTAAGTATATCTCATATGTTGGCCCATTCAACACTTACCCAAAAAAAACCTTTTCTAACCCATTATAGACTTAGAAGATTGCAGACACTTCAATATTTCAACATCGCGACAGAACAAGACGGTAAAGCAACCACTCGTTGTCGTTTAGTTGTCCGTCACTCGTAGTCTCTGCGTCAGAGGTGGTTGTTCGGAAGGGTTTGACAACGTAACATATTTCAACATCAAATAGGATTAGTTAATGCATTTTATGTGTATAATTTGACTTGACTCGCATGACTTTAACAACCATGTTCCAAATTTAAGACAACGAGGTGAGGGACGATTTGCCGCGTTGCGTCAGGGCGTTGTTTCATGTCGTTGATCATTGCACCGGTGAAAGTTTATGTATTTGACTAACGGGGTTCATTATTTTGTCCAATATCAATGGTGCTTCACGGTTGTTAAATGTTGCACCTGTTGTGGAATAACCGCGATAATATCCCACCGACTAGGTAAAGAGTGTGAATATTTCAACACCACTACTATACCTCATAATAGCTTATTGAAAATTTGGACAATATGAAAAGAACCAAGAATGAAACACCAAACTTATATATTTCTCAAACAAAGAAACAAATTACAAACTACAACTAGAGAGGAAGAAATACACTACAAGAGAAGTACTACTTGTGTGTTTTTGGTGTGCCTTGCTTCAAATGTATGAGCTCTATTTATAGGCTCAAAAAAACCATCTCAAGTTGCACATCAACTTGAAAAAATCAGCAACTTGCATATCCACTGAATCTTCCATATCTTTCTAAAGATTTGATATCTTTATTAAGATTTCATCAACTTGCATATTATATTATTGAGCCAATACTTTAACAAATCTCCACCTTGGCGAAATACCGATGTCTTTAATCTCACTATCAACCATTGTTGGTGGAGCCTTCAATCTTTAACTTTTCACAATATTGATCAAGTCCAAGCAGTAATTGAACTTGACCCCAGCTAATACTTTAGTCAGCATATATGCGGGATTTTTAGAAGTATGGATCTTCTGGATTCTGACTCCACCTTCTTCTAGTATCTCTCGTATGAAATGATACCGAACATCAATGTGCTTCGTCCTTGCATGATAAACTTGATTCTTCGCTAAGTGAATTACACTCTGACTGTCAGAATGCATCGTGACAAATTTCTGATTGATTCCAAGTTCACCGAGCAATCCTTGAAGCCAAATTGCCTCCTTTACAGCCTCTGTAATCGCCATATACTATGCTTCTATAGTTGACAAAGCAGTAGTTGACTGTAAGGTAGACTTTCAACTAATTGGAGCTTTTGCCAGAGTAAATACATAGCCTGTCGTAGATCTTCGCTTGTCTAAGTCCCCGGCATAGTCTGAATCGCATTATTCTTCTACCCACTGACTACTTCCATGTTCGAATACTAACCCTACATCGACCGTGTTATGGATATACCGTAATATCCATTTAACAACTTGCCAATGTCTATGCATATACCTGCTCACCATCCCAACAACATGACTAATATCTGGTCGAGTACATATCATAGCATACATTAAGCTACCAACAACATTTGCATAAGGCACTTTCTCCATGTATGCCCTCTCTACATCATTTTTCGGTGACATAGCAGCACTGATCTTAAATTGAGAAGCGAGTGGAGTACTAACTCGTTTTGTTTGCTTGTCAAACCTAAAACACTTTAGAACCTTTCTCAGATATTGTTTCTGAGTCAAACAGAGCTTCCTCAATTTTCTGTCTCTGACTATCTCCATGCCGAGAATCATCTTTGCTTCACCGAGGTCCTTCATCTCAAATTCGCTTTTCAACCGAGTCTTTAACTTTTCAATCTCGTCTAGACTTTGAGAAGCTATCAACATATCATCAACATATAGAAGAAGATATACGAAGGACCCATCTTGTAGCTTGTTCAAATAGACACAATGGTCGTATTTGCTTCTTGTGTACTTCGACTCCAACATAAACTTATCAAATCGTTTGTACCACTGCCTTGGGGATTGCTTCAACCCGTACAACGATTTATGAAGCTTACACACTTCATGCTCTTTTCCAGCAACTTTGAATCCTTCTGGCTGAACCATATAGATTTCCTCTTCCAAGTCTCCATGCAGAAATGCAGTCTTCACATCCATCTGAACTAGTTCCAAGTCCAACTGTGCTACCAAAGCCAACACAATTCTAATAGAGGAATGCCTTACCACTGGAGAAAAAACTTCACTGTAATCAATTCCCTCTTTGTGAGCGTAGCCTTTAGCTACCAATCTTGCTTTGTAGCGAACATCATCTTGGCTAGGAAATCCTTTTTTCTTTGCATACACCCATTTGCATCCAATTGCCTTATTCCCTTTTGGGAGGTTGGTCAACTCCCCTGTCTGATTCTTCTGAAGAGACTGCATTTCTTCGCTCATGGCAATCCTCCACTTCTCATTCTCTGAGTCTCGAACCGCTTCAGTGTAAGTATGATATGTGGGAATCGCACCAGGCTTTACCTCTCAAGGGATCTTGAGAAGCTTACAACCCCCACCAGGCAGTGTACCTGATCGTTGTAGTATAGTATAGTGACAAGTACCGGGGGATTGATCGTTCAGCTAGGAATAGTGTCGCTAGGATTAGAAAACCTAAATACTAGTTCTAAAGGTGAGGGATGATTATTTTTGTATTTTTATATTTTTTTAGAAAGCAAATAAAAATCTCGGGTTTGAAGGATTTGGGCGGAATTAGTTGCTAGTCAACTAACCCAATACTAAAAATGCAATCAAAATAAAATACTAAAAATGAAAATAAACTAAATTATACTAAGGTTGTGAGCAATAAGTGGAGAAAATGTGTTTACTTAGATTTCACTACTCCCTAGATATCTTTTACACGTTAATTACTTATTATAGCTACGTGGATGACGGATTGTATTCCTTAATACCATTCATGGGGTGGCGCACTTAATTCCCCAATCCTATGAGTGCCTACTTCACTCCTATGTCGAGCCGGCTAAGAAGCTCCTAACATGGGATCATTAGAATTTACTCATACATTAAATACAACCAATAAAACCTAGTGCACGTCAGTTCATGTTTCCTAAGACGTTCAAGCATGTTACCATTTGGAGATCTGCCAATTTTCTTAAGCCTAACATCGAATTCATTCATCCAATACAACTATAAACAAGTAATCAACACATAATTAACATCTAGGTTTCATTAGATCCAAGCAAACACAAGATAGATCTAGCCTAGCATGATGGAATTAAAACAAGAACAAGATATAGACAACCAACACATAGACATATTGATTGAATTAAAAGAATACTTATCTCAATTACACATGACAGGTATCAAGGGCTTAGAACCCTTGAAAAACCTGTAAATTCGCACCAAGTTCGTACTTAGGGTTTCTCCAAAACTTCTCTCTTGTTAATGTGAAAATTAGAAAACTATATATAGGAAATAGGGTCTGACGGCGTCAAGACAAATTTTGTGACGCCGTCATCTCGCCGCCAAAATACTTCTCGGACTGCCTTGATCTACTTTTGACGCCGTCATGTGTTAGCATTTTCCAAGCCGTCATGCATTTTACTCTTGACGCCCTACTTCGTGACGCCGTCAATTCTGTACTGGGTCGTCATGGAATTTACTCTTGACGCCGTCAAAAATTTCTTCTTGACGCCGTCACCTACTGTTCCCAGCAAGGAAAATTAAGACTTTGGCGTTTTCTTCACTTTTATGCTCCAAAAACGTCCGAATTGCTTCCTTTTCCCGATTTCTCTCCCAAAGTACCTAAAATCACAAAAGGAAAGATTTAGGGCAATATTTAATCAAATAAATTCAATTCCGGGCTTAAATGACCCCCTAAAAGTGGTTCATTTTTCGCCTCATCATATACCCTTACACTTGAGATTTGCTTGTCCTCAAGCAAATGCGCTTTTATTCTACTCAAAATACAAGTTAGGGGTCATTTAACACTAATATAAAAGTAATTACAACAAATAATCGTTCCACTAAAGACCAATAGACAAGCACGGAGGTCATACACAAGCACCTCACAAATAGTGTTTAGATACTCACATCTCTCGGGTGTAATAAAGTATAAATTACAATATGGAAACGGAAGATATCTCTCACAACCTGTCATAGCAAAATAGATTACCATAGGCTTGGGAAAGGATCAAACCTCCACCACATGGCGTAAGCACCTAGGATAAACTATCAAAGAGGTCTTTTTAAAGGGTTGTAACGTTAGGTGTAGGGATATGAAATACACGGTTTTGTTGGATAAAGGAAGTTTTACTGGTGGCGAGTTAACAATCTTGGTTAATTACATGTACAATGTGGCGTTGCTAAGCCAAGACTAGACTCGACTTAAGCTAATAAATGAAAAATAACAAAAACATAAAATGAACATAGAATAAAAAGGGATGGTAGTCCGTATGTTTTTTCTCTTTTCCTTTTTCTATTTTTTTCTTTTCTTTTTCTTGATTTTTCGATTTTTTTTTTTTTTTTTTTTTTTTTTTTTTTTTTTTTTTTTTTTGTGCATACACTCTTACCCTACCATCCAAAATAATACATCATATGGAATAAACGTTCCCCTTACACTTGAATTTTTACATACTTTACAATAAGCTAATCTAATGACTCGAATTAAGAAAATCAAAACACTTGGAGTACTTTTAAGATTAACGCACATATGGGGGTAATATATGATGTTCTTCCCCATTACTCCATAAAATAAGTACTTTACCCATGAGTCCCAATCGTCCCAAAACAGATGTACAAGGATATGACTCGACTTAGCAACCATGTAATCAATTAGATAGTTAACTTAGGGTTAACAAATAACAATAATGCACTAAAGATGAGCGCATGCACAGAAGGCTAAGGCGATTTGGGTGTACATTTAAGTGGGGTGTAACAAATTCTTCCTTTAAGTAAAATGCTTAAAGTTAGAAACGAAAAGATAGGCTCGGAGGGGTGTACTAGGGGTTTCGTGGACTAAAAATGAGTACAACGCTAAGGGTGTGGGAAAAATTAATTGACTTAACTAGCCAAGTAACATGACTTAAATGGTCAAGTAATTATGATACGGGTTTAATACAAGGGTGATCCTAATGCCTCTTATCATGTAGTAAATCCTACCACACGAATGTAGTGTCACTAGCGGTCTCGGGATGCATCACTAACGCAAGTTCTAGAATCTAAATGCTACCGGTACACTCATAAGCACTAATAGTAAATGCTTTTCCTATCAAATCTAAAGGCGAACCTCACATATTTGGGTGGAAAATTTTTCTGAATATACGGTTATGTGCAAGTCATACAATCTCCTATCCATGAGACGCTTGCTATGGCTAAAGTTTCACTCCTAAATGTTGTAAAAAAATTTAAATTTGGCGCTAAAATTACACTAACAAGTATTTCTCATAGTTTTATTACACATCTACCATCAAACAAAAGAAACTCAAGCGAAAGTGCATATGTAAGGTATCATCTTTTTACCCTCCCCTTACACTTAAGATGAACATTGTCCCCAATGTTCAAGTAAAGAATGTAAAAGTGAGATAAGTAAAACGAATGAAATCAAATACTCCCCTGATTCGCTCGGTATGGATAATAAGGTGGCCAGGTTAAATCTTCCTCCAAGAAAATGAACAATCAAAGCTTCCCTTCCAGAATATAAATCATCTTCTTGTCATACATAACCTGTAAATCCTGAGAAAATAGACAAGACAACCTCGCATAAAATCGGCGGCATCCTACATAAGTTACTAAATCCTAGAAAACAAGATAAGATATAATGCTTGTGGAATGAAGTTTGCAGATTTCCTGGAGATTATAAAACTTAATAATTCACAAAAACCATAAGACTCCGTTAGAAAAACAATCTGGTAAAATTTCTAGATTTTTACACGTGACGCCGTCAAGAATTAATTCATGACGCCGTCAGAAGTGACCTGCAGAAATTCTTATGTTAAGTTTCCGGAAAATTTCTGGAAAAACTTGGTCCTACTTCCTGGAAAATCCTGTAAAACTTCATTATGAGTCAATACAAGCATTTGACTCTAACAAATACTAATACACATGTCCATTTAATATTGTTGTGGTTCATGCTTAATTCCGTTCTTATAAACAAATTTGGATCCCCCTTACACTTATCTTTTACAAAATACCTTTATATGCAATTAAGACGAAGTTAAAAACAAAATAAAGCATTTTCACAATTTACTTTGAAACATGAGCCACAAACAATAAAAATAAAACATGCATACGGAGACAAATAAAATCAAACAAACAAACAAACAAACAAAAACACACAAAATGAAGAACGTCACCATGAGCACCATCAATTATTTCAAACAAACGTAAACATAAAAATAAATTGTTCAAGGCCAACAGAGGCCGCATCCTAAGCTATTACAATACCAAATGTTTCAAATTACACAACCATCAATAAATTGTTCAGAAATAACAGAAATCAAGAGGAATCACTGGGAGGAGGACCAAAACGGTAGTCATAGCCAGGAGGGAGGTGTCCGGTGTACCCGTAGGGAGGGTAGTCAGTCTCATGGCCGGGGAATGGGTCAATCTGCAGGTGAGGCTCAAGCTGATCTCGGGTGGAGAGGTGTTGCATCTGGCGGATGGTGTGATCATACATCCAATCAAAGCGCTGGTCAGTGGTGGTCCGCCATGCGTCCACCTGACCCATCCAGGCACCCTGGTGTGCCTGCCAGTCTCCCCAACTCATGTGTCGATAGTAGTCAGCTCTCCCCTCCTCATAACCCTGAAACTGATGCTGCTGGGGCCCTACCACATCATCAGCATCATCCTCATCATCAGGCCCCCTGCCTCATACCAGTTATAGGTCCCATTCCTCTCTAGCATAACGATGCTCATCTGCCTGAGGGATTTAGCCCCCACTACCCTACAGGCCCCACAGTCGCTCAAGTACCCCATGATTGGAGGAGTAAGAAGATCATAGGAACGACCCAACCGGGTCACGAACATCCCCCCATACACCTTGTCGATATCCCTCTCACCCACACTGGTCCTCAAATAACTAGCCACCCAAAATGGGATGTTGCAGTAGACATCCGCTGAAAAGATGGTGTACAGGTAGAAAAGATCTAAAGCAGTGACACGGTGAGTGGTGCCATGACGTCCTGACAGGCTGTATGTGATGCACCTGTGGACCAACCTAACTATGGGGTCCCTGATGGATGCTGCCCCAGTAGTCGAGGTGTAAACCCCTTCCCCTATGGTCAGCCAAAAAGTGACACACCTCATCTCACTCCTCTGAGTCTCCCCATGCAACAACCTCTGCATAAAACCTCCATCAACCGCTTCCTCCCTTGTATATAACCCAATCCTCCAACCAAACTCAGTGACCGAACATGATCGCACTTCCCCTCCTAGCCTAAAATAGATAGTGGTGCCCCCCACATCCGTCCTAGCCTCAGCCTGATCAAAATGGAAGGTTGCAAAGAACTCCATAACCAACTCACTATACACCGTCTCCCTAATCCTAAACAACCTCTCCCATTGAGGACCCGCAAACCCATCAGTGTGGATCCTCTCCAAAAACGCAGCTTCCAACCCTTGGGACCTAAGAAACTCCCAATCAACCACAGCCCCAGCATCAATATGTTGGTTACAAAGTTCCGCATACTTGGTGGTGGCGCCAACAGTGTCAAACTCGCTCCAACTATGGACCAATTCTCCATAATTAACTCTTTGGGACCTAGAGGAACTGCCCCGATGTTGACGAGATCTCTTGCTCATTTTCCAAGTGAAGATTGGTTGCGGAAGACGTCGAATTGAAGGGTGGAGATTCGGAGTAGTAGCAGCACTTTGGGTGAGAATTGTGGGGTATGGGTTGAAAGTGATTGGATTTGGGTTAATATTGCTGACTTATCGAGGTGACGGCGTCAAGAGTTATTATCTGACGCCGTCAGATGCCCGTGTGAGGTGAGAAATGGAGCAATTCCACATTTAGTCCCTGCACTTTGTGTGAATAGCTAAACATAAGTAAAACCATGAGTAGCAATTCCGTTAGTGAAGTCCACCAGGGTCGAACGTTTCATTACTGTCACGGAAAGAGGTGAGGTTGTAAGAGGGATTGGGTGATGTTTTAGCTAAGTTGTAACCTTCGCACGGGTCACCGGTGTGTACAAAGAGATGTTGTTCCGTAGAGGGTTTCAAATCAGTGGTGTTTTTGAGGTACAAACTCTTCACACCGGGTTTAAAACCAAAAGAACGTCTCTTGCATAAGTTTGGGAGTGTGGTTCGCAAGCATCCAATGAAAATGTTATAGAATTGCGAATTCTTCTCTTTCTGGGGATGCTTACAAGAACGGGAGGTAGTTAACGGTGAAGCACCTGGGGAAAATTTCTCGCTATCCTCTTAGTCAAACGCCAAAGGAGTTGAAACCTCGAAGACTTTTTCGATTTTTCTAGGTACGGAGTTTTCTTTGATCTTTTCTTTGACCCTTGATATGAATTGGTCTGCTAAATTCATAAAAGCTTTGTGAGTGCTTTCCATGCGTGCTTCTAAGTGCTGGATATGTTTTTCCTGATTATCCATGAAGGTTACCATTATCCCTTCAAATTCCTCTTGTCGTGAATGTTCAGGAAAATTGTGGTCGATAACCGCATTCCTACGTAAATTAGGGTTCCACATGGGTTCAGCAGCAGGTTTCTCAATTCTCATTAATTCTTTTACTTGCTTCTCGATGCTTCCTAATAACTGTTCTTGGGTGGCGTGTGCGTAGTCAAGTTTTCCCTTGCTTGGAAACATCGGGTCCTCCCATCCTTCTTCTTCGTATTGTGCCAACCCCTCAAGAACTTTCCAGCACTCGTCAATGCTAAGTCTATTTAGCCTGCCCTTGGCTGCGTAATCAATGGCTCTCCTTGTTTGATAGTCAACTTTATCGTAAAAGATTTGAATCTGGAGCCATGGTTCGATGCCATGATGAGGGACTTTTCGGAGCAGGTCTTTATATCGAGTCCATGCTTCATAAAAGGTTTCGTTTTGACGTTGTTGGAACATCAAGATGTCATTTCTAAGCTTAGTAGTTCTCCCCGGTGGGAAAAATTGAGCAAGGAAACGAGTGGTGAGATCGTCCCATGTGGTGATGGATCCCGCGGGTAAACGCTCAAGCCATTGACTAGCTTGATCCCGTAGAGAGAATTGGAATAGGCGTAATCGGGTTGTCTCTCTAGTTTCAACACCTAGGTATATGGAATCTACGATTTTGAGGAAGTCCTTAAGATGTTGGTTTGGATCTTCGGAACGAAGTCCATGGAATGCACATCCGCTTTGCACCAACCGGATGGTTTCGGATCGCAAGGGGGTCACATTGGCTCCGGTGAGCTCAATGGTGTTTCGGTAGCCTTGGTGGCTAGGTCGGGAATACTCTCCTAAGGTTAGGGGCCTAAGAGGTTCTAGTGGTGGGTTTTGTTGTGGTGGGACGACGGGTTCAAGGATGTTCCCATCGTCCATGATGTCGGGTGGTGAAGAGTTACGAACAAAGACACAAAGAAATAAGATAGACTAAAGAAATCCTAAAAATAAAAATAAAATCTTACTAGAAAGGAATCTAGCAAGTAGACCTAATAAAAAGAGATTCTAACCTAGACAATAACTATTCCCGGCAGCGGCGCCAAAAACTTGATACGTGGGAATCGCACCAGGATTTACCTCTCAAGGGATCTTGAGAAGCTTACAACCCCCACCAGCCAGTGTACCTGATCGTTGTAGTATAGTATAGTGACAAGTACCGGGGGATTGATCGTTCAGCTAGGAATAGTGTCGCTAGGATTAGAAAACCTAAATACTAGTTCTAAAGGTGAGGGATGATTATTTTTGTATTTTTATATTTTTTTAGAAAGCAAATAAAAATCTCGGGTTTGAAGGATTTGGGAGGAATTAGTTGTTAGTCAACTAACCCAATACTAAAGATGCAATCAAAATAAAATACTAAAAATGAAAATAAACTAAATTATACTAAGGTTGTGAGCAATAAGTGGAGAAAATGTGTTTACTTAGATTTCACTACTCCCTAGATATCTTTTACACGTTAATTACTTGTTATAGTTGCGTGGATGACGGATTGTATTCCTTAATACCATTCATGGGGTGGCGCACTTAATTCCCCAATCCTATGAGTGCCTACTTCACTCCTATGTCGAGCCGGCTAAGAAGCTCCTAACATGGGATCATTAGAATTTACTCATGCATTAAATACAACCAATAAAACCTAGTGCACGTTAGTTCATGTTTCCTAAGACGTTCAAGCATGTTACCATTTGGAGATCTGCCAGTTTTCTTAAGCCTAACATCGAATTCATTCATCCAATACAACTATAAACAAGTAATCAACACATAATTAACATCTAGGTTTCATTAGATCCAAGCAAACACAAGATAGATCTAGCCTAGCATGATGAAATTAAGACAAGAACAAGATATAGACAACCAACACATAGACATATTGATTGAATTAAAAGAATACTTATCTCAATTACACATGAAAGGTATCAAGGGCTTAGAACCCTTGAAAAACCTGTAAAATTCGCACCAAGTTCGTACTTAGGGTTTCTCCAAAACTTCTCTCTTGTTAATGTGAAAATTAGAAAACTATATATAGGAAATAGGGTCTGACGGCGTCAAGACAAATTTTGTGACGCCGTCATCTCGCCGCCAAAATACTTCTCGGACTGCCTTGATCTACTTTTGACGCCGTCATGTGTTAGCATTTTCCAGGCCGTCATGCATTTTACTCTTGACGCCCTACTTCGTGACGCCGTAAATTCTGTACTGGGTCGTCATGGAATTTACTCTTGACGCCGTCAGAAATTTCTTCTTGACGCCGTCACCTACTGTTCCCAGCAAAGAAAATAAAGACTTTGGCGTTTTCTTCACTTTTATGCTCCAAAAACGTCCGAATTGCTTCCTTTTCCAGATTTCTCTCCCAAAGTACCTAAAATCACAAAAGGAACGATTTAGGGCAATATTTGATCAAATAAATTCAATTCCGGGCTTAAATGACCCCCTAAAAGTGGTTCATTTTTCGCCTCATCAAAGTAGTAGGAACATCATCAGCTGCAATTGAAGATGCACAAGCCACCATATCATTAAGGCGAGCAGGCCTTTTAGTGTTTCTTTTGGGGTTGCTGGTAGCAAGTGATTCATGTTGTTGCTGTAGAGGTTCTTCAGTTTGAACCTCATCTTCTTCATAATCTCCTTCTACCACAGGAGAATCATCAACTATTTCTTTATCATCTAGTACAATTATTCTTTCAAACTCCACCTTTTTAGGAGTTCCATCTAACTGCTTAGCATTCACCTTCTTCAACATGGTAGATTCATTAAAGGTGACATCCCTGCTAATGATCGTCTTCTTCGTCTCTGGACACCATAGACGATAGCCTTTGATTCCAGAGGTGATCCCCATGAATAATGCTTTCTTTGCTCTGGGATCCAACTTTGATTCCTTCACATGATAATATGCAGCAGAACCAAACACATGCAAGGAATCATAATCTGTAGCGGGTTTTCCATACAATTTCTCAAATGGTGTTTTCCCATCAATAGCAGTGCAAACGATGAACGAGGTGACACGCATACGTCACAGCTTCAGCCCAAAATTCTTTACCTAACCCAGCATTGGATAACATACACCGAACTTTCTCCAGCAAGGTTTGGTTCATGCGTTCTGCCACCCCGTTCTGTTGTGGCGTATGTCTGACAGTAAAGTGTCTGACGATGCCTTCGTTTTCACAAAATTTTGTGAACTGAGATGTTTGATCTTTCTGCACGTCTGAGTCTCCATCATCTTTTTCCACTTGATGAACACTTCTAACACTTCATCCTGTGTCTTCAACGTGTACACCCAAACTCTTCGGGAAAAGTCATCAACAAAGGTCACATAGTAGTGTCTCCCTCCTAAAGATCTTGTCTTTGAGGGACCCCATACGTCAGAGTGGACATAATCCAAGATACCTTGTGTCTTGTGGATAGCTGTCCCAAATTTCACCATTGTTGTCTTCCCGTTGATGCAATGCTCATAGAGATCCAACTTACAGGAACTCACTCCTTTCAATAATCCTTGCTTTATGAGCAAATTCAAGGATTTCTCTCCTGCATGTCCTAAGTGCATATACCATAGCTTCACAGCTTCTGAATTTCTATCACCATCGGTAACAGCTGCTACAGTTCCAACAACCGTTCTACCCTTGTAGTGATACGTGTTGTTTATTTTACGAATACCCTTCATTACTACAAGTACACCAGAGGTGATCTTCATAACCCCATCCTTTGCTCTTACTTCGAATCCTTTAGATTCTAAGGTACCGACGGAAATGAGATTCTTTTTCAACTTTGGTGAATAACGAACACCTTTCAAGGTCACAATTGTTTCATCTTCATTCTGCAATCGAACGGAACCAATCCCATGAGTAGTGAGGGGAGTTTCGTCTGCCGTATAAACAACTTCCTCATGTTCTTCAAAATTACTAAACCACTCTCGATGTGGTGTGATATGATGGCTACAAGTGGAATCTAATAACAATATGTTAGAAGCATTCTTCGCTGACGATGTTGCAAGTGAGAGATCCAATTCTTCATCATCACACTTGGTGACATTCGCCTCTGCTACAGCTTTACCTTTGTAATGATTGTCCTTGGTTTTCAATTTTGGACAATCTCTCTTCCAATGGCCTTTTTTATGACAAAAGGCACATTCATCTTTGCTTAGTCTTTGCCGCGACTTGGATCTCCATCTCTTATCGGTGCCCTTCTTCTGCGAACGACCTCTGACTAGCAAAACCTCTGCATCTCCACTTGAACTAATCTGCTTGTCCTTTCTTCTCAATTCTTTACTATATAAAGCAGCACAAACTTCACTAAGAGACACATCAGCCTTCCCATTAAGTAGAGTTGTTTCAAGCAACTCGTACTCCTAAGCGATCCCAACAGTATCAATGCTAGATCCTGGTCTTTGATCACCTCATCCATATTCATCAAATCGGTTACCAGTTGGTTAAAACTGGTAATGTGATCATTCATCGTGGTACCTGGTACATAAGTGAAGCGAAAGAGTCGCTTCTTCATAAAGAGCTTATTTTGGCAATTCTTCTTCAGAAATTTCTCTTCCAACGCCACCCATAGTTTATAGGCGGATGTTTCTTTTGAGAAAGCATATCGTTGCTCTCTCGAAAGACATGAACGAACCGTACCACAAGCTAACCGATTAATGGTTAACCAACTCCTCTCTTCTACATCCTCTGGTTTACTTTCTTCAACGACAATGTCTAGACCTTTCTGAAAAAGAACATCTAGAACCTCGCTTTGCCACATACCGAAATGGCATGTACCATCAAAAACCTCCACCGCCAATCTTGCATTCGTCAAGACCGGTCTAGCCCAACTTGGAGATGTTGGATCCACCGATGTGGAAGGTTTGTTAACTTTGCCATTCGCCATTTCGTGTACAAATTAATTTTCAATAGCTTCAACAAAAAAAACAACGTAATTCTTTTCTGATGTGGAGGATCAAATTAAATTGCAACCACAGAGCATACTAAGAATAACCTCGGCTCTTGATACCACTTGTTGTGGAATAACCGCGATAATATCCCACCGACTAGGTAAAGAGTGTGAATATTTCAACACCACTACTATACCTCATAATAGCTTATTGAAAATTTGGACAATATGAAAAGAACCAAGAATGAAAAACCAAACTTATATATTTCACAAACAAAGAAACAAATTACAAACTACAACTAGAGAGGAAGAAATACACTACATCAGAAGTACTACTTGTGTGTTTTTGGTGTGCCTTGCTTCAAATGTATGAGCTCGATTTATAGGCTCAAAAAAACCATCTCAAGTTGCACATCAACTTGAAAAAATCAGCAACTTGCATATCCACTGAATCTTCCATATCTTTCTAAAGATTTGATTTCTTTATTAAGATTTCATCAACTTGCATATTATATTATTGAGCCAATACTTTAACAGCACCAACCTGAGCCATCGAGCAAATGATAGAAGGGCTTAAAAACACATAACCTGCACGTTGCGATGGAGCGTTTATGTACGATAGTATTGTATGCAAAAGCAGTGTATTGAAAAGAATGAAATGTCCGGTAAACACCGTCACACCTACTTGGTTGCTGTTGCAAAAATTATCTTGATAGCATTAACTTACAATGGGTTGCTGTTACACATAATCCAAAGCATACTTCTCACACAATTTCTACGACTCCTATTACTAAAACCTTAAATCATTATTTCTTTATACAACATCATTTTGAAGATGTACCTAGCAACTATACAGTTAAGACAAAAGAACTTAATATTTCTCATAATACCATATTTCCAGTCAATGTAATTTCAGCATGTTAATGTAAAAAGAGCAGAAATGAAAATAAATTTTAACGCTTAACAGGTCCAAATACGTAATATTTAAAAAGCATAGCTAAAAGTAAAAGAAGCTAATCAAGTATTCATGTCTTTTCATTAAAGAAAGCGAGTCAATATTGTGATGATCTTTTTTTTTTTTTTTTTTTTTTTTTTTTTTTTTTTTTTTTTTTTTTTTTTTTGCAAAGGTGAAATATATTATTATCTCCAAATTATTGTACAATGCTTGTAACATACACATCTGTTTTGGACAAGTCCCAAAAATAGATCACTAATCAGACAACATACTTCTGATATCAGATAACATATCTGATATAGTATCATACTAGACCCTAACCAATACAGAGAATTTCCACACAGGCCTCTCATTCTTTTATACAAGCACAATGCTTTCCTTTATCATTCACCTTTTTTGCACAATACCATCTAGCTGCATTTCCAATACTCTGTCCACCTTGATCATTCATCCTTCCACCACAATAACCAAGGTAGAAAAGAGATTGGCATCACTAGGCACCCATAACCTCTCCACAAGCAAGGGCTATACCAATTGTGTTACATTTCCATCTACTACAATGGCTTCACACAATTGGGAACACACACCTTGCGGTGAATACCAACCATTACCTCCTTGGCAATGTATAGATAGGACCAAGTAGGTTTATCTTTCACTCCTCACTATTCCTATCTTCATACACTGCCCACCAAAGCTCACTTACCCTTCACACATTGGAAACCTACTTTATGGTTCTCAAAAACTGTTAGTCTAAGAAACTTGTCAAAACAGATCTCAATTACCTAACAAAGGCCTATTGGAATCTGTCATTGAAGCTTAATAGAGTAGCAGTTTGTTGAGGTCCAAGATACAAGGCCATCGATGTGTAGTAAGCTTTAAGAACATAGATTCTAGATCAGTAATGAAGATCTTAATCTACATGGTTTAACCGTATATTGTAGAGAATAAGAGAATAATTTCTCTGCTTGATACATTCCAATTCACTTGTATCCCATTGACTCTAGCTATAGTCAGAATGAGAATACTTGTTCCAGCTAAATCCATTTGATAATTTGATAAAAATCACTGTTCCATTCCTTCTGCAGGAAACTACCTTATGGTAGCATACCTATGTAGTTAGGATGTAATCCCAAAAGCAAAGGATGCCCTAAGATACTAGCCATCTGCATTAATCATTATCTGATTTGATCCAATCTTATGTAACTTCATTAGCCCAAACACTCCTTAACAAACATTTTAGCAGAATTTGATGTCCCATATTTTTGTAGCTTCTTGGACTCTTGATGTTTTCTTTGTCTTCAAAGTCATCAATTTAGCTCTTATTTCCTCCAGCATAACTTTCACAAGACCATGCACCTCTCTTTCCTCATTCCTGAAAAGTCTATTGTTTCTTTCTTGCCACAAAAAATAGACTGTTGCAGCAAAACTTATCTTCATAATGATGCTCCATATATTTAGATGATTCTTGTGGGAAGACAAGCTGCTCACAATGTTCATCCATGTATCATCAATGCTAACAATTCTTGCTTTAACTTTGATCTCAGTCCAAACTTTCTTAGAATAATCACATTGGAAGAATAGGTGGTTATGAGAATCAGGCACTGTTTTGCATAAAGAGCATTCTAATGTCTTGTTTGGATACCATTTCATAAGCTTATCTTGTGTAATAAGTTTCTCCTTCGCAGCTAGCCACAATATGAAAGTATGTCTTGGAATGCAATGAGAGAACCACACAAGCTTTGCCCAAGAAACAATGTGATTGTTTTCTCTAAAATCCAACCAAACTTGTCTAGTAGAGAAATTGACTGTTTTTCCATTGTTTGTAATCCACACAGGTTTGTCCGGATTGTCATCAAGGGTAGGGGAGAAAATGTTTGTAGAATGGTGTGCTTGTTAACCCATTATTGTGGCCATTTCCATCTACCATCTTCAATCAAATCACATATAGTATTTTCATCCCCAAATCCTGCGGCATAAATTTCTCTTTTATTGAGAATTCTACTTAGAGGTTGATTCACAGTCCATCTATCATGCCATACTGATGTAGCTTTTCCATCACCAATTTGATACCTTATATGTTCCTCCACTTGTTGTCTAAGCCCCAAGATAGTCTTCCAACACCAGCTGTCAGAACTTGCCATATTCACATCCCATACATTTCTTCCTTTGAGCTTAACTGTATTGATCCATTTAACCCATAGGGATTCTTTTTTAGTTGCCACATTCCACAAGTGTTTAACCAGAAGAGCATTGTTCCATGATTCCAAAGGTTTTAATCCCAGCCCACCTTGATCTTTTGGCCTGCAAACCTCCTTCCAGACAACTCTTGCCTTTCCTTTTGTTAACTGACCACTGCACCATAGGAAGCCTTTCATTTATTACACTGATTGGAAGCTTGAAAACAGATCCCCAACAGACTTGCATAGATGATAGTACAGATGCAATTAGCTGAGCTCTACCTGCATAAGATAGACTCTTGTTTTTCCAATCACATAACTTTTGCTTGACTTTACTCACAAGGTTTTTGCAATCTTTAACACCAATCTTCTTATCCATCAATGGCACTCCTAAATATTTCACTGGAAGCTTCCCACTCTTGAAAGGCATGATACTTAGAATTGTACTTTGTTCTTCCTCATTAAGACTGCCACAAAAAGCAGTACTTTTACTCATATTAGGAAATAAGCCAGATACTTCACTGAATTTCTCAATAGCATTCTTGATGACTGTAACAGAGGTTGCATCAGCATGACATAACACTAGCAAATCATCAGCAAAGCATAGGTGTGTAATCTTCAAGCTTTTGCACCCAAACAACGCATCAGCAAAGCATAGGTGTGTAATCTTCAGCATTCTTGTTATTATCAGTAATTGCCCTGCCAGGAATGAAAGCACTCTGGTTTTGATCAATGATCTTATTAAGAACTTTGGTGAGTCTGTTTGTCAGTATCTTGTTTATGCACTTGTATATTACATTGCAGCATGCAATGGGTCTGAAATCAGACACCTTGAGTGGGGTAGGGATCTTAGGTACCAGAGTAGTTAAAGTAGCACTAACTTCCCCTAGCAGTTTTCCTGTAGAGAAGAAATCTTTTATAGCTTTGCAGAAATCACCTTTCACCACATTCCATGCTTTTTTGAAAAACTTTGGAGTATACCCATCAGGGCCTGGAGCTTTGTTGTCATCAATATCAAATAAAGTATTTTTGATTTCATCCTCATTGACATCAATAATCATTTCCTCTGCTTCCTCTTCACTAATCTTGTTTACAAAAATTATGCTATCATCATCATCCAAAGGTTTTGCATTAGATGTTGTTCCAAGAAATTCTTCAAAGTGCCGCACAAACTGCTCCCCCACTTGGTCATGATTATAGATAGAACCATCTTCACCCATGATAGTATGAATTCTTATTATATTTTGTCTTCCTTTTAACAGCTTATGAAAGTAAGCAGAATTCTTGTGATGATAGTTCATATAGAGGTGAAATCAAATTCATGGGTTGGTTAAGCTGAGTGAAACATAAATTGTTATATAAATGTACCGAAGTTAACAATTTCTTAAGAAGATTAAATTCTCACATATTTCAATAGTCGAGAAGCCTGGTGGCGTCTTGTCACTACATTTTGTTATGGTCTTCCAGAAACAACGCATCTGGCATCTTCAATGGTTGGACTCTTTGCAGGAATTCCAAAAGGTTAATTGTTTCTAGTGTTGGTTCAAAAATCCTTCATCGACATGCTGCACACAAAGACAACAACAAACTACGATTATTGTAGTCATGAAGAACATGACATAAAGCATGGCCTGCACGTGGTCAATGAAACTCATGATTATAATTATGTAGGTCATATATGAGGGAAAAAAACCTTTTTAGCAATTTATTACCTTTCAGTCAAACAAATATACGCCTTTAACCGCCACAGCTTGATTCTCTGTTACCACCTAATTCACAAAAAAATGTGTTAAAAAAATAATAAGAGAGAGAGAGAGAGAGAGAGAGAGAGAGAAGGACGTAGTTTCATATGTGGTTTATTATAGTATTAATGTGAATTTCGTGCATATAGTACGCATTTTAGAATATGTATAATGTCATCTTTCCTGCAACTATTTACCGCTTTATCTATTTGTTTATCACGAAGACTTTAAAACATTACATGTCCATAAGTTGGATAGTAAATGACATGTACGCGAAAAGCATCATATAAGTAAACCTTAAAACATAAGCTCCACCTATCTGCTAATGGTCACAACTAAAAAAGATAGAAGGTTATACCTGTACGGTTGTCGATCAAAAATGATGAACGGGATTGTGGCACTCCACTTGCGGCCAATGCGGAAGGACATCAAAAAGAATGGAAGGCTATTTCGCGGCCACCATAAACGTACTGCGGAAATGATGTAGAGATTAAAAAGAGATGATAGAAAGCCACACTTTTTGTGGAACCTAAATCAAATTCTGTCAATTATGTAGTACGGGTAATAATGTGTATGCATATCATAAAAAATCCAAGTTTGAGTACTTAAATGGTTTGGTTCTTGAATTTTATTCTGACATAATCATATGAAAGGTGCTAAATAACTGTTTAATTGTTGAAAAGCGTCATCCAAAAAAGTTTACATTTGAACACTTAACAGGTGGGTGGATCATAAAGCCTGAACTCCCTCCGCTATCAATGAGATACCTGTATAAGGTTTGTTTGACTTAATAATCAATCCACATTTAAAAATGGCTACGTTTAAAATATGATTGAATTAGAATGTAAACCAAGCCCAAAATTAAATGACCAATTAAGTTAAAAAATTGTTACTATTAAAAGTAGTCACTTTAAGTCTTTGTGCCGAAGGTCATAGCTCGTGGCCCTAGCTCAACAAGGATGTTTCCATCTATCTCGTCAAGCTGTATCCACGGCATCAGTAGCAAGAGTCTTTTCCTACAAATAGAAGGTCGAAACATTAGGCAAAAAATACTTGCGGCACACATAAAAAATGAAACCGCCTTACTCTTCATTCACAATGACCACATCCTTTCGTTAAGTAGTTTATGATCGCTGATCAATAACAGAATTATTGGATATACTATTAATGTATTTAGCCAATGATGCTTTCCTCGCACTCACGCATGATGAGTGTGTAAATACTCATATTTTTTGGTTAATCTGAACTGCAAAAACATTTAAAAACACTCAATAATGCATCAAACTACAGAAATTATTCCAAGAATTGTGTTTTATATGTTTTAGATGCAAAATGTTTAAAAATAAATTAAAAATGAACAAAGTTTGCATAATTGGCAGTTTCAGTCCCCAACTTTCAAAAATTAACAAAACTAGTCCCTGAAGGTTTAAAATGAAAGATAAGTCAACCCAAGGCATTTAAAAATCAAAATTTATCAAATTTGATCCTTGGGTAAAAAGTTTGAGAAAATTACAATTTTGGTCCCTGTACTTTCAAAATTGACAGGAATGACCCCTGAGTAATTATTTTGGATGGAAAAGTCAACATTGGTCCTTGGAGTTCATAAATTGCCACTTTCAGTCCCTGGGTGAAAAGTTTGGGAAAATTGCTAGTTTGGTCCTCCAAGTTTCAGAGTTTTACAGTTTTGGTACCTGGGATTAAAATATTGAAAAAAATCAAAATTGGGCCTTGTACTATTCAACCTTGGAAAGTTTCACCCTTGTGATAACTTTGGAAATGTGTCACTTTCAGTCCTCCCATTTTTAGAAATTACATAACGGGTCCTTGTGTTTTATTACCTAAACCAAATAAACCCATCATTAATTTTAACCTAATCCAATACCATTATCCACCCAAGCCTAAACAACCTTACCAAGCCCACACACCATCTCCAGCCCACCTTCCACCCTTTTCAAAATAATAATACAGGGTCAAACCTGACCCTTTGACCTCCATCCCCAAACAATACCTCGTGACTTATCCCTGCTAACCCTGCAACACCAACACCATCATCACTCCCTACATCACTACTAGCCCACACTCCAACCCTGCCACCATTACCTTTCCTTCACTAAACTACAAACCCACACCCCTTTGCCAAATACTAACTTCCAAATGGTTATAAAACCCTTTCCCCGCCAAAAATTGATATAAATGGTCAAGGTTAATGGAAGCTCATCCAAGGTTTCAGAGGAAAAGTGGGAAAGTCAGAGAAACACAAGAGAGATGTAAACCCTAGTTTTTCTAGTATAAATAGATAAGATGTGTGCCAAGAATAAGGCAGTAGGTAATTTAGTGTAAATTAGGTTAATTATGTTTTAGTTTATTTAAGTTTATCATTCTAGTGATGTAATTTGCAATTCCAGTTAATACAAATTTCAAAGTTTTTGAAATTACTTCCTTCAATTTCTGTTTCAGCTTATTTCCCGTAGCTTATTGGTCTGCTTATTTGACTTTCTGCTTGTTCAATACCATTTTTTATGCTCTTGTCTGTTTATTTGAGTCATCATATGCTAATTATGCTTAGTTGGTAGGTTTACGTGCATTAGTTTAGAATGTAGCTCACTACTGCCTTAAGCTAGCCTATTTAGTGCTTTTAGTTATCACTTATCATTCATTGGATTATGTTTATGTAGTTATGTAATAGCTTTTTCTGTCTTGGTTAACAAGTTTTTGCTCAGAAATCCTTGAATCACTTGAAAAACAAAAGCAGTCCTGGGATAAGGACTGTTTGGCACAAGTAAATATTGTGGTAAAAAAATTTGATTTTATAAAAAATCTCAATTTCATTTAACCTTAGTTGTCTATAAGTAGTTGTTTTAAAACAAAAATCTGCAAGTCCAATTAGTGATTAAGAAGTCTTTTTAAATTTTCCACTTAACTGTTTTAATAAAAATATTAAGCGTAGGTCTGAGTTTAGTTCCAATGGCTGTTGTAGTAGCTTTACTTTAGTTGCTAATAAGTTTAGAATGGGTTAGTGATAGATTGCATGCCTGTCCATTGACTTTTAGGAGTCAAACCATTTCCTTTTACCCATTTGCAGCCCTGCTGCATCAGTTGGTCAACCCAGTCCCATATGCCCTTTTTAGTTTTAAATTGTAGATATGATGATTTAGAGCCTGGCTTTAGTTGTACAAGTAGTTGGCAGCACAATCTTTAAGTGTTTGTGCTTGGTTTGTGTCTTTAAGCTTATGTAGTGGCTTATCTTTAGCATGCAATAGCCCCACCAAATCTGCGTTCTGCAGCAAGTTGTCCAAATTCAGCCTTGGCCTTGATTTTTCAATAGCTCAATGTAAACTCTCGTGGCCTAAAAATTTGCATAAGTTATCTTTGCTAGCTTATTTATTTAGGAGTGTTTTTATTTTATTTTTAAAATTTTTCTTTCATAGCTTTTTAGCACCTCTAACTTATCATGTTAACTGTTACAGTTATTAGGAGTAGGGATTGATTAATTTTATGCTTATTAGATCTTGTAATCTGCTTATCCTTGTTCCCTCAGTGCTTATTTAGGATTCCCTCACAGAAACCTTTGCTTATTTTCCCTTTATGCCTGCTTATAAGTTGGCATTTGGATTTGTTTTTGCCCTCCCAAGTTACCCACTTTGGTTGCTGCACATCAGCAGCCTCTTGTCCCTTTCCCACCATCACTGTAGTTAGATTAAGTTGGAATTAGATCCCAATCTTAGGATTTAGAGGTAGGTTATCAGTTGTGCTTTACTAGTCTTAGCTTATTTCTCATAATTGTGCTTTTTGGTACCCTATTTCGACCCATTTTGTGCCACTCGTTCAGCAGCCTAGCTGTCCCAAACACCCTCAAAAGTCTAATTTTAGCTCACTCATTGTTAGGATTCATGACATGAAATTTGGTGTACAAGTGATTTCTCAGCTGATATTTAAGTCCCTATTTTTATTCTATTTTTGTGATTTTTTTGTAGCTTATTTCGATACCCAAAGCAGCCTGTTGGACCATTTGCTGCCCCATACCCAAGCTGTTACCCTCATGACCCATTTTTCCTTAAATCATAACTTGTTCATGTTCTGAGATCTTGGTGTAATTTTTGTTGTTTCGGCAAGCCTACTAGGCTGTCTTGCTATCTGTATACTTGGTTTCCCTAGCTTGCGTATTTATTTTCTTTTTTTTTCCCCCAAACGTGCCCATTTAGACCCCATGACTGCTGATGTAAAACAGCAACCAATAAGCTGGTTCGATTTCGTCTCTGTTTGATCCTCCTTGCTTGTTTGTTGTTGTTGTTGGTCGATAATCCATAGCTGTGTTTGTTTACGTTGGGTTAGATTTTGCTCATATACTTGTCTGGTCAATTGTTTTGCTCCACTTTGAAACTTACTTTGGTCTATAAACTAAAACTTGGATCTGTGGGGTTTTAAAGTTTGAACAAGCTAGATCAAAGCTTTTCCTCAAAAGTTGTTTTTTTTAGTTGTTTCAATTTGTTGTTGTAGTGTTTTGCAAAAAGAAAAAAAAATGGGAAAAAAAATAGTTAGCAAAAAAATGGGCATCATGGGATTCGAACCCTGGACCTGCCCCACTAACCACACTGACACAAGCAACACTCAATAACCATCTGTGCTGGGCCATTAGTTGTTATTTATTGCTTTTATTAAATATTTAAGGAGATACCTTTTATAGCTTATTTGCTTTATCAGCTTTTGTTTGGCTTATTTACTGCTTAATTGTAACTGCTTATTTCTTAATTTTATTTTTCCTAGGTTAGTGTTAGTGTTAATTAATTTCCTAAAAATTTTCATATTTTTCCAAATTAATTTAGTATTTTTAGTTAATTAATTTAGTTTAATTAGTATTTAATTAATAATAAATAATTAAAAAGTCAAAAAAATATTTTTCTTTTTTTTTAATTTTCTTTAATCTTAAGGTTCGTAAAAATGTGATTTTCATGTCCGTAGGGTTTGCGTAGCATAAAATTCACTTTTTATTTCGTGTACTCGCGTTTTATTAAAATAACTTTTGCGTTTTTAAATTTAGGTTACGTTAGTAAAAGTAGTTTGTTAAATAAAGAAAAACCAAAAATAAAAAAAGTGATAGCTTCTATTTAAGCCCTTTTGGCTTATTTTTCTGCTTATTTATAAGCAAACTCTGATTTTAAATTTTTAGATTACGTTTTAGGTTAACTAGGTTTCACGTTATTGTTAATATAGTTTGTTTAAATCGTTCTCATTCGTATTTCCTTAGCGTAATCATTCAAACTCACTTAAACCCCTTTTCTGTCCAAATTCACCCGATCACAAACCCGTTTTGTTTACCATGACACCTCGTCGGACATAACGACCCGGGGAAACCCTATACTTCCGCGGAGATTGACTCTTAGGCAGTTTGACCTAGTTGACCATCACCTGGTCAATTTAGGTTGACCGTTTGGAGTCAATCAACGCACATACATGTAAGAACGACAACGTACCCATAAAATTTTAGTGTAAGTTAAAAATATGATTTAAAGCTATAGAGTTTGTACATAAACCTACCGTCCTTTTTTTGCATGTGTCCTAATCACGGCCCCATAGAATCATGAATGTTCACTGAACCCATGTTTATAAACGGCTGGCCAGAAATGTGTAGACGATAATTGTCGCAAAAAGGGCTAAATTAAATAAGTATGGTTGGCTTTCCCATTTGTGGAAAACTAGAAAGGGGGGTTGAGATCAGAATGTTTTGAGTGCAAAAAGGTAATAAAAATCTGTAGAATGAACCAGTATTTAAAGGCAACAAAAATACTATTCTGGAGCGTGCCGGTCCCCTTAATTATTAAGGGGGCTGATGAGGCGAAAAATGAACCACTTTTATGGGGTCATTTAAGCCTGGAATTGAATTTATTTGATCAAATATTGCCCTAAATCGTTCCTTTTGTGATTTTAGGTACTTTTGGAGTGAATTCTGGAAAAGGAAGCAATTCGGACATTTTTGGAGCATAAAAGTGAAGAAAATGCCAAAGTCTTAATTTTCCTTGCTGGGAACAGTAGGTGACGGCGTCAAGAGCAACACCCTGACGGCGTCAAGAGTAAATTGCATGACGGCCCAGTGCAAACATGAAGGCATCACAAGTAGAGCGTCAAGAGTAAAATGCGTGACGGCCTGGAAGAAGCTAACACATGACGGCGTCAGATGTAGATCAAGGCAGTCCGAGAATTAGTTTGGCGGCGAGATGACGGCGTCACCTATTTGGTCTTGACGCCGTCAGCCTCAATTTCCTATATATAGTTTTCTAATTTTCATTCATAAAAAAAGAGAAGTTTTGGAGAAACCTTAAGGCCGAACTTGTTACGAATTTTACAGGTTTTTCAAGGGTTTTCAGCCCTTGAACCCTTTCATGTGTAATTGAGATAAGTGTTCTTCTAATTCAATCAATATGTCTATGTGTTGGTTGTCTATATCTTGTTCTTGTCTTAATTCCATCATGCTAGGCTAGATCTATCTTGTGTTTGCTTAGATCTAATGAAACCTAGATGTTAATTATGTGTTGATTACTTGTTTATGGTTGTATTGGATGAATGATTTCGATGTTAGGCTTAAGAAAACTGGCAGATCTCCAAATGGTAACATGCTTGAACGTCTTATGAAACATGAACTGATGTGCACTAGGTTTTATTGGTTGTATTTAATGCATGAGTAAATTCTAATGATCCCATGTTATGAGCTTCTTAGCCGGCTCAACATAGGAGTGAAGTAGGCACTCATAGGATTGGGGAATTAAGTGCGCCACCCAATGAATGGTATTAAGGAATACAATCCGTCATCCACGCAACTATAACAAGTAATTAACGTGTAAAAGATATCTAGGGAGTAGTGAAATCTAAGTAAACACAATTTCTCCACTTATTGCTCACAACCTTAGTTTAATTTAGTTTTATTTTCATTTCTAGTATTTTATTTTGATTGCATCTTTAGTATTGGGTTAGTTGACTAGCAACTAATTCCGCCCAAATCCTTAAAATCCGAGATTTTTACTTGTTTTCTAAAAAATATAAAAATACAAAAATAATCATCCTTCATCTTTAGAACTAGTAATTAGGTTTTCTAAACCTAGCGACACTATTCCTAGCTGAACGATCAATCCCCCGGTACTTGTCACTATACTATACTACAACGATTAGGTACACTGCCTGGTGGGAGTTGTAAGCTTCTCGAGATCCCTCGAGAGGTAAAGCCTAGTGCGATCCCCACGCATCAAATTTTTGGCGCCGCAGCCCGGGGAATAGTTATTGTCTAGGTTAGAATTTCTTATTATTAAGTCTAGTTGCTAGATTCCTTTCTAGTAAGATTTTATTTTTATTTTTAGTTTTCTTTAGTCTATCTTTTTCTTTGTGTCTTTGTTTGTAAAAAAACCTTTCCATTGACTATTCCGTTAGCCATTATGGAGAACGCGAATCCACCAAGTCCGACACTAGAGTTTTACCAGAAAAAATATAATTACACTAGTTTGGATATAACAAGATGGAGGAATGAAATGATGAGGATGGGATTTTATATTGATTTTATTGAGTACCTTGAGAAAAGAGGCCAAGTGCATAATGCTTTTAAAGAATTCACCTTAGGAGCTCCATCAACCCCTCAAAATGCCTCACTTAGTGAAACCTATGCACCATATGAGCCTTCACCTAGGATAGTTTCGTATGAGCCACCTAGCTGCATGTCATGGTTAGGCCCTACCATAATACAGGATGAACACATAGGTGACCTTGATGTGATGGAGGATGTAGCCGAACATGATCACATTGATCAAAAAGACCTAGGTTTTATGATCGATGATGATAAATCTCAAGAAACAAATGATGAATCTTTTGGGCAATTTATATATAGTAGTCATAATATTGAGGATGATCCTTATGATTCGGACATAGAAGTTGAGATGCCTAGAGAAGTACGTGAGATACTTGGGAAAATGTTAGGGTTAGATTATAATGAAACACATGTTGAGGATATAGGTGATCTTAACACAAGGAATGGTGAAGTAAATAACATAAGCCCACAAAGTACCCCACAAGTCCTACCATCATTTGATACGTACACACCTCCCTTGACTTACCCAGGAAAAGTAGAAGAGACCATAGGAACCCCAATAGAGGTAGAACCTTTGAACCAAACACAACTAGAGGATATAGGTTTGAATAATGATAACCTTACTCTTAGTTCTTGGGAAGTTCCTAGTTTTGATGAACCGGAGCCTCAACCAAAACCATTACCTAATCTTCCATCCTTGGATGAAAATTTAGGAATTGAAATAGGTTTCGATCCACCCATCAAACCGTATAGTCTGGGTAGTCTTAGGACAAAAGTATTAGACTCTAAGCCTTGTAGAGAGGAAGCTGACATAGGAGTGGAACATGACCTTACATACTTACATCACCCATTCATGATTGATCAGAAGAAACATTATGGGTTTAAACCAGGTTTATTAGGTCAAGATGGATTCCCAACTAGGAGTCTCTCAAAGTTGATAGAAGATGATCCCTTTCTAAGAGAAAATCTTAATCCGCCCACTAACCCAATTGACCTAGGTAAGGTTATGATGATAGGAGCACAGCCCTTTGAGCATATAATTCATCCACCACTCTTTCCTCACGAGGCATATTTCCACCCTAAGGGTGTGTATCGCTACTATCACCCGCACTTAATCCTAAGTGTAGGGAAAACTTCTCTTATTTTCGTTAAATAAGGGTAGAGTCAGGCTCGTGACTCGAACAAAAACAAGCGCTTCTTGGGAGGCAACCCATGCTTTGTGTGATTTTATTTTGTTTGTTTGTTAATTCCTTCCGTATACATGCTTTATTTTTATTGTTGGTAGATCATGTTTCTAAACTAAAAAGTGGAAATACTTTACTTTGTTGTTTAGCCTAGTCTTAACTCCACCTAAAGGTATTTTTGCAAAAGATAAGTGTAAGGCGAAACCCCAAATATGTTTTTAATAAACAAACCGATCGTGATTCTCCAGAATATTAAGTGAACATGTATATTCGTATTTGTTAGAGTCAAATGCTTGTATTGAGTCATAATGAAGTTTTGCAGGATTTTCTAGGAAGTAGGACCAAGTTTTTCTATAAATTTTCTAGAAACTTAACATAAGAATTTCTGCAGATCACTTCTGACGGCGTCATGCGTTTACTCTTGATGGCGTCACGTGTAAAAAATTTGGATATTTTACCGGTTTTGTTTTTCTAACAGAGTCTAAAAGTTTTTGTGAATTATTAAGTTTTATAATCTCCAGGACATCTGCAAACTTCATTCCACAAGCATTATATCTTACTTTGTTTTCTAGGACTTAGTAACTGATATAGATTGCCGCCGATTTTATGCGAGGTTGCTTTGTTTGTTTTCTCAGGATTTACAGGTTATGTATGACAAGAAGATGATTTATTTTTCTGGAAGGGAAGCTTTGATTGTTCATTTTCTTGGAGGAAGATTTAACCTGGCCACCTTATTATCCATACCGAGCGAATCAGGGGTGTATTTGATTTCATTCTTTTTACTTTTTCACTTTTACATTCTTTACTTGAACATTGGGGACAATGTTCATCTTAAGTGTAAAGGGAGGGTAAAACGATGATACCTTACATATACACTTTCGCTTGAGTTTGTTTTGTTTAATATTAGATGTGTAATAAAACTATGAGAAATACTTGTTAGTGCAATTTTAGCGCCAAATTTAAAATTTTTTAAAACATTTAGGAGTGAAACTTTAGTCATAGCAAGCGTCTCATGGATAGGAGATTGTATTACTAGCACATAACCGTATATTCAGAAAAATTTTCCACCCAAATATGTGAGGTTCGCCTTTAGATTTGATAGGAAAAGCATTTACTATTAGTTCTTATAAGTGTACCGGTAGTATTTAGATTATAGAACTTGCGTTAGTGATGCATCCCGAGATCGCTAGTGAGACTACATTCGTGTGGTAGGATTTACTACATGATAAGAGGCATTAGGATCACCCTTGTGTTGAACCCGTATTATAATTACTTGACTATTTAAGTCATATTACTTGGCTAGTTAAGTCAACTAATTTTTCCCACACCTTAGCGTTGTACTTATTTTTAGTACACGAAACCCCTAGTACACCCCTCCGAGCCTATCTTTTCGTTTCTAACTTTAAGCATCTTACTTAAAGGAAGAATTTGTTACACCCCACTTAAATGTACACCCAAATCGCCTTAGCCTTCCGTGTATGCGCTCATTTTTAGTGCATCATTGTTATTTGTTAAACCCTAAGTTAACTATCTAATTGATTACATGGTTGCTAAGTTGAGTCATATCCTTGTACATATTGTTTTTGGACGATTGGGACTCATGGGTAAAGTACTTATTTTATGGAGTAATGGGGAAGAACATCATTTATTACCCCCATATGTACGTTAATTTTAAAAGTGCTCCAAGTGTTTTGATTTTCTTAATTTGAGTCATTAGATTAGTTCATTGTAAAGTATGTAAAAATTCAAGTGTAAGGGGAATGTTCATCCCTTATGATGTATTATTTTGGATGGTAGGGTAAGAGTGTATGAAAAAAATAATAAAAAAATAAATAAATAAATAAATAAAATCGAAAAATTAAGAAAAAAAAATAGAAAAAGAAAAGAGAAAAAAACATACGGACTACCATCCCGTTTCATTCTATGTTTATTTTATGTTTTTGTTATTTTTCATTTATTAGCTTAAGTCGAGTCTAGTCTTGGCTTAGCAATGCCACATTGTACATGTAATTAACCAAGATTGTTAACTCGCCACCAGTAAAAACTGCCTTTATCCAACAAAACCGTGTATTTCATATCCCTACACCTAACGTTACAACCATTTTAAAAGACCTCTTTGATAGTCTATCCTAGGTGCTTACGCCATGTGGTGGAGGTTTGATCCTTTCCCAAGCCTATGGTAATCTATTTTGCTATGACAAGTCGTGAGAGATATCTTCCGTTTCCATATTGTAATCTATACTTTATTACACCCGAGAGATGTGAGTATCTAAACACTATTTGTGAGGTGCTTGTGTATGACCTCCGTGCTTGTCTTTGGTCTTTAGTGGAACGATTATTTGTTGTAATTACTTTTTATATTAGTGTTAAATGACCCCTAACTTGTATTTTGATTAGAATAAAAGCGCATTTGCTTGAGGACAAGCAAATCTCAAGTGTAAGGGTATATGATGAGGCAAAAAATGAACCACTTTTAGGGGGTCATTTAAGCCAGGAATTGGATTTATTTGATCAAATATTGCCCTAAATCGTTCCTTTTGTGATTTTAGGTACTTTTGGAGTGAATTCTGAAAAAGGAAGCAATTCAGACGTTTTTGGAGCATAAAAGTGAAGAAAACGCCAAAGTCTTAATTTTCCTTGCTGGAAACAGTAGGTGACGGCGTCAAGAGCAACACCCTGATGGCGTCAAGAGTAAATTGCATGACGGCCCAGTGCAAACATGAAGGCGTCACAAGTAGAGCAACAAGAGTAAAATGCGTGACGGCCTGGAAGAAGCTAACACATGACGGCGTCAGATGTAGATCAAGGCAGTCCGAGAATTAGTTTGGCGGCGAGATGACGGCGTCACCTATTTGGTCTAGACGCCGTCAACCTCAATTTCCTATATATAGTTTTCTAATTTTCATTCATAAAAAAGAGAAGTTTTGGAGAAACCCTAAGGCCGAACTTGTTACGAATTTTACAGGTTTTTCAAGCGTTTTCGGCCCTTGAACCCTTTCATGTGTAATTGAGATAAGTGTTCTTTTAATTCAATCAATATGTCTATGTGTTGGTTGTCTATATCTTGTTCTTGTCTTAATTCCACCATGCTAGGCTAGATCTATCTTGTGTTTGCTTAGATCTAATGAAACCTAGATGTTAATTACTTGTTTATGGTTGTATTGGATGAATGATTTCAATGTTAGGCTTAAGAAAACTGGCAGATCTCCAATTGGTAACATGCTTGAACGTCTTAGGAAACATGAACTGATGTGCACTAGGTATTATTAGTTGTATTTAATGCATGAGTAAATTCTAATGATCCTATGTTAGGAGCTTCTTAGCCGGCTCGACATAGGAGTGAAGTAGGCACTCATAGGATTGGGGAATTAAATGCGCCACCCCATGAAGGGTATTAGGGAATACAATCCATCATCCACGCAACTATAACAAGTAATTAACGTGTAAAAGATATCTAGGGAGTAGTGAAATCTAAGTAAACACAATTTCACCACTTATTGCTCACAACCTTAGTTTAATTTAGTTTTATTTTCATTTCTAGTATTTTATTTTGATTGCATCTTTAGTATTGGGTTAGTTGACTACCAACTAATTCCGCCCAAATCCTTAAAACCCGAGATTTTTACTTGTTTTCTAAAAAATATAAAAATACAAAAATAATCATCCTTCATCTTTAGAACTAGTAATTAGGTTTTCTAATCCTAGCGACACTATTCCTAGTTGAACGATCAATCCCCCGGTACTTGTCACTATACTATACTACAACGATCAGGTACACTGCCTGGTGGGGGTTGTAAGCTTCTCGAGATCCCTCGAGAGGTAAAGCCTGGTGCGATCCCCACGCATCAGGGGCCGCCCCCTCCAGAACGTTGGACTTAATTGTCCTTTTGTAGGGAAGGTTTTTCTGAATTATATTTGCCAATTTTGGTTGAAAATTGAATTCATATATTTATAATGAATTAAACATATTCTTTTAATTCCAAAAATGTTTTATAAAAGATATAAAATGTTATGTGACATTTTATAAAAAATCTAGTGATTAAGAAAAATGTTCCTTTGATCTTATAATGCATTAGACACTTTGTTTATTCATACCGTAAGTGATTAAATGGTAAAAGTGAGCATTTACTACTAAATACTTATTTACGTCATGATCTTTGGTTTGATGAGTTTTCGTTTTGTGATTATCAAAACATAGAGATATCGAAAGATATGAATAACGTTTTTAGGCATTTATTTATATCAACACCATTTGCAATAAGGGCTAGGTATCATTATCCTAAAATGTACGCTTCAACTGTGTCATCCACTTCAAGCTTTTTCTGCACCACTAACGTCACAAAAAAGAAAAAGTAAACAAAGTAGGTCAATGAAATACTTACTTCGCGCTACAGCTTGGAACCCATATGGAACCTGAACCGCCTGATCTCCATGACTCATCCAAATGACGTGCTTATAGTCAGCTAGTTCACAACCCAAAATCAAAACCCCCAAATAAACCAAAATTTTCAACAAAGGCATCAAAAAGCTATAAAAAAATGTGAGCTTAAACTCCTTCCATCGACTTTATCCATCACTTTATTCCCATCTAGATGACAAATACTACGTACCACTTTAATGTGCCTCAAATCACTTGTATATGAATTAAATTGCTCATGTCACAGGTCCGATAACAAACTTTTGGCACAACTTCTACCCAAAATTTTCACTACTTTACAAAGAACACCTACAAAGTGCTTAATAGCTTTTCCAGCCTACTACGAAACAATTATAACTAAGACGCCAATCGTGTAACATACCAGAAAATTTAGCCACTCCCATAATCCTTATTCCTTAAAAAGGCGGCACACATCTTATTTGTGTGAGCCGACCTAAAAAACGCAACCGGCTTTTTTTAGTGGAAGAAGAGGTAACAAAATAAATCGTATCCATTAATAATAAAGTAAAGCTCAAATATCCCTTAATGAACAACAAAAACAAATACCTTACTCCGATCAACAACGCAACTTACATCGGTAATATCTCCTTTCCGTTCAGCTGGACTACACCAAATAAGCAAAAACAGATAGTATTTCCTAAGCAGATTAAAAGGGCTATTTAAAAGCATAATCAATAAGAAGAACCAATCGCATCTACCCCTTAAATTAAGTTCAGGGCAATTGCAAAAAAATAGCAATAAAATTAAAATAAAATGTAAGACAATACCTGCCTAAAAATTCCGTTGATATCCGCAACAAACTGAAAGTATGTCTTCCGTCAAGACCTTCATCCTCCATTTCACCGCCACCAGCTTGTATGTACGTGTGTGAGAGAGACAAAAACTGGATAACTGTAACTACGGACTCGGTTAATATTACGAGCATAAAGAGATAAAAAGGAAACGGGCTAAGATCTTTGGCTTGGACAACAGCACTAGGCTCGGCTAAAAAGACGCAAAATTAAACGACATGCGTCGTTTTCGACGCTACATTATATATATATATATATATATATATATATATATATATATATATATATATATATATATATATATATATATATAGTGAGACTATCTTACGAGATCTACCTTATCTGCGAGAACTGCAAGAACCACCAAAAACATAAATGCACGCCTTCAATAATTGTAATTTTCCATGTATGTCATAAAAAGAACATATATGGTTTAAATAAACATAGTTGTTCTAAAAAATTTGATGAGAAATTGGATATACAAAATTTTTCTTTGAAGGTGTGCATGCATATTCTTATAAGGCGTGAAACGACTATATTGTGGCCATGTATAAGGTTTTTATGAAAGAAGAGGAAGAGTTCATGATGATATTAAAGAAAATAGGTGGATACTATGTAATTTTTTGATTTTAATGGGTGTGCACGTATGTTTTTGGGTGGTTCTCGCAGATAAGGTGGTTCTAGCAAGAAAGTCCCCCTATATATATATATATATATATATATATATATATATATATATATATATATATATATATATATATATATATATATATATATATATATATATATATATATGTATGCATGTGCAATTATTATTGGCTACTGGTCCACGTTCATATATGATCACGCGACCAATAACAATCTTCATCTCAAACGCAATCAAATAAAGGCTGGTAGGCAAGCCTGCAAGGTAACTCATAACCCACCTTATACCTCAGCGCTACATCAGCTTTCTCTCTCTTCTCACTTCTACTCACTCCCACTCACCTTTTTGTAGGCAAGGCAACACCATGTTCACCTTAACTCCCAATTTATTTATTTATTTTTATTATTTTTCTACTTACACAATAGTTATTTTATTTATGGGGTGATACGTGGGAATTGCGCCCTCGCAACAGGTTTTACCTCTCAAGGGATCTCGAGAAGCTTACAACCCCCACCAGGCAGTGTACCTGATCGTTGTAGTATAGTATAGTGACAAGTACTGGGGGATTGATCGTTCAACTCAGGAATAGTGTCGCTAGGATTAGAAAGCCTACTAAACTAGGTCTAGAGGTGAGGGATGATTCTTTTTGTTTTTTTATATTTTATGGAAAGCAATTAAAATCTCGTGTTTTGAAGGAGTGGGCGGAATTAGTTGCTAGCCAACTAACCCAATTAATCTAAAGATGCAATCAAAATAAAATAACAAAAATGAAAATGAAACTATTATACAAATGTGGTGGAAACAATAATGAGGAAAGTTGTGTTTACTTAGATTTCATTACTCCCTAGATATCTTTTACAGGTTGATTAGCTTGTTACAATTGCATGGATGACGGGTCATATTCCTTAATACTAGTCGTAGGGCCGTGTACAATATTCCCTAAATCTATAAGATCCACTTCACTCCTATGTCGAGCCGTTAGAAGCTCCTAACATGGGATCATTAAAATTCTCTTACGCATTAAATACAACCAAAAATCGTAGTACACCTTCGATCATGTTTCTTAAGACGTTCAAGCAAGTTACCAATGGAAGTCTGCCAGTTTTCTTAAGCCTAACATCAAATACAATCATTGATGAGGCGAAAACTGTACCGCTTTTAAGCGGTCATTTAAGCCCAAATTCGAGATTATTTGATCAAATATTGCCCTAAATCGTTCCTTTTGTCATTTTAGGTACTTTTGGAGAGAAATCTGGAAAAGGAAGCATTTTGGACGTTTTTGGAGCATAAAAGTGAAGAAAACGACAAAGTCTCAATTTTCCTTGCTGGAACAGTACCTGACGGCGTCAAGGCTCACCACATGACGGCGTCAAGAGTTACAAAAGAGGTGGATGTGGAAAATACACGTAACGATCCAGAGAGTTTTTAAGCATAGAAGATGACGACGTCACCCAAGGCCGTCAAGGTCCAAGTATTAGTGATGGCCCATAGGAAAATCCTACATGACGGCGTCACAAATAGATCTACGCAATAAGATTTCATTATGGCGGCGAGTTGACGGCATCACAACCTAACACATGACGCCGTCATGATGTGTAATCTATATATAGTTTTCTAAATTTCATTCATTAGTGTGCAACTTTGAGGGAATAAACCATAGTCCGAATTTTATCAGCTTTTCAAGGGTTTCAACCCCTTGAATCTTTCATGTTCAATTAAAGATAAGTATTCCTTCAAATCATTCAATATGTCTATGTGTTGTTTGATTATATTTTACGCTTGTCTTCTATTTAACATGCTAGGCTAGACTTCTTTTGTGTTTGCTTAGATGTAGTGAAACCTAGATGTTAATTATGGGTTGATTGTTTGTTTATAATTGTTACGGATGATTGTATTCGATGTTAGGCTTAAGAAAACTGGCAGACTTCCATTGGTAACTTGCTTGAACGCCTTAAGAAACATGATCGGAGGTGTACATGGCCCTACGACTAGTATTAAGGAATATGACCCGTCATCCATGCAATTGTAACAAGCTATCAACCTGTAAAAGATATCTAGGGAGTAATAAAACCTAATCAAACACAACTTTCCTCATTATTGTTTCACCACATTAGTATAATAGTTTATTTTCATTTCTTTTATTTTATTTTGATTGCATCTTTAGATTAATTGGGTTAGTTGGCTAGCAACTAATTCCGCCCACTCCTTCAAAACCCGAGATTTTTACTTGCTTTTATAAAAATATAAAATACAAAAAGAATCATCCCTCGCCTCTAGACCTAGTTTATTAGGCTTTCTAATCCTAGCGGCACTATTCCTGAGTTGAACGATCAATCCCCCGGTATTTGTCACTATACTATACTACAACGATCAGGTAGACTGCCTGGTGGGGGTTGTAAGCTTCCCAAGATCCCTTGAGAGGTAAAACCTGTTGCGAGGGCGCGATCCCCGCGTATATCAAGTTTTTGGCGCCGCTGTCGGGGAATAGTTATTGTCTAGGTTAGGATTTCTTTTTATTAAGTCTACTTGCTAGATTCCTTTCTAGTAAGATTTTTATTTTTATTTTATAGGTTTTCTTTAGTCTATCTTTTCTTTGTGTGTTTGTTCGTAAAATTCTCATTGACTATTCCGTTGGCCATTATGGAGAACGTGAATCCACCAAGTCCGACACTAGAGTTTTTCCAGAAAAAATATAATTACACCAGTTTGGATATACCAAGATGGAGGAATGAAATGAGGAGGACAGGATCTTATATTGATTTTAATGAGTACAATGAGAAAAGAGGCCAAGTGCATAAGACTTTTAAAGAATTCACCTTAGGAGTTCCATCAACCCCTCAAAATGCCTCACTTAGTGAAACCTATGCACCATATGAGCCTTCACCTAGGATAGTTTCGTATGAGCCACCTAGCTGCATGTCATGGTTAGGCACTACCATAATACAGGATGAACACATAGGTGACCTTGATGTGATGGAGGATGTAGCCGAACATGATCACATTGATAAAAAAGGACCTAGGTTTTATGATCGATGATGATGAATCTCAAGAAACACATGATGAATCTTTTGGGCAATTTGAATATAGCAGTCAGAATATTGAGGATGATCCTTATGATTTGGATATAGAAGTTGAGATGCCTAGAGAAGCACTTGAGATACTTGGGAAAATGTTAGGGTTAGATTATAATAAAATACATGTTGAGGATATAGGTGATCTTGACACAAGGAATGATGAAGTAAATAACATAAGCTCACAAAGTACCCCACAAGTCCTACCATCATTTAAGGCACATACACCGCCCGTGACTTACCCGGAAGAAGTAGAAGAGACTATAGGAACCCCAATAAAGGTAGAACCTTTGAACCAAACACAACTAGAGGATATAGGTTTGAATACTTATAATGATAACCCTACTCTTAGTTCTAGGGAAGTTCCTAGTTTTGATGAACCAGAGCCTCAACCAAAACCGTTACCTAATCTTCCATCCTTGGATGAAAATTTAGGAATTGAAATTGGTTCTGATCTACCCATCAAACCATATAGTCCGGGTAGTCTTAGGACAAAGGTAGTGGACTCTAAGCCTTGTAGAGAAGAAGCCAATATAGGAGTGGAAAATAACCTTACATGCTTACATCACCCATTTATGATTGACCACAAGAAACATTATGGGTTTAAACCGGGTTTATTAGGTCAAGATGGATCCCCAACTAGGAGTCTTTCGATACTCATAGAAAATGATCCCTTTCTAGGAGAAAATCTTAATCCACTCATTAACCCGATTGAATTAGGTAAGGTTATGATGATAGGAGCACAACCCTTTGAGCATATAATTCATCCACCACTCTTTCCTCACGTGGCATACTTCCACCGAGATGGTGTGTATCACTACTATCACCCGCACTTAATCCTAAGTGTAGGGAAAACCTCACATTATCCGTGAAATAAGGGTAGAGTCAGGCTCGTGACTCGAACAAAAACAAGCGCTTCTTGGGAGGCAACCCATGTTTTGTGTGGTTTTTAATTGTTTGATTGTTATTTGCTTCCGTATGCATGCTTTATTTTTATTATTGGTAGATCATGTTTCAAACTAAAATTGTGAAAATGCTTTATTTTGTTGTTTAACTTCGTCTTAACTTCATATAAAGATATTTTGCAAAAGCTCAGTGTAAGGGGAAACCCAAAATTTGTTTCTAAGAACAAAATTGATCTTGATTCGCCACAATATTAAATGAACATGTATATTAGTATCTGTTAGAGTCAAATGCTTGTATCGAGTCATAATGATGTTTTGTAGGATTTTCCAGGAAGTAGGACATAAGTTTTTACAGAAATTTTTTGAAAACTTAACATAAAGATTTCTGCATGTCACTTCTAACGGCGTCAGGAGTTAACTCCTGACGGTGTCATGTGTAAAATTCTGGAAATTTTGTAAGTTTTGTTTTTCTAACGGAGTCTTGAAGTTTTTGTTAATTCTTTAGTTTTATAAACTCTAAGAAATCTGCAAACATTCATTTCACAAGCATTATATCTTAAATTGCTTTCTAGGATTTGTTAGTATATATAGATTGTCGTCGATTTAACCGGTTATATATGACAAGAAGATTATTTATTTTTTTGAAAGGGAAGCTTTGAACGTTCATTTTCTTAGAGGAAGATCTAACCTTGTTACCACACTATCCACACCGAACGAATCAGGGGAGTATTTGTTTTCATTCTTTTACCTATTCTACTTTTACATTCTTTAATTAAACATTGGGGACAATGTTCATCCTAAGTGTAAGGGGAGGGTAAATGATGATACCTTATAGGATACTTGATAAGATCGTTGTAGCTCTTAGACGAGGTCTAATATTATATCTAGGAACACATAATAATGAAGGCGGAATATTCAAACATAGAATCAATCATTATTATTATGAACAAGGTTTTTCATTATCATTCCCTTCTCTAACGATTACAAACTACTTAACATGTTCTACCTTGATCAAGTAGAACACGTTATCTAAACTAAAACACTAAACCCTAGGCATTTATCTTCTACGCCTAGGTTACACACACACCTTTACTAGACGTCTACATTGTGGAAGAGTTGAATTATAAAACCCTAACCCTTGATCTCTTTATATAATAGAGATTTTGGGTTTACAAAATACTACGAAGGACTAAAATATAAATCTTCTTTTGCAAGCAAGTCCTTCTCCATCTTTTGTAGAATATCTTCTTGTCATATTAAGTCCCTCTTGTTTCATTCTTGGTCGTTTTGTCTCATCAAATTAATAAACCCAACAATCTTCCCCTATTTGATGATGACAAAACAAACACGGTCTTGTACGAACTTCCCTAGACGAAGTAGAAAAGTTGAGATGTATGCATCCTGAATGAAACAAATTTTGTCTTCCCCTTAATCCATGTCATACCACTCCAAAATCTCTTCCCCTTTTTGTTATCAACAAATAGGGAACGTATGCAAAACTTCCCCTTGAGTGGTGCATGTAGATGGTGAAACATTTAATCAATAAGCTTCCCCTGAAACCAATATGTTTACCATCTCTTGAATCTTCAATTCTGTAGGCTCTATGGAATGATCACTTGTGAAGAAAACCGAGTATAACGAATTTGATGAAGAAGTAGAATTTCCCAAACTTGTGTCTTAAATCTTGTACTATCCACGGAACTCCATACTTATACGAAACCATAAATAAAAGTATACCGCAATCCCTTGAAAAAATCCTCAACTAGTATGAGACACTGAGCACTACAATGTAACTCCTTAAAGTGATAGCAAATGTGTCATTAAGCATCTTCAGTTTGTAGATAATACACCAATTTGCTAGATTCATCAAGCTATATGATAAGAACACAAACCTTTGAAACTCAACTACAACATCAAATTAATGATATTCAACCTTCTTCGTAATCAATTAATCCATAAGAACCAAATACGAGCCTTTTGAAACCTTTAAGAACAATAAACCAACTAACCATCTTGTGTGTGTGAAACTAATAACCTGTGTGTGTAATCAAACAAACTGCTCATAATTAACCGAGAGCCAAAGTAGAACCAATCTCATAAAAACCCATCTCGGCTTCCCCTCAACAGCAGAATGAATTATAGCTTTATGCGCAACAGTACTTTGAACGAACAGCAGTACTTTGGATGGACAGAAGTACTTTGGATGAACAGCACGTTGAAGCATAGCAGTACTTTACTATATGGAGCAATACTTTCAAAGAATGAGCGAGCAGTACTTTCAATCATAGACGAACAACAGTACCTTGAATGAACTTGGTGAGCAGTACTTTGAAAGTATACGAGCAGCAGCAGTACTTTAATCAGGGAATGGTACTTTGGACCAACGAGCAGTATGTTCAAACCGAGAGCAGTACTTTAAATATCATGGAGCACTACTTTAAAAATTCAATAGCAGTACTTTGAAAATAATGAGCATGATCCTTTCATCCTACGTACCAAAGAAGAATCTTTGAATAAGAAGTTGCCCAACAGTTAAATAAAATAATCATCCACGATCAATTGAATATGTAGCAACTTTCACTCCACCAACCCATTATCTATTTGAATAATTATACCATGATCAACCAATCAATATGTTAAGATATTTGACCACCGTCCCATGTTGATCCCACTTGCACAAGGTCTCACGTGATAACTTTTTGAATTAATAGAGCAATTAGATAAAAACCATCATGTGACAAACTGAGTGATAACAAATCTCGACCAATAATATTCGTCACACAAAAACGAGAATTGCAACAGCAGCATTAATGAAACGTGAAGCATAATAACAATAATAATTGCCCCTTATAACCGACTGAACATCTCTACAACATATTCATAGATTAATAAAAATAATCATCGACACGCCTCACCAAATTCCAATTTCTATAATCGGCCAATCAGTATTTATGAATTAGTACTAGGTATCCTGTATTTGCAAAAGATGACAACCAAACCATTGATCCATAAAAATAAAAGTCTGCTCCACCGACCCATTATAACTTTCATTGATAACATATTCAATGATTAGTCGCTTTCATTGTATTTGTCGCCAAAGAGAATATAGGAAACCATTATGCAGTAGACAACAAACCTAATTAATGACTATCGATCATGAATAATTTATGATGTACGAGGTTAATATTTTTCAACCAATCAGATCTGTAATCACCTTGCACACAAAAACTCTTTATGATAATAAAACATGTCGATACCCTTTAAAGTAAAAATAACGATTACCTTGAGAAAAATTCTTCTTCATCGACAACAGTAAACCTTGTAATCCCTAGATATCACGAGCTAACCTAGCTCTGATGCCAATTAATATGATCGTTGTAGCTCTTAGACGAGGTCTAATATTATATCTAGGAACACATAATAATGAAGGCGGAATATTCAAACATAGAATCAATCATTATTATTATGAACAAGGTTTTTCATTATCATTCACTTCTCTAACGATTACAAACTACTTAACATGTTCTACCTTGATCAAGTAGAACACGTTATCTAAACTAAAAAACTAAACCCTAGGCGTTTATCTTCTACGCCTAGGTTACACACACACCTTTACTAGACGTCTACATTGTGGAAGACTTGAATTATAAAACCCTAACCCTCGATCTCTTTATATAATAGAGATTTAGGGTTTACAAAATACTACGAAGGACTAAAATATAAATCTTCTTTTGCAAGCAAGTCCTTCTCCATCTTTTGTAGAATATATTCTTGTCATATTAAGTCCTTCTTGTTTCATTCTTAGTCGTTTTGTCTCATCAAATTAATAAACCCAACAATACTATTGCACTTGAGTTTGTTTGTTCGATGGTAGGTGTGTAATAAAACTAAGAGAAATACTTGTTAGTGTAATTTTAGCGCCAAATTTAAATTTTTTTACAACATTTAGGAGTGAAACTTTAGCCATAACAAGCTTCTCATGGATAGGAGTTGTATGACTAGCACAAAACCGTAACATTCAGAAAAATTTTCCACCCAAATATGTGAGGTTCGCCTTTAGATTTGATAGGAAAAGCATTCATTATTAGTGCTTATGAGTGTACCGGTAGCATTTAGATTCTAGAACTTGCGTTAGTGATGCATCCTGAGACCGCTAGTGAGACTACATTCGTGTAGTAGGATTTACTACATGATAAGAGGCATTAGGATCACCCTTGTGTTAAACCCATATCATAATTACTTGACCATTCAAGTCATATTACTTGACTAGTAAAGTCAATTAATTTTTCCCACACCTTAGCGTTGTACTCATTGTTAGTACACGAAACCCCTAGTATACCCCTCCGAGCCTATCTTTTTGTTTCTAACTTTAAGCATTTTACTTAAAGGAATAATTTGTTACAACCCACCAAAATGTGCAACCAAATCTCCTTAGCCTTCCGTGTATGCACTCATCTTTAGTGCACTATTGTTACATGTTTAAACCCTTAGTTAATTATTTAATTGATTACATGGTTGCTAAGTCGAGTCATATTTTGTACATATTGTTTTGGGACGATTAGGACTCATGGGTAAAGTACTTATGTTATGGAGTAATGGGGAAGAGCATCATATATTACCCCCATATGTGCATTCATCTTAAAAAATACTCCAAGTGTTTTGATTATCTTGATTCGAGTCATTAGAGTAGTTTATTGTAAAGTATGTAAAAATTCAAGTGTAAGGGGAATGTACATTCCCTATGATATTTTATTTTGGATGGTAGGGTAAGAGTGTATGCAAAAAAAAAAAAAAAAAAAAAAAAAAAAAAAAAAAAAAAAAATCGAAAAATTAAAAAAAAATTAAAAAAAAAAGAGAAAAAACATACGGACTACCATCCCGTTTCATTCTATGTTTATTTTATGTTTTTGTTATTTTTGATTCATTAGCTTAAGTCGAGTCTAGTCTTTGCTTAGCAACACCATATTGTACACGCAACAAGTTTTACCTCTCAAGGGATCTCGAGAAACTTACAACCCCCACCAGGCAATGTACCTGATCGTTGTAGTTTAGTATAGTGACAAGTACCGGGGGATTGATCGTTCAACTCAAGAATAGTGTCGCTAGGATTAGAAAGCCTACTAAACTAGGTCTAGAGGTGGGGATGATTCTTTTTGTATTTTTATATTTTATGGAAAGCAATTAAAATCTCGGGTTTTGAAGGAGTGGGTGGAATTAGTTGCTAGCCAACTAACCCAATTAATCTAAAGATGCAATCAAAATAAAATAACAAAAATGAAAATGAAACTATTATACTAATGTGGTGGAAACAATAATGAGGAAAGTTGTGTTTACTTAGATTTCATTACTCCCTAGATATCTTTTACAGGTTGATTAGCTCGTTACAATTGCATGGATGACGGATCATATTCCTTAATACTAGTCGTAGGGTCGTGTACAATATTCCCTAACTCTATAAGATCCTACTTTACTCCTATGTCGAGCCGTTAGAAGCTCCTAACATGGGATCATTAGAATTCTCTTACGAATTAAATACAACCAAAAATTGTAGTACACCTCCGATCATGTTTCTTAAGACGTTCAAGCAAGTTACCAATAGAAGTCTACCAGTTTTGTTAAGCCTAACATCAAATACAATTATACATAACAATTATAAACAAACAATTAACCCATAATTAACATCTAGGTTTCACTACATCTAAGCAAACACAAGAAAGATCTAGCCTAGCATGTTAAAGAGAAGACAAGCGTAAGATATAATCACACAACACATAGACATATTGAATTATTTGAATGAATACTTATCTTCAATTGAACATGGAAGAATCAAGGGGTTGAAACCCTTGAAAAGCTGATAAAATTCGGATTAGGGTTTATTCCCTCAAAGTTGCACACTAATGAATGAAATTTGAAAAACTATATATAGATATTACATCTTGACGGCGTCATGTATTAGATCGTGATGCCGTCAACTCGCCGCCATGATAAAATCGTATTGCCTAGATCCATTTGTGACGCTGTCATGTGTTAATGAGCTCTGGGCCGTCACTAGCATTTGGACCCTGACGGCCTTGGTGACGCCGTCAGGCCATAAGCTTGCAAACTTTCTGGGCCGTCACGTTATAAGTTCCACATCCACCTCTTTTGTAACTCTTGACGCCATCACGTGTAGATCCTTGACGCCGTCAGGTATTATTCCAGCAAGAAAATTTGAGACTTTGCCGTTTTCTTTACTTTTATGCTCCAAAAATGTCCAAAATACTTCCTTTTCCAGATTCTTCCTCAAAAGTACCTAAAATGACAAAAGGAACGATTTAGGGCAATATTTGATCAAATAATCTCGAATTCGGGCTTAAATGACCCTTAAAAGCGGTACACTTCTCGCCTCATCATGGGGCCCATAACTTTTGTTCACCTTAACTCCGTTTTTGTGGGCATGCAACAACTATTTTTATTTATGGGGACCACAACTTTTGCAAGTGAAACTAGGTGAAGAACTCACCTTATTGTCCCTCGAAACATGTAACTCACGTGTCACTTTCTTCCTTGGCCATGGAACTCACGCGTCACTTTCTCGAACTAGGTGAACAAGTGACACCTTTGCCCAGTAGCCTAAAAGCAACCATAGTTACATCCAACACAACTATCTTCATCTCAAATATAACTCAATAAGAGTTCAACTCATGGAAATATGTTTGTATTTAATTATGATTCTTATAATAATAATAATAATAATAATAATAATAAACAACAACAAAAAAATGTGAATTTCAGTTTGTAATTAGTTGTATTGTTGGTGCCATAGTTGTCAAAATCGCGCTTAAGGCGCGCCTTGGAGCAAGGCTCTAGCCTTTGGGCTTTTTTCAGATCGAGGCTCACGACATGCATGAATCCCACAAAAAGCGCGCGCCTTGGGGGCTTTTTGCACCTAGGAGATCTAACAATTTTTTTTTTCTTTTTTTCTTCTTCTTTTTAATATTAAGATAAGATACATGGGCCTTTAAGTCATAGGGTGAGTATTTGTATGATTTGTAAATTTGAATTAATTCTATGTTTATTTTATTGATTGGAATTTTCTTTAAGAAGTTACTTTGTTTCATTAAGTATTTTCTTTACGACATATTATCATAAAAATATGGCATTGTGCCTTGAATATTAATATGTTGCTTGCTTGATATTTTGGTTTGAATTATGAGCTTTGTTAGATGTAAGCTACAAATGTAGGACACAAGCATATTTAGTTCTATATGGATTTTAATCTCTAGGTCATCGAGTCAAAGAGTTGATCCATTTTTATAATGGCAATATGTGTCATGCATTAAGTATTTTAACGTTATTTTGTGTTATTTAAGCTACATAAATGGTCATATATGTTATAAAAAAACTTAATGTTTTTAGTGCGCCTCACATTCATGAATCCCGCGCCTCGACTAGAGGCTCTTTGCCCCCCTTTGCGCCTTAGTGCGCCTTGAGCCTTTCAGAACACTGGTTGGTGCACAATTGTATAGCACCTTGATTATGAGCTTTGTCAAGATATAGTATCGAAGAGGACACTTCGGTCATATTTGAAGATTAGAGTTGGTGATGTTTCTACACCAACATGAAGACCAAGTATAGTGTCCATCATGACGTCCTCTCATGGCACTTGTACTTGTATTCATCCGGTTCTTTAGTTTCGAATCTTGGACTTTTGGCAAACGGTAAACGGTGATGACTTAGTTGTAGGCTTAGACTATTTGCTTGTTATTTTTCATTTTACACCATTTTGTGTATTCCCAAATGTCTTATCTCACCCTTTAGTCGTGAATCATGCTTAGGTGAGGGAATTGAGCAGGCATTGATGTCTTGCCTGACGTTTCGGTCATGTATCGATGTTCTTTGTCGCCTTAGCCGTAGTATGTTAGTAACGACCCTTCACACATAGCCTTATTTATGTTCACCCAATATTGCCTTCGAAGATTGTTTTGACCTTAGATCTAGTGGTGGAGATTTGTGTAACCTCCAAGCCTATGATAGAATACATACTATAACTGTGCTTTGAGTGATCACCCCGAAAATTGACACTTTAAATAAAGAGTATAAGTGTTAGTTCCCCTTTCGTGAGGTGTTCGGCTTTAAGCATGGTAGCATAGGATATATAAAATATTTTTAATTTCATATATCCCGAGTAATATTGGGGGATATCTTTTTAAGAATACTTCTAATAAGGTCTACTTGAGGGCAAGTATAGTTCGAGTGGGGGATATTTGATGACATCAAATAATCATGATATTTAAGTGTCAACTTCCCCCTATTATGCTCATTTATTCTACTTATTATGTGGATATACTTTGATTTCTTTATATTTTGTATCCGGGTCACAAATGAGCATAGGAGCTAAAGAGATGAGGAAATTGGAAAGAACGAGCAAAAGATAAACATTTTTAGTATGCTGGAAGAAGCTACGGCGTAACATTCACTCTCTATTACGCCGTAGCTGGGAATTCAGACTTGAAGACCAAAGTCAACACGGATCAAGAGTTACGGCGTAACCAAAACCTGAGTTACGCCGTAACAATATCAAATCTTTCAAGCATCCCTCGAATTGGTGGCTACGCCGTAACACAATAATGGAGTTACGGTGTAACAACGACTACGTGAGTAATCCTAGATCCAAGAATGAAGCTACGACATAACAACACATGCAATTATGACGTAGAAGAATCCCTAATTGAAGCTACGGCGTAGCACAATCCTTAGCTACGCAAGTACGCAGTAACCATAGCTTTTGGATAAGATCTTCTCAGGATTACACTAGCTATGGCGTAACACTCTTTTGAGCTACGCCGTAGCTATGATCGGGCCTATAAATACAACCCAAATTTCTGCATTTGTCATACAACTTTCTCACACACAAAGTCAGAGATCGTTGGGGATTTCTCCAAGGCCTTTCTACAACAGCATACAGAGCATTTCCAAGGGAGAAATCACGCCTATAACACTATAAGTTTTAGCATTTCATTATTTCATTTACATTTCGAATTCATGGCATTTGTAAACATTTATTCGAGTGTTGAATTTAATATGAACGGCTAAGCACCTCTGGTGCTAGCCTAGTTATGATTATTATATTGTTTTAATTATGTTTCCGTACTTTTCTTAATGCTTCTACGTGTGTGCATGTTTAGTTTATCTTAAGATCCTTTAGTTGGGGTAGTTTTCCCCATCCCGATTATACTTGGTATGCCGGAGGAATTGACCATAGGATCCTGGCGTAGTTAAGTTGCGAGGAAATGGTTGGGATGATAACCGGCCATTCGCCTTATGTTCAAATTGACCATATGACCACTTTCCGGGATGGATAAACTTAAGTAGTTAAAGTATGGTCTATGATCGTGACAACGGGCCATACAAGATAAGTCTAGCATGTAGTGGCACTTAATGACTCAAACCCGTCTACCGTACGTCGGCTTACTAGCATGGGGTAGTGCCTGTGGTTTCCGGCAGGATTCGGGGGAGATAGGCTAGGGAACTTGACCATATGAACCTAGTGATATATGTCCGCGCCACCTGAAGCATGAGATTAGTTTAATAGGAAATGTAATTATAAGCAATATAGGATGAGTAATTAGGCTAGTATATTTCTCTCTTATTGCTCACAACTTCATTTCATTTCCTTGTTTTATTTACTTTAAGTTTTCATTTCGTTCAAACAATCATTTCAACTTCCAAATCATTTAAAATAGTGACATTAGACTTAGGTAAATTCCAAACCACATAGCTCTTGAGACGACCTCGGTTTTACCAAATACTAGTCTACACGCGACTGGATTCTCTATCCGTTAGTGCAAATAGGTAGACCTTAGGTAATCGAGCTTATATAAATATTAAGACCTGGTCAGTAAAACCTGTATCAAGATGATAGATTCATTTTAGAAAGCGAATGTGTACAATTTGTTAACTTGGTGAAAGAATATATGTTGGCTTGAGATGGTGAAGTCAACCACAACGTTTTTGCAATACTAATAATTGATATTGTTTTTGTCTTCACATTATCACCAACTACGACATGTCATCAGTAATACTGTGTATCAAAACACCACCATTGTTCTCCTTTTCTGGTTTCGATGCATTAAGCATATACTACTATAATGTATAAGAGTAAACTGTAAAAAATGTCACTTAACTTTGCGAAAAATGCAAATAATGTCCTAAAAAAAAATTTGCAAATATTGTCCCTGAACTTTCAATTTTCTGCAAATAATGTCCTTTCCGAGTTACTGTTCGCAAAAAAGGTTTTTCTGGCTAAAATTGGCCGTGTAAAATGACTATTTTACCCTTGCCTACTACAGAAATATTTTTTGCAAGAACACTTTTTGCAGTTTACTATTCATTTTCTTTTTCACTTCCCACCACCACCACCACCACACAACCACTCAGAAAACTATAATACACCATCTGAGTAATTTATTCGACTGCTAGAAGCCTAGGAGTACCAAAGTAAGGATTTTATATTTAATAGCTTACCAGGATCATTGCTCTTTTTGAAGTCAATATATATACCATGTGGATTAGTTGGACTTAGTAAAGGTGTCATTAATGACTTAATGGCATTCATTTTGCTATAGAAGCGATATTGGGTTGAACTACGGAATTTGATATTACAGTGAATGCACATAGTGAAAGTAGTAATGGAAACAATGTCTTGTTTTCACATTGCTTTTAAACTATTCCTTAGCCATAGGATGACGATGGTGGTTATTGGTGGAGTATCCTTTTATATTATATGGCCTGGGGAACATTTGTTTTTTTGTTTTTGTTTTTGTTTTTGTTTTTGTTTTTTTTTCTTTTTTTTTCCTTTTTTTTAACTCCCTTATAACTGTCGGTCATTTCTATGTATCTACTGTTCATGTGGCACACTAGCATAATGTTATTTGATTTGAGGAGATATTCATGGTACAGGGATGCGTAATATGCTTACATTTGGCTTTTGGATGGGTCACTGCCGCTTATGTGAGGTATCAAATTGTTGCTGTTAATGTTTCATTTACATGGCATTTGCTACAATACACATTCCATTTATCGAATATGTTCACTAAAACCTCGTTAAAAGTTTGATCACATTATATTTCATCACTTTCAGAAACAGAGAAATAAGACAGATGAAGAAGGCCATGAAGGACAGCAATCACTTTGCATTTCTTAGTCATGATCTTGATGACCTAGAGCATTCAAAACAAGTCCAGTTGCCAGGGGTCATTGTTGTAATGCCCTTGAAAGGTTTCGGAGAACATAATCTGCACAACTGGAGAACCTAGGTAATATACAAAACGTATACTATGTAATTGTTCTACTCGATGGAATGCAAGTTTTTCATGGATTTAGACATTTGGATTATTGTTTGTTGAATGTATATTTTAATATATGTGTTCTCCACATGTATAAAGTACACTTTAGTTTGAAATGACAAAAATGCTCTAGTTTCCCTTTTGCTATTTCCCAAATCACATATTTTTTTCTTTGTAGAATATAGCTTTTGTTAGCATATAGCTTTTGTTAGCTGTTATCACTTATTTTTTTCATACCTTAGATATCTTAAAATATCGTTATCAAAGGTTATTTTTTTATTTACGAGTAGTCGAGTACCAGTTCCTGTCAAGCTATGTACCAAGTTCATCTTTCCATTGTTTTGGACGAATGAGAATAAACAGAGAATCAAGAATATGTATACCTTTGATGTAAAGGGTGGTGTTGGTCGTGTGGTGGTAGAGGGTGGTGTAGTGGAGGGTGGTGGTGGAAAGTGAAAAAGAAAATGAATAGGAAACTTCAAAAAGTGTTCTTGCAAAAAATGTCCCTGCAGTAAGCGAGGGTAAAATAGTTATTTTACACGGCCAATTTTAGCAAAAAAAAAAAAAAAAAAGATGAACAGTAACTCGAATAGGACATTATTTGCATAAAATTGAAAGTTTAGGGACAATATTTGCAGATTTTTTCTCGAGGACATTATTTGCATTTTTTTCAAAGTTAAGGAACATTTTTTTGCAGTTTACTCAATGTATAAAGATGATTGTAATGCTTCAATTTTATGCTATTGTGAGTTATTTGGTTACACGGGTTTCCGTCGCCTCAACGCGCGGGCACCTGCCTAGTTTTTTTTGCACTTCTAGTTGTGAAATTATAGTGATTTGAGGTTTGTGTATGTGGGTGTGATATAATGGAGGTATGAAAGAGGAAGATGAAGAAAATGATTGAGGAAGATGAAAATAATATTAATAAAAGGTAAAAAAGAGCATAATTAACCGATATAGTCGTTAACAGGTCGTGCCACGTAAGTAAACATATACTTATACAATGTATGGAAGTTTGCAGGGCATTGTTATAATTTTCGAAGTTGATATATAATATATTAATGTTTGTAAAAGTACATTACTAAGACTAGAAGGGTACCCAAGCAATGCGGCGGTGGGTACCCAGTTACTATTTTTATGCTGAACAAATGTTTTTCATTTTAAACATTCTTTATTTAACATGTCCCAAATACTTTATAGCGTAGTATATATATATTTTTCAAAAAGCAGAACGTCTAAATTATCAATAGTGTAAATAGTCAGCACTTTTATTTTTCAAATTTTAACATTAAATTGATTGTTATAAGTTTAGTAAGCTTTTGTTATAAACAATTTTATTAAAATATATCATTATTGGAGGGGATTACTATATGGTTTAAATGACTTCAATTTTCAAAGTTTACACTAATTTCCTAATTGTCTTTTTATAGTAATGTTTTTTTGCTTTAAAATTTTAAGACTTCCTTTTATAAAAAGTCTCAAATGCTTTATAATATAGCATAGATAACTTTAACTCTTATTTCAAATACTCACGTTGTATATGTAAAGCCGGAGTTTTCTTATCCATTAACATCTTTTGCCTAATAACTTAGGCCCTGTTTGACAGCCTCTGAATTAGGTCATTAAGAGAAGGTCATATGAATCGGTCAGATGAAATGGTGTTTGATAAAATAATTCATGGCACTGTACGAATCTGAAAACCTCTTAATCATGCATAGAAAAAGCATACAAAATGATACAGCACCCCCACATGTTTCTACTTTGTCCTTTTTATGTTATTTAATCAATAACCTTTTTTATTCATTTTAACTTTACTCTAAAAGAAGAACTTGTACTTTATGTCAATATATAATTATATATTAAATAAAATGTTTAATTTTAGGAGCTTTTAAACAATAATATAAAATTGTTACTTATTTTGAAATTGATGGAAAGTTATGTGTGAAATAATTTTTTTTTTCACACAAAAATTTGATTTTATTAATATGGGATAATTATTTATGAGTCAAAAAATTTATTTTAAAATAGGTGCGTATAATATGTAAAATGGTAATTTAAATCATTTTAAGCGTTGATTCAGAACAATTCTCAAACGTTCATTATCATTCAGAACCAAGTTCATTCAGGATCTATAAATCACTCAGCAACTTTGATTCACTCAGCGCTTAATCTTACCGTTTTATCAAACAGCCTCTTACTCTTTTATACAATCAACAAGATTATCAACCTCTTTTGTTAAACTAGTCGGATACTCGCGCACATCGGCGATGATAAGTATAGTTATATTATAAATATAGTAAATGAATTGCTAACCCAACCTCGCAATTCCCTACCCGCTTAGTGAATTCGTTTCATAACACTCCGAAAGTATATGTGTTTGTTTGGGTTTCCCGTAGTTTTCTCATGGCATCATTATTCCCGCATATAGAAAGACCCTCACAATCGCTTACCCGTCAAACACTTCCCCCCAAAGTATATGGTTTTGACTAATCAAGATTGTATGATTGAAATAAAGGTTAAAGCTGTAAAAAAATTTTGAATCAAAATAACGTAGACCTACTAAAAATGTAGAAACTAAAAACTCATAAAAATATATTAAAATTGATGTTGAATTAAAGAGCATAAAATTTTAAAAAATATGGTGAAATTAGATCATAAAAAAATAAATAGATAAAAAGATATTTTAATTTGAAAATAAATGTGATTTTTTAGTTGAGTAATAACACATGTCATTATATGATTGGAACTATTTATCTTAATTTTTTATGGAGCCACAACTTAAATGCTTTATATAATACTAGTTGGATACCCCGTGCATAACGGATGCAATAAATATAGTTGTATTATAAATATAGTAAATGAATTGATAACCTAACTCTTCCCGTAATTCCCAACCCGTTTAGTGAATTCGTTTCACAACACTCCGAATGTACATGTGTTAGTTGTATGCGTTTGTTTGGTTTCCCTTAGCCTTCCTGTGACATCATTATTTCCGCATATAGAAAGACCCTTGCAATCTCTTACCCATCAAACACTCCCCCCAAAAGTACGAATCAAGTTTGTATTTATAGAAATAAAGGTTAAAATTGTAAAATTTGAATCAAAATAAAATAAACCCACTAAAAATGTAAAAACTAAAAACTTATAAGAATATATCAAAATGGATGTCGAATTAAAGAGCATAAAATTTTAGAAAATATGATAAAATTACACCATAAAGAAATAGATAAAAAGATATTTCAATTTAAAAATAAATGTGATTTTTTAGTTAAGAAATGACACATGACTTATTTATTTTAATCTTTTTGATGGAGCTCATAATTTAAATGCTTTATATGATAGTATAGATATAAATTCAACATTATAAGTCACGTTATTTACTAGTCTTCTCACACTAAAATTAAAAGCAAATCAGTATTTATGCTAGACAACATGACTAATCAGATGTAAATTTGGTAAAAACAAGGTAGTTTTAGAAAAAACCAAAACCACAAGGGGGCAAAACTTAACAAAACACAAAAGGGTTCCTTTTCAAAAACCCATACAATAACCAGAAAATAACGCGCCGCTTACCACAACCACCTCCGTCATCTTCCGTTCTCTTAAACCAGGTAAATTAGGGTTTTACAAATGGAGGCAACGAATATCAGAGACGTGCTGACGTCATTCAGTCCGTCTTTTGACTTCCTTGCTGTTAGTTCCGGTGATGGAAGGATTAAGGTATAAATTTTATACATTTTAATCCTTTTATATATATATATATATATATATATATATATATATATATAATACTTGTGCAATAATAATATTTACTTGTGCTATAATTAATAGTACTCTGTATTAGTTAGAGTAAAAGAGTGTGTTTAGGAACATAGCTCAAATATGTTAAGACGCGGACACGTGTTCGCTTTTTTTAAGAGTTCAACTGCTGTAGCTATTTCGGAAAATATATACTTGACGGTTCGACAAGCCGATAGCAGTAGCGATTAGTGGTAGCTGTTTGTTACTTTTTCTATTAAAGTGTTTGGTAACGTAGTCGTAGCTGTACGTAAACGCTTCTTGCAACTACTGCTAGTTTTGCTAACAGGTAAAATTGCTCGTTGAAGAATCCGACTGCTATAGTTATTTCGAAATAAAAAGTATCTAGACGGTTATCAATTTAAAATAGTTGTTATAACTGAGTCGAGGTTCTAGTTTTTAATAATTGTTTCGTTTAGTTCTGCTAAAAGTAGTACAAGTTAGAGTAATAAGATTTTAAAAAGCAAAATGAAAAAAAAAAAAAAAAAAAAAATGGAGTCTAAAATATACAATTTGAACATTTTTGGTGGTAGTTTAATCTTGTTGCTATATGTGTGCTAAAATATTAGTTCATAGCAGTTGTTTGTTTGGTGTATGATGTTACAAGCTGGTTACGGAGGTTGATTATGGAAAAAACGTTTATATATTGTTTTATATAGTTTTAGTTGTAGCATTGATTTGACAGGGATTTAAGAGATTTTTTGGGGATATGGTATGACGATTATTATTTTTTATTTTTATGTTCAGATTTGGGACACTATTAAGGGCCAAGTGCAGACTGACTTTGCAAATATTGTGGCGACCGATGAAACAGACTTTTTCGCTAAACCTGAAGGTGGACATCTGTCGGTTGATTACACTTGCATGAAATGGCTGTCGTTGGAGAAAAAGGTTTGTTTTTTTTTATTAAAATGGTTAAGCTATCACACAAAATCAATGGGAGTGTTTGGTCGATTTTATTGCCTACTGTACGGAGTATACAATTATTGATTACGTGGCTTGTGTTTGATCAGAAAAAAAGGAAGCTTCGAAGTTCATTGCTTATTCTAGGAACTGGAGGTGGTGATGTTTTAGGTTTGGATGTGTCTGCTGGTCAATTAAAGTGGAGAGTTAGTGATTGCCATCCTGGGTGAGTCCCCATTTTTTATTTTCGGTGTGTCGTTTTTGGATCTTGTATTGACACGATCTTCACAAAGACGACTTGATAGATTTAGGCTTACCATTTCATCCTTTTTAACAATGCATGTATGATTCATCATGCATTTAGTTCTAAAACGGCACTCAATTGCGAGTATCACTCTTAGAAACCAAGAGAGACATATCTTATTGTTTTTTTAGTTCTTGGTGAGGATCAACTCTTACCAATGAAATGTGTACACAATGTGCAGGGGTGTCACTGCGATCTCATCTCCTGCAAATGGATCATGCGTATACACTGCTGGTGCTGACGGGATGGTATGTGAACTTGAATCCATGACAGGGAACTTGTTGGGAAAGTTTAGAGCCTCTACCAAAGCCATATCTTCAATGTCTGTTTCATCAGGTATATATCATATGTAGTTTTGAGATAACAGTCGCTTATGATTTCATATCATGCATACCACCTTCTCTGAAACCTGCAGAAAACACTTTTAAACTTTACTGATTAAACTTCATCGTGTAATGAAAAATGTTTGCATATGCTTTTTTGCGTTCTTTAATTTGTTTGGTGGTACTACACACTTTAATGTCCAACTCTTAACATCAGATGGGAAGCTTTTAGCAACAGCAGCAGCTCAATTAAAGATCTTCAATTGTTCAGACCGCAAAAAGATGCAGAAATTTTCTGGGCACCCTGTAAGTTCATTTGATTGTTATTTACATTTTCAAATAGGTTGATAAGTAAATGCATCTCTACAATTTTCTTTTGCTTTATGCGTAATCCTATATATTATTACAGGGGGCTGTTCGGTGTATGACCTTCTCTGATGATGGTAAATATGTGCTTTCATCCGCTGTTGGTGAGCGATATGTTGCTGTCTGGGAAGTAGATGGTAGCAAAAAGAAGTCGGCTTGCTGTGTTCTTGCAATGGACCATCCTGCCATCTCTATAGATAGCAAGTCCATTGGCGTTGGTAATGCGGGTCTATCTGTTCTATCCATCTCAGAAATGGGTGTTTGTTACTTATGGAGTGGGAAGGATATTGAGGAATTGCGCAATTCCAAGTCCACAAAAGTCACGGTATCTGTGGAGGATGTCCTCTCTAAGAATTACAAGGGTGCAGTCCCCACCATATTCTCAGCCAAACTACAGAGTTTTTCAAAACCCGTGACCGGGAATGTTTTTCTTGCCCATGGTTTGCTTATAAAGCCGTCCTTCGAGAAAATCTCAATACAATGTGGTACAGACGTAAAGCTAACCAGTTCCATGGATGGAATTCTTGTACCTATGACCCAATCGCGCAAGTCCAAGAAAGGATCAGAAAATCAGAAAAACAGTAAGTTCCCTTCTAATACTTATAGTCACGACATCGTCATGCATTTTTTCACTTTCCTACCCGGTCAAATATTATTCGAAGGCGCATCTCTACTCACAAGTTTGGGTTGTTTGCTTATTTAGATAAATTGATCATTTGAATATATGGCAGCTTTTACAAAAACTCGTAAAATATATTGTTTTGTTTAATTTCATGGTTTGCTGGCTGATTAGGGCCAGCCAGATGACAATACGTGTATCATATTTGTCAGAATTCAGCTTCTCACTGGCACACAACCCTACGCTCCCTTTGCTCTCTAATCTGTAATTCATTAATAATCTTCTACTTTCAACAGTCACAGCCTTGGACCGTGCAAATACTGAAGGCGCGTTGCTTCCAGTTCCGAGTACTTATAATGTTGTGGACACCGATAGCAGAACCATCTCTTCAACTAAAGGTACAATAGTTTCTTTTGTGCAGATGATGTTGGTAGTTTGAATTGTTGTTTAGGTTATTTGCTTACATGTAGATTATTACATGCTTTTTACTTTTCTACTATATATATATATATATATATATATATATATATATATATATATATATATATTTTATTATTTTATTTATTTATTATTTATTATTATTATTATTATTTTTTTGTGAGCAATATATGTTATGCTTTACCAACCTTGTGCTTGGCATTTTCCTTTGATCAGATGATGCGGAAGCGGATGAAATGATCATATGCCTGGAAGACCGGCTGAGGGCGGAAGGCATCCTTAGCATTGATAAGGATCTTACATCCAACAGAAATCTGTTATCCAAGCTTTTGAAGGGTGTCAATCTTGAAGCTCATGTACCACAGAGACAGGTTTTGTTAATTCACATCTTTGTGCACAAATTTAACCTATTCAACTATTATTATCTGTATGATACGGATTTCAGTTTTCTTCATGTAGCCTCTTTTCAATACCTGTATTCTGATTGTGTTTCTAACAACAGATGAGAGCAGCTGTTTCATCCATGACACAAGATGATGCCTATACATTGTTGAAAGCATTGTGGGCCATGTGGCAATCAAGGTGTGTTTCTTTATTCTTCTCCACTTTATATATGTTCTTAATCACCCTGAAAACCCACATGAAGAGTTACGGGTTAAATACACAGCGTGTTCCAACTTTTGTGTTGCATATTTTGTCAGATCGATGAATGGGCAATACATTCTTCCATGGGTTTGCTGCATATTAGCGCATCACAACAACTATCTAAGGTCTGAAGAATTATCATCAGAACTACGTGATTCACTGTGGGAGGTATACTGATATTGATTCATTGTTACTGTAACGTGTCTCATTTCTGCATCCTTTTTTTTTTTGTCTTCGTCCCTAGAATGAGGCAGTAGCCTCTTGGCAGAGTGTTTTTTTGTTTGTGCTTGCTTCTACCAGTGTAAAGATTAATGAAGTATTTTCTGTCAGATTAAACAAATTCTTTTTTCCTTTTCAGCTTACAAAGTCAAAAGGGGAGGTTACTCAGTCCTTACAACAGTTGTCGGGACGCTTACAACTTTTAACAGCACAGGTTAATTCCCTTTCAAATAAAAAATCAACACTTTTGCTTATTCTGTTAATGCTTTCATGCTAATTCGTTATCCGATTCTGATTAGATCAACAAAGCTGCTGATAAAAGTCAAAGTTTGAAACAAGAATATAGTGAAGTTGAAGATGACGATGAAGACGATGTACTTTACGATGAAGATGACTCATCTGATAATGCTAGTGATGAAGATAAATAGGTCAGTTTTGGATAAAAAAACGTGTTTTGTGCTCATCTTTGAAGATCATTTTTCCCATGTAGAAATGATATTACTTTAGAAGTATAATTTTGTATTGAAGAAATTTTTCCATATCTGCGTTATTAAGGCACATTCTAAATCAGGCTGCAAACTCGAAGTTGTGTTTCAAATTTTCAGTTTTGGTGTCAATGTTCCTCTGTCATCTCTGAGATAGTGGGGTGTCTACAATTCATCAGCTTTTTAACATATCAAGCATTCTTTTTTGTTTCCTTAAGAATTTCCTGTCAACTATTAGAAATTGGTTTGATTCCTTATTTGCTTAGCGATTGGCGAAAGTAAGTATTTTGTCCTTTTATGAACATAGGTCCTTCTGAGGTCTACTTATATGCCACAAGTTGGTTAGGACTGGACCTGGTCAGAAGAGACCGGTTAGGTTTGATGCTATAAATGGTGTTACCTTAGAAATGGTCCCATTCCTAGGTCTTGGCTCTCTTTTGGCTGATGGATACTGGAAAAAAAAGTTACTACTGGTCAAGTGCCAGAGTTGCTATGGTGTATATGCTGGGATATCACATGCTGAGTATCCCATCACCATCGTTGCATTTTATTGCAAGATTCATTTACTTTTAGGCAAGTTATTTAGCTTTTGACGACCAATGGTCAAACATTCTTTCAAGTCTTTACTTTCTGATGTGGCAGCAAGTTAGGTCCATCTGAGAATTGCTGACATTAAGAAAATGAAACTAGAGTAAAACGAGCTAAACAAATGGAGACGGGACTCATTAGGTTGACCAAATTTAGAGAATATAATTAAAATATCCATCATTAAGTTAAAACTTTTACATTTATAATTCATATTCCTTTTCATTACACTATAAGTTAGGTCCATATGAGAATTGTTGACATTAAGAAATTGAAACTAGAGTAAAACGAGCTAAACAAATGGAGATGGGACTCATTAGGTTGACCAAATTTAGGGAATATAATTAAAATATCCGTCATTTAGTTAAAAAATTTACGTTTATAATTCATATTCCTTTTCATTACATTAAAGTAGTATATGATATAAAGAAAGGATGGGCGTGCAGCTTCCTCATCCTCAATAGGAATGAAGAATATATTCTTTCTGCACTCACAAGCTAAGAATCTAGTTCTTCCATATCACCATCACATGCGTCTATGGGAATACTTTTATCTTGTGTGGTGCTAATTAATTGATTGGTTATTCTCCATTAACCTGCTAGGCAGGTTGTCATTGGACCAAAAGATTCCATTGCTACCCGAATCATTTTGTTTACACAATTCGACATCCGTTAGGATCTTCTTCACCAAAAGGTGAGGTAATTTCACCATCCCTGTTACTGCTGTAATAATCATCGTTGTAGTGTCTATACTCTGGTGGCTCAGTTCTGTAGTATGTGTATAGTGGCGATGGTTCCACTCTACTGTGTTGTGTATATTGTTGTCGTGGCTCTGGATGACTGTAATATGAGTATGCTCGTGGTGGTTCTGTGCAATTGTAATGCGTGTATTCTTGTGGTGCCTCTGGTTGACGATGATACTGTGGTGGCGCCTCTGGTTGACGGTGATATTGTGGTGGATCCGTTTGGATCTGTTGTGGTGGATCTTGCTGACTGTAACGTTGAGGTGATGGTGGCCCGGATCGTTGAGGTGGAGGTGTTGCTGGTCGGTTGTAACGTTGAGGTGGAGGCGATCCTGGATGGTTGTAACGTTGAGGTGGAGGTGATCCTGGATGGTTGTAACGTTGAGGTGGAGGTGATCCTGGATGGTTGTAACGTTGTGATGGCGGCTCTCGGCGGTTATAAGGATGTGGTGGTTGTTCTGGGCGGTTGTAAGGTTGTAGTGGTGGTTCTTGTTGGCCGTAATGGCGCGGTGTTGAATCTGGGCGGCCGTAAGGTTGTGGTGGTGGCTCTGGGCGGCCGTAAGGTTGTGGTGGTGGCTCTGGGCGGCCATAAGGTTGTGTTGGCGGTTCTGGGCGGCTGTAAGGTTGTGGTGGTGGCTCTGGGCGGCTGTAATGTGTGTACTCCCGTGGTGGTTCTGGCCATGTGTAAGAGGCATATCGCTGTGGTGGCTCTGGTCTACTATAAGGCACATATTCTGGTGGTGGACGGATATACTCGTATTCAGTGACATAAGGTGTGGGCTTGTATGTGTTATAACTATGGTTCACATGGATAGGTTGTGGCGGCTGATGCTTAAATCCCGAACCACTTTGACTCCCGAGATAATGATCCACACGACCACTATATACACGATCATCATTTTGATGGTCTGGTGGATAATGGTATACAACATGAACCTCTTCCACCTCTTTTGGTCCTGAAGATTGTGGCGGTTGGTTTGATGTAGATTCTGTAGGTTGAGCTGGTGTTGCTTCCGCATCTGGTGGTGGATTTTCTTGTGTCGGTGGTGGTTCCGTTGGTGGAACTTGTTCTTCTGGTGGAGCTTCTTCTTCCGGAGGGTTTGATGTTTCACCTTCTGCCGGCTGCTCTGGCTCCATTGGTTCAGTATGTGAACATATAATGGCGGTTTTTCTTGTTTTCTTAATAGCTTTAACAATCTTCTCAGGATCCGCCCATCCGACTATGGTCAACTTTTGTTGAGGAATGTCGATGTATATATCATAAATACCTGAAACCCATAACTAATTATAACATCAAGCTAGAAAAAAACAAACATTAAACGATCACTAGAAGTCACTTAGAAGTTAGAACTTACCATTGATGCCGTTTAGAGCTTTCTTGATCTTTTGAACGCACCCATTGCAGTCCATTCGGACTTGTATCTCGGTGATTCTAGCTTTCTGCATATTAAAATGTGAATTTAGAAGATGAAACAGAGTAGCATATTCATATATAAATTGTGAGACAATAATACCTCTAAATCAGGAACCATGATGATGGTGCAAATGAGCAAGTCCTAAAGAAGATGAGAATGAGGAATCATAATATGTGACATTATTTGTGCATTGAGGGAATATATAATAGGCAATGGTTTGTGGGACATCCAAAGAATCTATCTTTGTGTTTGTGTGTGGAAGAAAAATTACTAGTAGTTTATTTTATTTCTTTTCCTGTTTGAAAACAAATGAGAAAAATGTTTTTATTTATTACTCATATTTTTAACATGTATTTAAATAAGAGAAAAAACCTGTGATGTTATCGACATAATCTACATGATATTAGTGATGAGATGATTATATTTGCGTAGCAAAGCTAGAGGTAAACATGTAACACGGCTGGCGCTTTAGTGGCGCAAGTGGTGCCATGGCACCAGGCCTTCAGAGTAAGCAAAATTCAATCAACGCGTTTGATTAAGTTACACGCATGTTCAACTATATATATATGTGCTTGACATCTTTACTGTTAGTAGGGACATTTGCTGGTTTGATTATCGGGTTTACTGAGTTCAACGGTAATGTTTGAAAGATATGTTAATGTTTTTCATTTAAGGGAAACCTGGAAACCTTGTGAACTACACATTTTTTTTATTTTTTATTTTTTATTTTATTTTTTTCATTATAAACATTAGTTTGTCATTCATGTGTGCTGTTCAGAATCTTTTTCCATCTATGCGTACATGAAAAATGTTGCGTACAAGGTTTGCGTGCTGGTTCTCGGTTTAAGTCACTGTCTTCAAGTACAATCGATGTTCAACTGTTCAAGTATTATTCGTATATGTAAAAAGACATAACAGATCTTTTTCGCCTTTTATATGATGAGGTGTAAGAGGCTTACACTTGCTCCTTGCCTAAACATTATTCGGCTTAAGAGGTAATTCGAAATATATTCTCTCTTTTGTTTTATAAGTTTTATTAGAAAGGAGGTACATGCATGATTCGTTTTGAGCCTCCAATTGTTGTCGAAAGAGTCGATGTGAGACCGTTAGTCCTAATAAAGAAACTGGAGGGGGGATGTGAAAGGAATTTCGCGTAAAGAAAAAAACTTTTAACGATAAAATCATTTTAAACGAAAAGACAAAAGAAATCAAGACAAAAAAGAGATTACCATCTACAAAAAGATCAAAATCAGGCCTAAAAGATTCTACATCAGCCATACAATCTTAAAAACTGCTTTCGATTCATCCTATGTGCTGTATATATCTTTGATTTACTTCTTTACAAAAAGTTTGTTTGTTAGCACATGATCAAATCATTATAATGATTTAGGAATGAAATCTGATTATATAGAAGTTATTTTCATTACAAAATTAAAAGTGTAGAATATTTATACTTTTGGTTACATCCAGGTTATGACATATAGAATATATCCTAAATGTTTAATATCCAGGTTATAACATACATAGAATATATCCTAAATGTTTTATTTATGTTGTTTTAGTGTGACATACAAAAACATTTATATCATATTTTTATAACAAATGTAAATAATCTTGTGCTTGTATTCTTAGATAAAGTATTACTCATTTCATCTATAAAAACCTTTTATTCCTATTTCACCTCTAATATTACAAGCAAATCACAAATATTTGATCTTAATTCGCACACAACTAAAAGAAAATAAGTACTCCCTCCGTCCCAAATTATAAGTCCAGTTTGACTTTTTAACTCGAACTTTGACATTAAATATATTTTTTTGTATTATATATTACTTGAGGAAAATTATACTAAATAAAAATATGTTGAAAACACAATTCATTCATATATTTTACATCAAGTCTTATATAATACAAACAAAAATATTTAAGGTCAAAATTCAGTTCAAAAAGTCAAACTGGACTTATATTTTGGGACGGAGGTAGTACATATTTAATTAAGCACACTAAAATGCTAAATTTTTAATCCGCAATCAACTTTAGAACACGTAAAATGACCAAATTAGACATGCCGAAAAACCATGTCTATAAGAAGTTTAGATTTTTATTGCGTTCATTCATAAAATTGCAGAGTTTACTAGTTTAGACATAAGCATTGGTGTTCTCTAAGAGAAAAGCTTCAATGGCTTTAAAGACGCCAAAAGCCTGCACTCTGCCTTTTTCGAAGTCCTCTTCTTTAATCTCAAACCCTTCTTTGGTATGATACTTGCTAGTCTTGTTTCTGTTGACATAAATAATGTATGAAAACGTTATTTATATTTTTCGATATCTCTATATTTTGACGATCACAAAATGTAAACTCGTCAATCGTTTGATTACTACGTAAACAAGTATTAAGCTAGTCTATATCATTATATCCAACTTAATCACTTAAGGTATGGATAAACAAGTGCTTAATACATCTCATGATCAAAGGGGTATTTAATTAACTAATACAAAGTTTATTTAATTATATAATCTTATTATATATTTTTGAAAAACACTTTTGGTAATAAGGAAAAATGTTTTAATCATACTAAATATATGATTTCAAATATTTAACCAAAATCAGTTAGTTTTTCACCAAATAAACTTTCCCCACTAAAAGACAGGTTTTCTGGCCGTTACAGTTGGGCGGCCCCCTTAATTATAAGGGGCGGTCCCCTTAATTTTAAGGGGGCCGGCCATGCTTTAAGGGGACCGGCCAGGCTCCCCTGTCAGAAACTGTCAGATTTCTTCCCCTATAAATACCACCTTAATTCTGGAATTTTTCCTTACCTTTTGCACGAAATTTTCAGATCTACAATCATCTAAAACTCATCAAAAACCCTTTGATCATTTGTATATTAATCCTTGTTTCAAGTGATTCAATCCCTCATCATCCATTCTCATTCTAAGTGCAAAAGAAGAACTCTCTACAACCAAGTTCAAGAAGTGTTGAAGAGTTGTTGTGTATAGTGTATATATATATATTCATTTGTGAATATTGTGTTGTGCTTGTTATTATTTGTTTAGAAGATATAGAAGTTGTGTAGATAGTTGAAGTTGATTAGTAGTGAAGTAGGATAGTTGTGAAGATTGGTGTGTAGAAGAAGGTGTGTAGAAGATTGGTGTGTATAAGCTAGGTGTGAAGAAGATTGGTGTGTAGATTGGTGTGAAGATTGGTGTGTAGATTGGTGTGTAGATTGGTGTGTATATTGGTGTGTACGGTTTTCTCCGCCATAAGGGAGTTTGTTGACATAGTGAAGAAAACTCTCGAGTAGGTGACTCGGGGAGTGGAGTAGGAACAAGGAAGGTGTCCTTGTAGCCGAACCACTATAAATCCTTATGTTGTGGTTTGATCTTTCTAACTCTTCTCATTACTTATTTATTTACCTTTACTAATTAGTTTAGTTAGTTAGTTATTATACAATTGTTCATATAGTGCAAGTATTGAATTCACATAAACAAGAATCGAAGTTTTTAAAACAAACATGTGCTTATAAATTTTAAAAAAGAACGTAAAACTATTCAACCCCCCCCCCTTCTAGTTTTCCACAATTGGTATCAGGAGCCACGTCTAGCAAGATTTTTAAAATATACTGTATTTTAAAACTTGTAACGATCTATGGAATCTGAAAAATATTTAGAAGGGCAATCTATGCAAAGACCACCACTATTTGAAAGTGATGGATTTTTATATTGGAAAAATCGATTCGAAATTTATGTGAAATCAAAAGATCTAGATCTTTGGCATGTTATTACCAATGGTGATTTTTTACCTATTCAAAATAACCCCGAAACTAAGAAAGATGAAATCGTGCCTTTTGAAAAACAAAATGATGATTTAAAAAGAAAACTTGCTAAAAATAATGAAGCAAAAATGGTTATTTATAATGCGCTACCACGTAAAGAGTACGAAAGGATCTTTATGTGTGAAACCGCAAAAGAAATTTGGAACTCTTTATTAATAACCCACCAAGGTAATAATCAAGTCAAAGATAACAAAATAGATCTACTTGTTCAACAATATGAACAATTCACGATTCCGGAAGAGGAATCAATTGATAATGCTTTTGCTAGATTTAACACTATCATCACAAGTTTAAAAGCACTTGATGAGAATTTCTCTAGTAAGAATTTTGTTAGGAAATTTCTTAGAGCTCTTCACCCAAAATGGCGAGCTAAAGTGACGGCTATTGAAGAATCAAAGAATTTGTCAACACTACAACTTGATGAATTAATTGGAAACCTGAAAGTCTACGAAGCAATTATAAAGAAGGACTCTGAAATGGTTAAAGGAAAACGTGAGCAAAGCAAGTCAATCGCCTTGAAAGCTAGAAAGGAATCCAACAACGAAGATAGCTCATCTTCCGAAAGCGATGACGAAGAATATGCCATGGCCGTAAGAGACTTCAAGAAATTCTTCAAAAGGCGAGGAAGATTTGTTAGACAACCACACGATGAAAGAAGAACATCTCAAAAGAATAATGATGACAAGTATAGCAAGAATGAGAGAAAGTGTTTCAAGTGTGGTGATCCGAATCACCTCATTGGAAAATGTCCAATGATGACAAGAGATCAAAATCAAAGAGCATTCGTTGGAGGTGCTTGGAGTGATAGTGATGAAGATGAGAATGAAACAACAAAGGATGAAAAGTGTCTCATGGCCAAATCATCAAGTGAGGTACGTTCCGAATCCAAATACTTTAGTGATGAAAATCTATCATTAGATGAAAAAGATTTAGATAGTGAATACAATAGATTATGTAAAATAGGACAACTAGTTATGGCTAAAAATAAATCACTAAAATACATAAACAACCAACTAGAAAATGAAGTGCTTGAACTAAAAATTAAAATACGTCAACTTGAAAAAGGAAAAGAAATTGTTGAAGAATGTAAAACATGTCAAGAGCTTAAAAGTGAAAACAACATACTTAAGGATGAAATTTGCAAACTTGATAAATTTGAAAATAGTAGTAACTCACTTAGTAAAATTATAAGTATTCAGAGAATATCAGGAGATAAAACCGGACTAGGATTTAACTCAACTGAATCTTCAACAAGTGGAGCTAAAAACGTTAAATTTGAAAATGAACCAAAACCTTCAATACTTAATCCCAAACATTTACTCATAAAAAATAAAATAATACCTATAGCTAGTAATGAAGAAATAAAACCATTTTATAAACCATCTTTAAAAACCGAAGTTGGATCATCTAAATCTAAAACAAGATCTAAAACTCCACCACCTAGGAAACCAAATAATTCACATCCTAGACCTAAAACACCTCAACCAAGAACAAACCACAATAGACGAAACTTTAACTATAATCAACAAATGTGGAACTTCAATCCGTGGGGAGTGTTTCCACCTTATATGCATCCAAGTCAAATACAAAACATGTTCGGACCAAATAACTTTGGACAAATGAAACAATGGGCACCAACGTAAATAATATTCGCCATCCAAACATGGAACTTTTCATTGTCACCTCTTGTCCGATTTACTTCTTGAAGACCTTGAAGATTAACGCATTAAAAGGTACACATTTCCTTTTAAGTTCCTTGTCTAGAAATGCATGCTTAGTTTAGTGTGTTATATTTATGTGATTTTACTTGACTTATTAACCTCTTTTTTTTTACTATATTATATCTAAATATACATATATACATATATATATATATATATATATATATATATATATATATATATATATATATATATATATATATATATATATATATATATATATTTATATACTTAGCTATATTTAGGATCTTATAACCTAGAAAATTCATTTGTTGATTTTCTAGAACTAGAGATTGTTCGTTTACGAACATTTCTTTTCCCCATTTGCCTTATTGAACTTTAATGTTCAATCAACACTCATGCTGATGAAGTGAGATGAGTCGAAAAATCTATGGATGAAACAAACTCCCAGCTTCCGTTGCATACGTCTCCCTCCTATGTTCTCGTCTTATAAGCCCATACTAATAAAATATATATAAATATATATATATATACTTATGAACTTTCCACAACGTTCTCGTGTACTTGATAACTTGATAAATTTCATCCGAAATGATCAAGAAAATTTAATTGGCAAATTGTCGATTAAAAGTGTCAAGTAATTCCTTTCGTGCGAATACCCTCCAACGTATTTTTGATTAAATATAAATCTAATACATACATATGAATAGATATTTTTTTTTACAAAAACCAAAATCACAAAAATCGAATTTTGGAGGGCGGCCCCCTTAATGTTTAAGGGGACCGGCAGCAAATACAAGGGCGGCCCCCTTAATGTTTAAGGGGACCGGCCCTCTGAGAGCTCAAGCCCGTTTTTCCCTTTCTTCCTTTTGCCAAACACTCCACTTTTTCATCCCTTTCTTTCCCTGCTTCTGCTGTGACAAATTTCAAAACCCAAAAACACCCAAAATCACTTCCAATAATTCGGGTTAATTCGCAAAGGGCAAATTCATCTAACACAATCACCACTACATATTGTAAGTTTTTCATGACACATTTCATCTAATTCCACCATATTCGATCATACTCATGATTATGCATGTTTTTATAAAATTCTTTAAATTCACAATTTCTTTCAAATTAAGCTTTAAATACTCATAACTAAATGCTTCCCCTAGGATTAGGATGATTAATCAACACTAGAAACTAGTTATTATAAACTATCATGTCGAAAATTTTTGAAAAATTTCATACACTCCTTTTCAAAATTTTTAGTAAACTCATTGTTGAATAATGATTTGAAAACGTGTCAAAACTAATCACATTATACTTTTGTAACTTGTAAAACTTGAAATTACATTTTTCGACTAAGAAAAAGTATATTGGTTCACAATATAGGGGTGTTTGGATTATGTCCAAATAATATCAAAACATGGTCATTATAATTTTTATAAAACTTTATTATAATTATAAATCTTAAAATTGTTTATCGAACTCGTCAAGATATATAATTCATATGTATATTGACGCACTTGAGTTATAAGTCACTGGTTAAGGGAGCGTTTGGTTTATTACTAAAAATGACATTTTTAAGTAAAAATACAAACCATCTTTTTCAAAAGCAAATCACATGCATAAGAAACTCGCAAGAAATAGCTAGTTTTACAATCTAATGTAAATCTAGTAAATTTCATGATATATTAAGATGTTTAAAGGGGCGTTTGGATTTGTCCATAACTACTAATTAAACATCGTAAAGTATATCTAGAACGAGTTAAAAACAATATTAAGGAACATGGTAATCTACTTCTTAGGATTAGTAACGAAGTATGTTTACGTTCCAACATAAGCCTTGACTATAAACATATATTTTTATCTTTCTTTATATTTATTTTGGTCTTTTTTGAATTGTTGATGTGTTTAGGTGAAAATGCTCAAAGCAATTACCGAAGATCTTTCTCACACTAAAAACTACATTCCCAAAGTTTCTCAACTCCCTACCACATCTCCTTCCATTGGACTTATCTATCGTCAAATTGAAGATAGAAATATTCATGAGGGACGTGTAGTAGATCTTGCTTTTGCTCAATCCGACTACATAAATCGCGTGTTTACAAGCATCAACTTCAATTGTCTTTACGAAATAAATGAACCTATCATTCCTCGTTTCATAATGGATTTCTATAGCCAAGTCACCGTCCAAACCAATGATCTTGGTTTCATCACCATCTCTTTCATGATTCAAAATGAATTTATCACCCTCACTCTCGAACAATTTGGTCATATCCTCCAAATTCCATTTAGAGGTCAAGCCGTTTTCTCAAACGAGTGGGACCTCGAATCTCTTAATCGCTATCGACCAACCTTCGGCCCATATCTCGACGAAATTCCTCATCCCGACGAAATTCGTCAAATCCTTGGTATAGATCGTGCCACCACAAGTCGAAAAATAAAATCCAAAAACGTTCAAATTTCTCCATACCAACTTCTCCTCAAAGAATTAAGCCCTCACATGAAGCGTTGGGAAGAACTCATTCGTGAGAATGCGTTTGGTACTGGAGGTCACCGGGACCATCTCCCGGCTAGCCTTGCTCACATGTTGTATTGTATAGCTGTCGAAAAGCCGTACAATTTGGCCTACTTCTTTATCAAACGGATTGAGTGTGCTAGAAAAACTCCCAAAGCCAACCTTCCATATGGAATGTTCCTTACTCGTATCTATCGTCATGTTATCGAGTACTACCCCGATCTTGACAATAGTATCTATGAGTCCATCTACCCCACTCTACGTACTCTCGCTCTAAAACAAGCTCGACGAACTCGAAGTGACAAGGGTAAACCTCGTCGTCATAGCTTTCATGGATCATCCTCAAGGCAAGATGATGACGATGAGGAGGAAAACATCGATGATGCTAGTACCCCTTCGTTTTCTGAGTTCGTTGACAATTTAGAGGATCTTGACTATCCCAACTATTCTACTCCATCTCCAAGTGATCAAACTGAAGAAGTGCTTCATGAACGAACTACCGAGATGCTTAGAAGACAAAAGAGCTTGCACGAAGAAGTTAGAGGTGGCTTCAAATCTATTGGGAAGACTTTGAAGGGTATCTTCGGGAAGAAAAAGAAATGATATGGTCGGATTATGTTTGTTTAACAATGTTTTATTTTTATGTCTTGTGTGCTATTTGTCCGAAGTCTATTCGGAAATACTTGTTATTTGAATATGTGTTTAGGATGATAACTTGATTGTCTTTGATATTTTTATGCATGTTTCTTTTGATCTATATATATATGTTTGCATGATTAGTTAATGGTTATATAACTATATGACATGTATGCTTTCTAATAAACCAAAACAAATGTGAGATGTCCAAATTGAGCTTGCTGCATATTCAAACCAGAACATAACATCTTTCCAGAAAATTTTTGAAAATTTTTGATTTCTGGGTCGTCAGATGGGCGGCCCCCTTAAATCATAAAGGGCGGCCCCCTTAAAATTAAGGGGACCGGCCACCATTTAAGGGGACCGGCCATCTGAAACAATTTTTACACTGTTTTCTTTTGCATCATGTGATCCCTTTTGCTAGTCCCAGCTATCATTACTCTTAAAAACCAAACTGATTTTGGAATATAACATTACAATTTCAAAATAATTCCACTTCTAAACATGTTTTCCCACTATATAATCCCCATGCATGTTTAATTCATCATTCATCATCCTCATCACTCATAAACCATCATTATGTCATCACCAAGAACCACCCATTCAAACAATGCCAAGAAACAAAAACTTGTCATTATACCACCCAAACAACTCTTCATTGATCTTACAAATGAAGACAACACCACTCCATCTCCACCACCTCAATGTTCATCTCCTAGTGCACCAAATGCACCCTCAAAAACACCTTCAACAAATGGAAACTCCACTTCCTCCATACCATCCACTTCATCCATAAATGACTACATCAACACCCACTTATCTCCTCCAACAATTGATCAACCATCACAACCTACCAATGAGAACACATCTCTTGCACTCACTCTCTCATTATCACCATTAACACCCCTTGATGCACATTTCTCATCATCTCCTATCAATCCACCAACCTATAACCCCGTCCCATGGAGCTTACTTGAAGCTCATGGAGATACTTGCCTTTGTTGCATTCACAACCGAACAATTGTGTTCGGATTAAGAGATGAGATCCAATACATGTTTTCTCACATTGAAAACATGTTGCATCAACCACCAACAACAAACACAACACCTCCACCACCATCAACAAACACACCTCCACCATCACCATCTCCATGTTCACCATCCATTCCTCCCAATTAAACATGTATGGTGATTCACAAATAAAATTGTGTTAAACCCTTTTGGATGGCAAGCTCTAGAGAGGACTCTCATGTTTGAGACTTGGTTTATTATTTCTATGATGATTGTAAGCCTTTAAGGCTTTTGTTATGTTTGATGTAACTTTCTTTTATATCATTAATATTATGGTTATGTTTTTACTCTTGCATGCTATATCCATATATATATGTTGCTTGCCACTAAATAATTTTGCAAGATATCCATATCCCAATTCCTTTTGGCCTCAAAATGAGGGGGAGTATACTTCAAGGGGGAGCTTCCATCAACTTGGGAAAACCTTTTTGATGCTAACAAAAAGGGAGAGAAGTGATATAAACTCACTCTAATACTTGTATATAGACTAATTTTCGACTAATGAGTTTAAATTTTGTAATCATCAAAAAGGGGGAGATTGTTGACATAAATAATGTATGAAAACGTTATTTATATTTTTCGATATCTCTATATTTTGACGATCACAAAATGTAAACTCGTCAATCGTTTGATTACTACGTAAACAAGTATTAAGCTAGTCTATATCATTATATCCAACTTAATCACTTAAGGTATGGATAAACAAGTGCTTAATACATCTCATGATCAAAGGGGTATTTAATTAACTAATACAAAGTTTATTTAATTATATAATCTTATTATATATTTTTGAAAAACACTTTTGGTAATAAGGAAAAATGTTTTAATCATACTAAATATATGATTTCAAATATTTAACCAAAATCAGTTAGTTTTTCACCAAATAAACTTTCCCCACTAAAAGACAGGTTTTCTGGCCGTTACAGTTGGGCGGCCCCCTTAATTATAAGGGGCGGTCCCCTTAATTTTAAGGGGGCCGGCCATGCTTTAAGGGGACCGGCCAGGCTCCCCTGTCAGAAACTGTCAGATTTCTTCCCCTATAAATACCACCTTAATTCTGGAATTTTTCCTTACCTTTTGCACGAAATTTTCAGATCTACAATCATCTAAAACTCATCAAAAACCCTTTGATCATTTGTATATTAATCATTGTTTCAAGTGATTCAATCCCTCATCATCCATTCTCATTCTAAGTGCAAAAGAAGAACTCTCTACAACCAAGTTCAAGAAGTGTTGAAGAGTTGTTGTGTATAGTGTATATATATATATTCATTTGTGAATATTGTGTTGTGCTTGTTATTATTTGTTTAGAAGATATAGAAGTTGTGTAGATAGTTGAAGTTGATTAGTAGTGAAGTAGGATAGTTGTGAAGATTGGTGTGTAGAAGAAGGTGTGTAGAAGATTGGTGTGTATAAGCTAGGTGTGAAGAAGATTGGTGTGTAGATTGGTGTGAAGATTGGTGTGTAGATTGGTGTGAAGATTGGTGTGTAGATTGGTGTGTAGATTGGTGTGTAAATTGGTGTGTATATTGGTGTGTACGGTTTTCTCCGCCATAAGGGAGTTTGTTGACATAGTGAAGAAAACTCTCGAGTAGGTGACTCGGGGAGTGGAGTAGGAACAAGGAAGGTGTCCTTGTAGCCGAACCACTATAAATCCTTGTGTTGTGGTTTGATCTTTCTAACTCTTCTCATTACTTATTTATTTACCTTTACTAATTAGTTTAGTTAGTTAGTTATTATACAATTGTTCATATAGTGCAAGTATTGAATTCACATAAACAAGAATCGAAGTTTTTAAAACAAACTTGTGCTTATAAATTTTAAAAAAGAACGTAAAACTATTCAACCCCCCCTTCTAGTTTTCCATAGTTTCCGATGCACCCTCCATCTGGGCTTGACTCAAACTTCATCACATACTCAATCGACTCAATATTATCAGACGAAACCTCACCACCTTCGATCAATGTATATGCATATACCAACTTTTCTTTGTCCAATGCATCAACTCTGTGTTTCACATATTTCACTTGACCATCTGCATTATATTATAAACCAAAAGATGTCATATCCTTCATGTTTTAGTTTTTAAAACAAGTGGTAGCTATCAGGGACGGACCTACATGGGAGCCGGGTGTGACACGGGGCGATTTTAGGTCATGAAGTGTAAATTTTTAATAAAACTAGTTATAATGCCCGCGCACGCGCGGGTTTTTTAAATTTTTTTTAATCATATATTTTTATTTATTAAAAAACAAATAATTTAATCTTTGTTTTGTTTGATTTATGATGTTTAATTATAGTTTTTTATAATTATTTAAAAATTTTAATCATATTATTAATTGCATCTTATCTATATTTTTTGTATTTATCTTCTACTTGTGTTATGGATAAATATAAAATGTTACCTAATAAGAAAATAATATTTTTTTTAAATAAAATTATTACTAAATAAGGTATGAATTCATTTTTTTGAAATGGAAAATTTCCAATAGGGGTTTTGTTTTATTATATAAAAGATATGTCTTTTCTCGTACGTGCAACCCTCAACCTACCTAATAATTCTTTATCGGGCAACTTCATTACTCATAATCATAAATAAAAATTGTACAACACACTCTCAAAAATCCTGAAAATCTTGAGTCCGTCTATGGTAGCTATGATTTTGAGACTTGTTATAAGATGTAAACTTTTTAATCATCTAGTTTAGTTGCGAATTTGGTTAATGTACATATATTGCTTGAACAATTAAAACATTACTAAAGAATCTTAAACTCAATTACTACATTGGATATGCGTATGTATGTGGAAACTAACCTATTGTAAAGTTGATTTGCTCAATGCTTCCAGGGCCTCCATCGCCTTCAATGGTGTCAATGCTTTTGATGCCAAGAGGCGTTATCTTGGGGTAAAGGTTATGAGCATCAAGGATCAAGGCCTTAAACAGCCAAGAAGGTGGAACCGGGCTAGTGAAATCGGACGAGAAAGGGAACACACCCATGGCTACTTGTGTTTGTATAATGGTTTAGAGGATGAGATTCAATGAAGCATTTGAGGGATACTTATATAGATCAAGGAAGCAAACATTAATAGTTGTATGTAACATAGAGGCAACCAGAGATGAAATGAATTATCACATACCATTCATTATACAACTACAAATGATAAATAGCTGAAAAATATGGTTGTAAATTAATCAACAAACTAAATAAACTAAAAAAATTATGTGGTTGTATCAGTTTTTGTATTCAATTCTCAACTAACCCATATCCATGTCTGTTTCATCAGTTTGGATAATCTACTGATTTTTTTTTATTATTTTTTTTTTTCTTCTAATAATGTTGTCATTGATATTATATCATATATATGAACGAGTAAAATCGCCATTTGTATATTTGAAGGGATTTGCTTTATAGATCTTTTACTACAAAATAGTGTAAATTAACTTTGTTCTCAGCTAATGACTTAATGAGTCACTTTGCAAGTAGTACTGCCTTTAGTTGTTGTCAACTTGTTTTCTAAAATTGTAAAAACGGTTTTATGCTATATATAAAATAGCAATGTAATTTTACTGAGAAGTAGGTACTTTAAATTATTTCACTATACATTTTTTTTTAATCAATTTCCAATGACTATTACAATACGCAAGAGCAACCGCAATGCAATGGTTTTTACATGACTTTTTACTATTTGAAAAAACTATTAGATGACTTACATGTTGCAACTGGTGAAATCCGTGTCTTACATGTTTCCTCTCGCTATCAGTATGCGGACATCTTCACCAAAGGACTTCCATTTGCTTTATTTGATGAGTTTCGAACCAGTTTGAGCGTTCAGCGTCTTCCCGCTCCAACTGTGGGGGGTTGTTAGTAGTCTATTGTTTAGTATTGGGCTAAGCCCATGTATTAGTTATTTGTGTATATATATTGTAATCATAACCCTTATTATATAATCAAGAAGCCATTGCACGTTTACAGAACCATTGGAAGAAAGACTTTACAAATGACTTTTAGAAGAAAGATTTGAAACCTACCGAGCGTTTGATACAACAATCAACAAGCTATTTTCATTACATGTATACTTGTGAAAAGCTTTTGAAAAGCTTTGTTGCATTGGAGAGGTTTGGTGCAAATGACTTTTTGAAAGACAATTTATTGAAATATTAATGTTTAAGAGGCACAAAGTCATTAAAGACTTTTGCCATTGTAGATGTAAACGTGACATAATCCCAAAAAATCATCAGGATACCATTTAGCACATGCATGATTTTGTTTAGTATTTTTAGGAAATCGTGGCATGATGTGATTTTATAATGCCATTGACTAAAAGAGTTTTAATCTAGATACAAGGAGAAGAATGTTAGGAATGATCATCATTTGATAAAAAAATATCCTGTAGTAATTAATCAACTAATCAAGGGTTTCAAAAATGATGAAGTTCATGTTATTTATTGCGTTGTTCTTGATAAAGCTAGGATCTAGTCATTCTCAATGCTCAAACTCAAGTGCCGACTTCAAAACAAACCTCATAACCCTTCTCGACCTCCTTTCAAAGAACGCCCCTCTTCACGATGGCTTTTACAATGCAAGTGTCGGAAATAAGCCAGATCAAGTCTTTGGCATCCTTCATTGTAGAGCCAACATATCTAGGAATGATTGCGCCAATTGTTATAGACATCCCATTAGTGTCTCAGATTATTGTCCTATAAAGAAAAATGAAAGAGACATCTTTTCCGATTCTTGCACTATGAAGTACTCTGAGGAGAACTTCTATGGAGTTTGGAGTCACTCTTCGGTCACAACATTTGGCGACAACGGATTGGATGACCCGTTAGTGTATTCAAAAGGGTTTTCTATGATGCAAGATATAGCACGGAGTGTTCCTGATCAACCATTGATGTATCAAGCAGCCGAAATTGACGTTGGAGTGCATGGGAAAAGGTATGGTTTAGCTCAATGTGGTAGAGATTTGAGTAGGTTGAATTGTCAAAATTGCTTGGAGAACCGATTTGAAGCTAATCTTAGATATAACACTGAGAACCGAACTGGATGGGAGATTCTTGGGGTCGGTTGCAGTATGTGGTATTCTAACGTTAGCCTTGGCGTGACTCCTCTTCCACCTCCTCAGAGTCGAGTTCCACCAGGAGAACCTGCAGTTGGTTCAGGTAAGTTGCTTCTACCATACAGTGTTTTTTAAATGCTAGTTATTTCATAATTAATTAACGAATTCAACACTTCTGAAAATGAATACATGAATACTCGGTTTACATTTCATTTCTTTTGTATTATGTAAACAGGAGTCCGACCAGAAATCAGAATATTCACCATTATCAACATCGGCATCAGTACTTTAACACTATTATTCGCGACTCAGGGTCTCCATCTGTGAACACTCATTCTGCATTTTGATCATAGACGATATCGATGCCATAAAGAATATATAAAAGAGTTTAAGATTGTCTTCTTATGTATAAGCTTGTTTATTTGTTGACATAACAAAACTAGTCCATTTGTTGTACTCTATATCATGTCTATCTCACTATTTGTGCATATTGGTTATTATATTCCTTCGGCATTATCTACGCACATGCTCCAAAGGGATCCTTTAAGCTACAGGTTTCATGGCACACCGTGACACCGCTATACTCGCAATAACTAGCTTGCTTCCATTGGTTACCTCAGGGAGGAGGTTAAGGAGCTCAACTTGCTTGGATGTACCAAATAAGGTTTGAGTTGAACTGTGGCAAACATGTCTTTAATTGACTTTTAAACCTAACATTAACTATAAGCAAACCAAACTAGATGAAAGTTTTTGCGCAAAAGCCCAAAATATTTGAGACACTTATGGGCTTTTTATACAAGGGTGCAGATGTAGGTTAAATTAACAAGTGGGCTTGTTTGGCCCAAGAGATATTTATGAAACAGCAATTGCGCTGAGCCGCTGACTAGGGGTGTTCATCGGTTCGGTTATCGGTTAATCGGTTTATTCGGTTCGGGTTGTTCGGTTAAAAAAAATTTTTGGGTCATAACCGAAAACCGAACCGAACCGAAAATATCTATAACCGAACCGAACCGAGAACCGAACCGAAGTTCGGTTCGGTTATGGGTCAAAACCGAAAACCGAATTTTTTACTTAAATTACACTATTTTTTTTTTTTGAATTTAATAATATATATTTTTAGCAAAAAAAATATTTCAAGCATAAAAAAGTGTTTTTTTATATTAGTATAAAATTTTAATGGATATTTTTTATATTTAAAATAATATAAATATATAAAAAATATATATATTTATATAAATTCGGTTTTCGGTTCGGTTTTCGGTTCAGATAGCTAAACCCATATCCGAACCGAAAACCGAAATTTTAATTCGGTTCGGTTCGGTTTTAACAAGTTCGGTTCGGTTATATGTTCGGTTCGGTTTTATTTCGGTTCGGTTCGGTTCGGTTCGGTTTTCGGTTTATTCGGTTAATTAACCGAACCGTGAACACCCCTACCGCTGACTGCCGAGACATTCAAAAATATATTTTCAGGTATACAGGATTATAAAAAAAAAAAATATGTTTTCCTTTTGATGTTTTCTTTTTGAAAAGATATAAGCTACTTAAAATATAAGTTTTGTTTGACAGATAGAACTTCTAATAGATTTAAAAAAATAATCTTTCACAATCGTTTAAAATCAAATATTATTTCATGTGACTTATAAAAACTAGACATATACCCGCGCAAAGCGACGATTTATAGCTGAAAATAATTATACTTGTGAAATCATGATTTTGGTTCGAGCTTTGATGCAAAGCGTGTATATTTTAAAATTAATATAATGTATTTTTGAAAAATTGTCAAGTTTAAAATTGATCAAGCTTAAAGTGCATTAAGGAATACAAGGTAATTTAGGCAAACTACGTTAATTTAAGTTTTCAAGATTCAAGATTTCAAAAAATAAACATTCACTTTTTATAAATAGTATAGATAGATAATCTCAATTTTTAATCATCAGCTTCACTTCCTAGAACTCCAATTTTAGCAATAGTTAATTTCGTCAAACATACCCTCAGACTACCTCCTTAATTGTATTCCGACATAAGTTTACCTACGTATGTTTGGATGTCGGTGTACTACTGAATAACGGTGGGTAATATGGCTGAATTTTATATAACAATCAATGTAAACTTTATTTTCTTTAGAAAGGTGAATATATATAGTCACACACCAACCGCACTATATGACTATTAAGCAAAGCTTTTGAATTGCTAAATATCTTCAAATGTGTAGCTACGTACCAGGGTCGTCCTCCAGAATTCAGAGGCCCCCAGATGAAAGTAGAAGTGGGGCCCTAAAAATTAACCCTCGGTAAAAAAAATAATAATAAATAATAAAAAAAATCAACTTCTGCTGGATGCAATACAAATCGTGTAAAGAGTGTCATCTTCTAATATTCTTTTCAAGGAAGTTTGATTCGTATCATCACACCTCCTAAATTTGTTGTAAACTTAAAATGCGATTGGTATGATAGTTTTTAAATTAGCTTAGTCCATACACTTACGAGATGAAAAATACAAAATGGAACATAGAAAGATACCAATAAGTCAATAACAACACGAAGTTCATAAATACGTTTACCCAAATACTCTGAAGTCTTAACAAATATTTGCATGAGTTATTTTCAAACTTGGCATGCACAGCATAGCATTATAAACTAATAATTATTATCAAGAAATATACAAAAAAACACATTTTATCATTTTTACAAAATAGATGATATTTTAATATATAATGAATCGTTAAAAAAAATGATACAACGATTTTCAGAACATGGTTGGGGCATATTCCGATACTATTCTTAATATTAAGTTGATATATGCATCATGATTCATGATGACGGTAGCGACACGAAGTAGTGGATAACTGTATGGATATAATATAAACAAGGCCTGAGTTATAGCAACGGGGGTATAGGGGGGGTGCATGGAAGGTTTGTGCTGCCGCCGCCTGTACTGTCTGCTTTAATGCTTGTACATTTGACTAAAAATAGGTGGGACCCCCATGTAGACCCCGTTTCCCTAACAGCCCCCATAAACAAAATACATTTTTTATAGGATTATTATATCTCTGTGTAAGTTGTAAGAATTAATATATTTGTCTGTAAATTGTAAGAATATGCAACTGTCTTTTCCAGTTTTTAATATCTGATCGACTAACTTAACATATGATATTTTGTTACTTCTCTATCTCTATTCTTTATGCTAATGTATTTGATACTTTTTATCCTTAAAAGTCTTAAAAAATTAAACAATACTGTAATATCTTCTATCATTATTGATTATTAAAATGAAATTTAACAATACACTAATTGCACATTCAATTATGAAATTAAATTGAATGTTACAATAATAAAATATATCTAATATAACAAATTTAATATTTTTTAAATTTGCATATCTAACTATTTTATATAGCATTTATGTTTACTAAATATAAACATACTTAAAATTAAGCATTATATATTTTAATACTAAAAATACAAGTAATATCAACACAATTATACATTTAATACATTAAAATCAATGCAATTAGACATTTACAAGTTTTATAGCTACATTTACATGTCACTTTCGGCCATTAATGGCCTAAAAAATAATGCAAACCTTAAAATTACTTTTTAATGCTAAAAATACAAGTAATATCAACACAATTATACATTTAATATCTTAAAATTCAGCATTACAACATTAAATTAAAACATAATTAATACTCCTACTAAAACACCGTATTACTTAAAAATATAATGAGTTATTCATATTTTACAACCAGTTAAAAGCATAGCTATCAAATTAAATAAAACCAATTAAACACCCCCTTACTAAAAAGTACAATAAAATTTTCACAATATACAATCTAAACAAGTTACAACATAATTCTAAATATAAAATAATTAAATACACTAATTAATGTTATTTTTAAAACACCCCTAAAATAAAAAGTACATGTTATTATACATATTGTACAAACTAACAAAACGCCAAAAAGTTTATACAATCTAACAAGTTGATGGTACATATAGTTTTGAAAACCAGACCGGACCACGGGTTCAACCGGGAACAGGTGTCGCCACTGGTTCGGCTAGCTAATAAAAGCCTCCAAAAATAAACCCAAGAGGACCGGTTAGAACAAATACAAACTTATGAGACATGCCTCATCGGGATCTAATTCTCCAGTTAATTGTCACAGGATACCCGCCGCTGCAACGCGCGGATACCCTGCTAGTAATAATATGTAATATTAATTCTTCACGATCTTACAATACAAACACACAATCCCTATAAACTATTATTTATTATAGAAAATTTCCAAACAACACTAAAATAAATAAATAAAATCGTTAGATAACATTTGCTTTGAATCTCCTAATTCGCGCGGGTGACATGCTAGTTTAGTAACGAGTATGATGTATTAGTTATGAATCTTTAGCTTTTTAAGTTTGGAAGACATTTTTGTCTACTTTGGATCAAAAAGTGTAGATTGGCAGGGACACCTCAACCCTGTGTATTATAATGGTACCCATTAACCCTACCCAGTAAAGGTTTGATGCCTGTGAAATACTTTCACTCAATACCAAACCATGCTGCGGAACGGAATCGAACACGCGTCCTTTGTTGGATCAAGACATCACATGGTTGGGTCTAAGCTTCTAAGGTAGCTGGTGGCCAACTGCACTAGGCAGTTGGTTGATATCACTAAAGCTTGTGGTCCCCAAGTGAGGACTTCCCGGTTGATCACCCAACCCGATACTACTCTCACATAGGTTCGCTTAACTTAATAAGCTTCACCCAGTGGACCACAAACCCCCATGATATTTTTGTCTACTTTGTTAAGACGTGTTCCTTGATCTTTATGCATTCATTTAATTGTTGTTTTGTGTTTTATTTCAACTAGTGTCGAGTCTCTTTTTTTTTTTTAAAGGTGAATTTCAACTTAGAATCGACCACCTTCGCGGACAGCGAAGGCCCTATCGCCACCCCCGCCAGACTATGTTGTCTGAACCGGGTCCACGCTGATCTCAGGTGGTAACGGGTTTCCCCCGGAAACCGTACTGCCTCCACACAAGTTTACCTTGCTGGAGAAACAGCCGGATGAAAACCGGGCCATGCTCAAGATTCGAACCCCCGCAACGAGTGGCTCAAGGGTTCAAATCCATCATTGCAATATATCTCCGGAACAATATGGTCTACAAGTGAGGACTTCCCGGGTGGTCACCCACCCGGTACTACTCCCACTTGTGGCTCGCTTAACAAGTTAAGCCCCACCCACTAGACCACTTGAGTCTCTTGAATTGTACTTTAGAGATGGAATAAAGAAAACCTTTTAAGGTATAATTAATTGTTGTAATGCATGCAAATCATCTTTTGTTAGCATATACAGTAGTTGTTTATAAAAATTGATAAGCCGCAACGCTAATTGGCTCACACATCCCACACAACTTGCTAAGAAAAAATATTTGTCTAACTATGCAACACAACTATTTACTTGAAAAGTTTTCTTATTCAGAGCCATCACGGCTACACGTACGTGTGAAAGAAACTAGAAGTTGCACACTCACACACAAAGATTAAACAAGTATGTCAGTTAGGCTACCCACAGTAAGGGGATTCAATCCCCTTACTTTTTCCTGCCACGTCAGCTTTCTCTCTCCAGCGACCTGCAGGCGATTCAGTGCCCCGGTAAGAGCGACCTAGTTCGGGTTTTTTTTTTTTTTTTTTTTTTTTTTTCAAACAATATCTACAGCCCACTTAAAAAAAAAAAAAAAAAAAAAAAAAAAAAAAAAAAAAAACTTTTTTTATTACAAACAATATCTACATGCTACAGCCTACTTAAAAAAAGAAAAAAAAAATCTACTTCATCTTCCTCACCACACACACTAAACACACACACTCTCCAAAATATTTCATATTTTTGAATCTAAAGGTACAATCTTTTTCATCATTTATACTTTTTTATTTAATGAGTATGTTGAAGATTTGATTTTTATTTATGGGTTTCTTTTTTTTTCTTTTTCCTTCGGGCTTTATTCAACTGGTAGAATGGATCAAAAAGTAAAAAAAAAATGGAAATGGTACTCGATCGTGCCTGCAACCTATTTGGGTTTTTTTTCGTCCCTCGACCGAGTAGCTCCAGTAAGGACGATCGACTCAAATCGATCGCATATGTCGATCGAGGTTGCTTATTGTGCCCAGCCTTATGTTTTAAATTTTTGGTTATGATCCTTTAGACTGGCCGGGTGCAATAGTGATCAAATTTGTTTGTCACCTCAGCTTCATCATTCACTATTTTGCCAAATACCAAAAGAAATGACCACAAAACCAACCACACCCAGCATACGCTATATAAACACAAACATACACTATACAATAACACATATACACACACAAATTGCTTTGGTCAACCCGATGACCAAATGTTGCACAAATTTGATTCATAACACGCTGCGGGGGAGAAGCGTAATAGATGATGACTCGTGATCGAGGTTATGAAGACGAGGACTCTCATGTCCAGTCCATGGGCGGTTTTGGGCCAGCGCACAATCAGCAACCGAGTCGGGCCCAACCCAGCAAGGGGTACTAAAATTTTATATACCCATTATATGTACTAGGACCAACCCACTAAGGAGTACTAAAAATAAACCCTATTAATCATTTAATTCAAAAAGTCAAAAACGATTATTCGTATTTTTGGCTTTTCGTACTTGATTATGCTCTATGGATATTATAATATATGGGCACTTTTCTTCTTCTTTTTTCGTGCCATGCCTATTTTTTTTTTTTTTTTTTTTTTTTTTTTTTTTTTTTTTTTGACGTTCTCAGCACCGCCCCTGGTCCAGTCTTACTAATTGATTAGTGACTTTTACCCAACGCCTATTGGTTAACCATGTTCATTTTTGAGGTTGTGATTGGGCTGTTTATAAAATAGCCATTGCCACAACGTTACAAACAAAAGATAACAATAATATAATTGAATAATGGACAAGATCTAAATGATTTAATTTGATAATACGATCAAATTCAAAGTCAAAAAAACACCTTAAAATAATTGGAGGACCATTAAAATAATTCAATGTTTTGTTGGTAAGTAGGATTCCAGCTTGCTGCATATGTCACGTTTTATCTACTTATGTTGTGTTTTTATGTTGTAGAATTATAACAAACTAGGAAATCATAAGTTTTAATTGCAATATTGTAAAAACTAAATGTAACATTTTTCTTTGACCAACCAAGAAAAACAATATTACATTATTTTCCGTATTGAGAGAGTAGTAATAGTTTTGTGTCGTTGTGTAGCGCACAAAAACCATTTAATGCTCTTAGCAATAAAGCATATTCAATACTCGACTATAGTGTTCAAGCTCCAAGACATATGCATATGGGTCTTTTGGTTATTTTTTTCAAAAGGATTGTATTATATTTAGATTAAATAATACATAAAGATCGTATTTAAGTGACACTTCAAGACCGTATTTATAACCGCCACATTAGTGGTACATCAGTGTCACACCAGTTTTCTCTCTTTACAGCAAACTTCACTATCAACTTACTATAATAAGACAACCCACTTTACTACCAAAATATAACCACTTAAACACACATACATCTTACCAAAAAACCACACACTCACGACTCGGTCTTGGCCAAGACTGAATCCTCCATTTTGTTCATTAAAAACGCCTGCTCCCAAGACACCGTAATAAGGGGCGACGCGTCTTAGGTCTCCAAGACTCGATCGTAAAACCCTTATTACAGTCGGTCTAACAAACCAATTAACTGACCCTAAGACCTACACCTATACCATGATCAAACATGGATATATAAAGTGGACATTCGACATACTAAGCTACAACTCAAACATCCCAACCCAACCAAACACAATGACACTAAAAGCAAACATTCTGTAAAAAGCATGACGCAAGTTGAAAATCGACCGCAACCCACAACCATGAACCATAACCCACAAGAAACTCAAGTAAACATAGACAGATGGGTCTTTTGATTATATTTAGTTCTCACAATCAAGATTTTGTGATTTTAATTGCAATATTTCAACAATTCATGAAAAAATATCGGTTAAGTTTAGCAAAAATAAATAAGTTTAAAGAAAATTCTTTCACTTATTTTACGAGTCCGATTAGTAAAACTTATCAAACATTATGCTTGTATTGAGTTACCATTGAGGTATTTACCGATGGGTATCTTCTCCACCTACAGTATATGTGTAAGATGGTTAGGCCTCAATCAAGGAATGGAAGGAGATTGTCTCAAGTTATAAAAACAGCTTGAGTCAAGTTGGGGAAGTGTGAGCCATTGGATTTGATCTAATGGTTGAAATCAAAAGAATTTCTTTTGATTTGAGCTATTGGATCAAATTCAATAACTCACAAATGTCCAACTTGACTCAAGGTGTTTTTTCGACTTGAGACAATCTCTTCCCTCAATCAAAAGGTTGTAGAGCAAGTCACACTAAGAACAAAAGTGAGGAATTTGTTAGATATATGAAAATGATGTTATAGTTGGGTGTATAATCTGTTTGTCTTAAGAGAAACATTGTATTGAGTATGAACTTGGTTCAAACTGTTGGAATTTATATATCAAGTTAACCAATTAACTACGAGTACGCAGCGGATATTAGATCTAGTTAAGCAATTATGATTAACACACAAATAATAAACAAATTAAAGGAAAAGAGAAAACATGAAAAATAAATAGAAAATTAACCCTCGTAGTCACCCGCAAAATAAAACGAATAGTGATCAAAACAATCACCTCTACGAGTGCTCTCACAAACACGTCAAACGAATACGCCTGGAGTGCTAGCCGTGTACCACGTAAACCCAAAACACAATTCGAATACAAAAATTGTATACGTTCGAATGTGTATAAACAAGAGTTGGATAATAACTTCAAGAATCTATATTCTAGTTAATAATTCTTCTTTATAGCTTGATATGTTTGAAAAGTCAAAGAAACCAACAACTTGTTTCTGTGATCAGATTGGACGAGGAGAAGAGGTAAACAATATTGAACGTATGGTGTATATTATTTTTACTTGTATCGTGTATAATGAGCAGGTTATGAGGGAGTATATATAGCCTCTTAACCCTACTCTTGATAAGGCTTAAACAAAGCATGATAAGTGTTGAACTCTACCATCTTTGAGCCTTATCAACACTCTTCAACAATCCTTATCACTTTGATATGAACCTAGACAGATTTTGCTTTCCAGAATCTTCTAAAATCAGGCCATAGGATTAGGACAAGCAAGGGATCTTGTCTAGTTCATTTTGTGTCCAAACCGGGTCACTTTTGAGCTTTACGTGAAATATACAACGTGTTGGAATATGTGAATCATAACAATAGTATAAACACATAAACATCAAAGAGTACGCAGCGGAAATAGATCAAATACAAATAATAAATTAACCGAATATAAATGGATGCGTACCTCTTTGTGATTTCTAGCAAGAACAAGAAACCAATGGAACAAGAACTATAAACCCTAATTGGGTTTAATGGTGGATCGACTAGGGTTAGTCGAATAGGGCAAATCACCTTGTTAGCAAAAGTATGCCAACACTTCGTTCTTGAACACACGTATTAGTAGCGTTTCAATAAGAAAAGCTAGGTTCTTAATTCACAAGCAATCCAAACACAATGTTTAGAAGATCGCGTAGGAACCCTAGAAGGGTGTAGTTGATCAACTAAACAAGAATGGTTTGAGCTTAGAAATCTAGTAGGAACCCTATAAGGGTGTAGTTCGATTTCTAACTCAAGAGGAGAAAGAGAAGGAGATTTGGTTTGCAAGTGAACCAAGGGATGATTAGAATGAACAAAGGGGTTTGTTTATATACTAATCAACATCTTGGAGCACAAGACACAAACCCTACACCATAATGGGTTGGGTTTGGCCAAACATGGGTTTTACAAGCCCATTCCATGTTTTTCTTGAACTCTATTTTAAGTTCAGTCCTTCATCTTTCCTCCAACGATCATTTTGTGAATTTAATAATTATTCGTCACCAAAACAATAATTATTAATTAATTGAAACTCATACGTAAAGTGTGCAATCCCGAAGTCTCGAGTTTGAGTCCGGACATATTCATTAATTTTTTATCCGTTAAAACTAACAGCTCCCACTCGGATATACATTAATGTAATAATGACAATGGTTAGTCTAGCATAACACGCCAATGTCCCCAGAACGATCACGAGTATGGTTTCCTAGAAAAAACCACCTTTGATGATTCATCATCATACTTATCCTTTTGATTCTAATACTATGTTAATATGGATATGGATCGAAGTCATTCCATAATTAACTAGTGTTTCTCGTTATTTATGATCAAGCAAGATTACCAATTCATCTGAACGCATTCCAGATAGACCTTGGGCATGGCCATGCAAACATCATGTTAATCCTACGAGTGGCCAAACAGTATTAAACTTCAAAACAAATTTGAATTAACCAAATCCTGTATTGACTACAAGCATAATCTATGAACTTCGCATCACCTCTGAAAATAATCCTTATAACTACCAGTTACGGATAGCGTTAGATTATCTCACACAAAATGAGCTACATCCACAGTAGTTACCTGGTATTTTAAGTCTGAGGATAAATATTCATGATTTACTCTAATGACAACATCCATAAGTACAATCATGTAATTGGGATTTTGTCTTATATCCAATTTATCCAGTATTGAATATCATGTGAATTTGGCATGTCCACGCATCAATATATTTTAATATATTATACAAAAACTCAGATTTGTCTTAGTTCAATGATACTCCCATATCATTAATTGACAACGGACTATTTAGAATAACATAACATAAGTTATTCATGGATTAAACATGCAAATATGGGATACAATCTATTATTAATGAAAACAAACGTACTCAGTACTTTAATTCATTATTAAATAATAATTGTTTAACATCCCTTCTCCAAATACTAAATAGATCAATGCATGAAAAATTCTTGTTAATGAATTTTGTCTCAAGTAATAACAATCATACTTGTTGACAATTATGCCCAAGTAATGATAATCATACTTGTTGACAAGGCATTATTCAACTAACTTTGATCTATTGGAATTTTGAGAATACTTATTTCAATAATGAAATTCTTGTATATGTGCATTCAAATAATTTGATATAACCACATAATACATCATAAAATGTGTATGACATCCTCAACATACAATTTATGATAATTAAACTTCCAAACCTTTAAAGTTTAAAGTATTCTTATTCTTTAACGTATAATGCAACTATGTTTTTCGTTAAGCATAACTAGTACACATGGCTATTAACAAGGATGAAATCCTTCCATGACTAGTATTGAGTGTCATCTCAATTTATATTAGCATCATTGTATGCAAACAACAATATGCTCTTTTCCGTAAACTTCAATGTGTAATGTTTTATTCCTTCCAAACTTTCAAGTTTGTTAGCTATGACAATTTTACAAATTGTTCATTTATAGAATCTAGAAATTGTTCCAGGCTGAGGATGTGATTCTATATCCAAATATATTCCTTTAGAATATTCATTACACAACTTATCTAATATCTTTCATTAGATATCAATGTTGTCAAATCATCTTTTATCAAAGCATGATATAACAACAACATGATGTACATGAAAAATTCACGTGTCCAACTTAATTTCATTCATGTACTACATATCCATTTAAACTTTCTAAATGATATATCATGTTCTATTAGTTTCATTTACCGCACATGTTTACATCAATAAACATATATTCAAGGTTGTATGTTTTACTTATTAAATCTTTCAAGTAAAGTTTCATTCCAAGTTATGACTTACCATTTAACTTATATAGAATGTTACTTCCTATATGTTATACAACATATATGATTTAAATAAGTAAACATAATACTCCCACTAGCTTTCAGAATTACTTAGGAGTTATCTTATTTTAAATTATAAATCAAAACATAGATTTAATATTTAAACATAAGATTTACCTCCTTGATGCATGCATCTATCCATACTTGGATTCTTGCGTTTTGTATACTTTCAAAGATTAAATGAATTCATAAAACTCTTAATTACTCATCGTCCTCGCTTAAGTAATTATATAAGAAAGATGTTTTATAATTCATTGTCAAATTTCATATTCATAAAAATGAGTATGACAATTACCATCTTTGTATTTTTTAATGTGCTTAGGAAAGAGTATTCAATCATAGTTAATTACTTAAGTATGATTAATAATCTTGTCATAAGATATACATTAAAATATGTACACAATTTTGTCCATATGATTCTTTATGCAAAGATTTAAACCTCTAGGGTTTTTCTTTCTTGCAGAAACTCATCTTCATTAAGATAAACCAAGTTTTCAAAGTTGACATATCTTTATGGACAACATCTTAACATTCATAGTATGAGCAATTTACCATAATTAGTAAATGCGTCATTATGATTAACAGGCTTACTTTGATCCTGTAATTCATAATTCTCAGCATATTAATTAACTATCTGAGACATCCCTACGGATCTATGAATGAGAGTTTCATCATGTTGAGATTTAACCTTTACATTTCAAACCTCATCATGATTTTCACTAGTGTGGTTTTAGAAGTTTATATATTTTGTAATTTTGATCTTTCAAGATCTAAACAAAACTCCCACTTGCCTGTTGTATTTTATAAATACTTTAGCAAGATGAGCAACACTAAATCGTTCTCATTTGGGATATTACAAAAATATTTTACAGTTCCTGACTCTTGTTTGTTAAAACTACTTATTAACAAAATCAGAACTTCATTTTAAGACTTTAATGTGATTTATCACATTCCATAATGTCTTAGTTAATCTTCTAGGTTGGAGTCTTATTGAGTATATTCAATCCATACTCAATTTTCTAACCTTGATAACTTTTGGAAGAAAAGAAGTCATATTTATCTTTTAATCAAACAATATAACAAGAGTTTGATTTTTCCTAACTGAACACACCACCAACTTGTGATGTTTCATTAGAATTAATATTGTGAGACAAACTAACAATATGTAAGATAAACTTATTCCCTTTGACTTACCTATTTACCAATTAAGTCAACTTAATGGTACAATAGAATTTCCAAGCCAATTGCATGCTATATAACATAAGTACCTTTTGAACAAGTTACTTCATGTTCATGTCTTAAGAAGACATAAACTGTTATATTCCCACTTTACGTTGTACATCATTGATCAACTCAATGATTTCTTCTTTGAAACATAACAAGTTTAACGTCTTACTTTATTATAAGTCTTGTAATAGTTAAAAGACTTCATGTTTATAAGAAGATATAAACATAAATAACTAAAGTATTTGTGAACACCACCACTTGGTTTCAATAGTAATTTCAAGTTAATTTACTACTTCATTTGCTTATGTCATTTTATGAATTATCCAATTTAAGAAACTGCAAACTCACATAATTCCATTACATCAGTTGATCTGCTAGTAATGAAATCATGTAGTTTACCTTTCTATTGCAATCTAGGCAGGTTACACCCTGACGTAAATTGTAAATTCAAGTGTTTCTTTTAATTTGAATATCATAAGACATAAAAGTAGTCTTATAATCATGACACATGTTCTACATAAGATAATCTTACACATTAAATGTATAAGTCCTATCAGAACATTGATCTCTTACCTTGCAATTAAGAGAATCCTATAATCATATTTCTATGTATTGTTCCTTTGCACACAATAAACAATTCTCCCACTTGTGCATTAAACAATATCATGTAGTATATAAACAACACAACATACGTTTGTTTATGTGATTCAATATGATTTGTGTCATAAGTAGATGTAGGACTACTTTGTCTTATCAGGAAACGCATATGGCTATCCCAAGAACATGAGTGTCTACAATTTGAAAGTAATTATCTTGAAGATAATTTGGGCTACTACACAGAAATTAAGTCTTGTAGATCCCACTGAATTAGAGAACATAACAATAACTCTATATTCAGTAAACAACACAAAGCTTCCACTGGATTTGACAACATTGTATGATGCGTGGGAATCGCACCTTGCTTTACCTCTCGAGGGATCTCGCGAGGCTTACAACCCCCACCAGGCAGTGTACCTGATCGTTGTAGTATAGTATAGTGACAAGTACCGGGGGATTGATCGTTCAGCTTAGGAATAGTGTCGCTAGGATTAGAAAGCCTAATTAGTAGTTCTAGAGATGAAAGATGATTATTTTTGTGTTTTTATATTTTTATGAAAGCAAGTAAAATATCGGGTTTTGGAAGAGTGGGCGGAATTAGTTGCTATTCAACTAACCCAAAGCTATTATATAATTAATTTAAACTAATGAAAATGAAATTAAACTAATATTAAACTAAGGTTGTGAGCAGTGGTTGGAGAAATTGTGTTTACTTAGACTTCATTACTCCCTAGATATCTTTTACATGTCAATTACTTGTTACACTTGTATGGATGACGGATTGTATTCCTTAATACCATTCGTGGGGTGGCATACATAACTCCCCAACTCTATGAGCTCTTATCTCCTCCTACACCATGACCCAGCACAACTATAGGGATTGTAAACAGTGGCTCATGCATTAAATACAACCAATAAAGACCTAGTACGCCTCGGTTCATGTTTCTTAAGACGTTCAAGCATGTTACCATTTGGAGATCTGCCAGTTTTCTTAAGCCTAACATATACTACCATTCATCCAAAACAAGAATAGACAAGTAATCAACACATAATCAACATCTAGGTTTCATTAGATCTAAGCAAACACAAAGTAAATCTAGCCTAGCATAGTAGAATTAAGATAAGAACAAAAGATAAACAACCAACACATAGACATATTGATTGAATTAAGAGTATACTTATCTCAATTACAATGCAAGGTCTCAAGGGTTTGGAACCCTTGAAAAACCTGTAAAAGAGGCACCAAAATCGTCTTTAGGGTTTCACCAAAACTTCTCTCCTTTTAATGAAAAAACTAGAAAACTATATATAGGAAAATCGTTCTGACGGCGTCAAGAGTTAAGTCTGACGCTGTCACCTCGCCGCCATATACTTCCTCGGACGCCCTAGATCCACTTGTGATGGCCTATGTGACGCCGTCACCACCTTCGGTATTTTATTCTTGGCCACTTTGACGCCGTCACCTATCCATCTGACGCCGTCACCAGCTACGATATTTTATTCTCCATGTCTGACGCCGTCAAGAAGGAAGTCTTGACGCCGTCACCTTGTATCTTCAGCATGGATTTTTGGTACTTTGCCGTTTTCTTCACTTTATGCTCCAAAAACGTCCAAAATAGCCTCTTTTCCAGAATTCACTCTCCAAACACCTAAAATCACAAAAGGAACGATTTAGGGCAATATTTGATCAAATAAAGTCGGATTCGGGCTTAAATGACCCCCTAAAAACGGATCATTTTTCGCCTCATCATATACCCTTACACTTGAGATTTGCTTGTCCTCAAGCAAATGAGCTTTTATTCTACTCAAAAGACAAGTTAGGGGTCATTTAACACTAATATAAAAGTAATTACAACAAATAATCGTTCCACTAAAGACCAATAGACAAGCACGGAGGTCATACACAAGCACCTCACAAATAGTGTTTAGATACTCACATCTCTCGGGTGTAATAAAGTAATATAACATTATGGAAATGGAAGATATCTCTCACTACCTGTCATAGCAAAATAGATTACCATAGGCTTGGGAAAGGATTAAACCTCCACCACATGGCGTAAGCACCTAGGATAAACTATCAAAGAGGTCTTTTAAAGGGTTGTAACGTTAGGTATATGGATATGAATTACACGGTTTTGTTGGATAAAGGAAGTTTTACTGGTGGCGAGTTAACAATCTTGGTTAATCACATGTACAAGATGGCGTTGCTAAGCCAAGACTAGACTCGACTTAAGCTAACAAATGAAAAATAACAAAAACATAAAATGAACATAGAATAAAAACGGGATGGTAGTCCGTATGTTTTTTTTTCTTTCTTTTTTTTTTTTTTTTTTTTTTCTTTTTCTTAATTTTTTCGATTTCTTTTTTATTTTTATTTTATTTTTATTTTTTTTTGCATACACTTTTACCCTACCATCCAAAATAATACATCATAGGGGTATGAGCATTCCCCTTACACTTGAATCTTTACATATGTAGAATACTAATTATGTTGGAAACATGTTCATGTGGTGTTGAGTGAGGCGTAGAAATGGGAGGAGGGAGGAGAGGAGAGAAATGGGAGGAACCTTGAAAGAAAAAAGAAAAGATTAGATTGAAAATGAATGAAGGTCCAACCCTCTCCACATGTGGAGAGGGGTATTTATAGTTACAATATTACGCCCACTCCCGGGCTGTGGATCAGGCATACAGTGGGTAAAGACCCGTTCCTTCTTCCACGGTGTTACTTAATCTAATACTAATTAACTAATAAACTAACTAACTACGAACTAACTTAATGCTATTACAATCATTAGGTGACCGAGACTTTTACAGGAATATTTGTATTCCTAACAATCTCCCCCTAAGCGAGGTCACCTTTGAAGTTAAGATCTTTGGTCGTTAAGCATTCTTTAGTCTTAGTAGCTCGTAGGATCTGATTCTTCTCTTTTCAGAACACTTCGTACTTCAACCAAGCGATCTTGTGATTAGAGTTCCTTTGTGATGTGTGATCTTTGAGCTTCTTTGAGATCATCAGCCAAAGTAAATCTCCAAGCTCATCCTTTGTTGTATTGCCTTCATGTGATGTAGTGACTAAGGACCATCATGCTCACACTCTTCTGTATCTGGAGACTTGACTTTTAGAGTTGTGGATCAGGAGACTTTTTCATCAGAGTTGCGGAAACGTTGTTGGTAGTCTCTCAACATTTTGTTGTAGCAAGTCTCTCATCTTCATTGATTGTGTGGTGGATGTGTGAGCACGAGGTATGGATTGACCCGATTCAGCTGGAAACTGGAGCCATCAACACCATCTTTATATGTGTCCCTGAAATAAGACAGTTAGCAATAAAGATAGAGAACGAATATGGCTTTGTCATTCGTTCTGCGAGGACAGACTACCCTCCGGTTTTGTGAAAACCGACCTGTGATCAGGTAGAGTCTCTTTTAAAGAAGACTCTCCTTGACAGGAATTTCCAGCTTGTAGTAATGAATTTTCCAAAGAATCCACTTCAGAATCTTCATACTTAGCATGTTCTCATACCGGAACGTCTCAAAGCAGACAGCACGATAGAGTGAATCGGTGAATAGATATTCACGGATTGATGAGAAATTGATTTATAGAAATCACTCGCGTGTCATATGATAAACATTTTTGAGACACGATGAGAGTTTTATACTTTGAATCACATTTCCATCAAAAATACTTTTGTTTGAAAGATATTACACAATCAATGTGCTCGAAAGATAAGTTGGTGAGCACATTGAGAGGTTTTGGCAAAAGTATCCGTCAATCCATATCCTGGAACAAGTTTGATTCAAATTTGAATCGCACCATCGTTGCTTTCCAGTTGTCACTTGATCATTGATCCAAGATGGATCTCACATGTCACCTACCAAGAGCTTGAAAGAAGTTCGCTCTAGAAGGATTTCCATCTTCATTGTGAATATTATCATATCACTCGGATGTTCTGGCAATACCACAAGGATAATGCGTAGGACACTAGGTATTTTATCTTACTTTCCACATTGTGTGAAACAATAAGCATATTGGAAGTGTGTCCTAACGAGATTTATGGATGATCTCATGGCTCTAAACTCAATAGTGCGTTTTGATCCGCTCCTGGAGATTGGGGAGGCGTCTCCTGTTTTAGGTATCAACATAGCTCGCAATGAGCGGTCGATACATTGCACAGGATTCCCCGTGAGAATGAAACAAGCTCTTTTAAGAGAACTTGAGTGGTTGGGAAGTTTAGTGCAGTGCGTCACTGGGTCCATGACGTCTTGTCTTCAATACTAGTGTTACTTAAGTAACCACTAGTAGATTTTGAATTGAACCCGGTTTCTGCCCTAAGGTTGAATATATGGAGGGCTATTTCTTTTCACCCTTTCTCATTATATTTCTTTTTCATTCTTCAACCCCTTCAGTGCTTACCGAGACTTCACCACTAGAACCTTGTTGGGTTTGTTCCAGTCCTAGCTCTATCTCAGTCCGCACTCTTCCCTTTCTCACTTTACTCCTTTTTTCAATCATTCCTAAGGACTTCTATTCTATCTAGAGGATTGTCCCTGGGAAGATCCTTCCGGTTCTGGTGGATCATGGGGAATTCATACCTAACCTTAACCAACCTTATAACTCCATGCATAAAGATAAATGGTCGGTCTTTGGTATAGCTTCCACAAACGCCTTTTGCTCCCCCTTAATATGTGCATCGATATTCGAAAGTGTTTAGCACATATGTGGGAGCCTAATATTGAGTACAAAAGGTCACTTTTGATTATCAGATTTCATATTTAAATCACATTCTCTCCCCCGATCAAAAATTTCAAATCTTTCGAGATTTTTGATCTCAATTGATTTAAATAATTTAGAAAGCGTTTTTGGGAGAGAAATGCGGTCAAGTTTAATATTTTCTGATAAAAGGAACTTTTTCTTGCTCCCCCTCAAACTGTGAGGGAGGTTGTTATGTGTCAGAATTGAAGAGTTTGCAAAAGATTCGAAGTTTTAATGAAAATTCTTTGAAAAATTTACTCATTCTGACACATAACCATCACAAATCGGATTGTTGTTATTGTTATGTACAAAGTGTGGGGAGTTTTGTTGATACATAAAATTTTGAGAAATCACTCTCCCCCTCAATCAATGACGGATGTTAAAGCATAAATATTTTCATAAACTATTAACGTCATTGATTGAGTGAAAATTTTATCAAACTTTTGAGTTCAATTTGATTTTCATTCAAAATTTCATGGTACCACCAAGTTTTGCACAAACACTTTCTGGAAAAATCATAGAAGGGAAAGTATTTGGCGATAAAAAGAAGATTTCTCTTCTTTATCAAGAAATAATGCACTGAAGCGTACATTATATCGAGGGTGCACGAATATAAAGTAATTCACGCTCGGATGAACGGCACCCTTTGTTAGGAACAACCGTCTTTTTGGCGACGTGTTTTCCTAAATTTTGAAAACCGGGTTGCTATCTGAAGTAATAGCAAACCATATTTAAAGAATGTTTTGAGATACGACATGTTTTTGAACATAAACTCTTGCTCAAGCATATGTATGATTCCGTGTCATTATTGAATGACATTTCTAGAATCGTACATAATATCGATTATACAAGAGACATGTCGAGAGAAGAATATTTTTGAGATTTTGTGATTTTTCAGATTTTTAAGAGGTTTTATATTTTTCTATTATCTTTTTGATTTGATACTATACAAGGATATGTGAAGCAACCCCTTTACTCCTCTTGATCTTCCTGAAGACATTTGAGATCCTCAGGTGTGAGACTCTTCATACCAAGGCGTGGGAGGATGAAGTGAAACCGTTCCCTAGAAAGTGCTTTGGTGAAGATATCGGCTAGTTGGAACTCAGTCCTCACAAAGTAGAGTTCCACAATTCCTTTCTCAACTTGTTCCCTGATGAAGTGATGTCGAATGTCAATGTGTTTAGTTCTTGAATGCTGGACATTGTTGCAGCAGAGTGCAATTGCACTTTTGTTGTCACAGTACATAGGAATCTTATTGCAAATGAAACCATAGTCAGAAAGTTGAGATCGCATCCAGAGGATCTGAGCACAGCAGGATGACATGGCAATGTATTCAGCTTCTGTGGAGGATATGGATGTACTCATTTGTTTCTTAGAAGACCAACTGACTAGCTTATTTCCTAAAAACTGTGCGCCCCCAGATGTACTGCGACGAGTGTCTTGACATCCAGCATGATCAGCATCCGAATATGCTGTGAGAGCCATAGAAGTTTCTTTAGGGTACCAAAGGCCCAAGTGGATTGTTCCTTTAAGGTATCGAAAAACTCTCTTGACAGCTTCCAAATGTTTCTTGGTGGGTTTGGATTGATACCGGGCACAAATGCAAACTGCGAACAGAAGGTCGGGTCTGCTTGCAGTAAGGTACATTAATGAGCCAATCATGCTTCGATACATGGTTTGATCGACCGGAATTCCCACATCATCTTCGTCAAGCTTCGAACGTTCAATCATTGGAGTATCAACTGAGTCACTGGAGTCGAATCCAAATTTCTTCAACGTTTCATTGGCGTATTTGGATTGATTGATGAATATGCCATTGGGGTTTTGAGAAATTTGCAGTCCTAGAAAGAATGACATTTGACCCATCATAGACATTTGGAATTCGGAGCTCATCTCTTGAGAGAAACGATCACATTCTGAGGGATCAGACGAGGCAAAGATGATGTCATCGACGTAGATTTGTACATGTAGAAGGTGTTTGCCTGTTTTTCTGGTAAAGAGGGTAGGATCTACAACGCCTTTGGAGAATTTGTTGGCCAGAAGAAATTTAGACAAGGTGTCGTACCACGCCCTGGGTGCTTGTTTAAGCCCATATAGCGCCTTCTTTAATCGATACACATGATTAGGGCGTTCTGGAACCACAAAACCTTCGGGTTGAGATACATACACCACCTCCTTCAGATCCCCATTTAAGAATGCGGTCTTGACATCCATTTGATAAACCACCATGTTTTGACTTGCAGCATTAGCGAGAAAGATCCTTATGGCTTCTATTCTAGCAACTGGGGCGAAGGATTCTTCAAAGTCAATACCTTCTTCTTGTCGATATCCTTTTGCCACAAGTCTAGCTTTGTTTTTCAGAACATCTCCATGCTCATCAAGTTTAACTTTGAATATCCATTTGAGAGCAATGATCATAGCACACTCGGGAGGTGGTACTAGTTCCCAGACGTCCAGTCGGTCAAATTCATGAATCTCGTCCACCATTGCAGTGAACCATGAGTGTTTAGACATTGCATCCTTGACGCTTTTTGGTTCAGCTTTAGAGAGAACAGAATTGAAGAAACACCATAATGCGTCAGTTGCAAGTTGCTTGCGGGTTGATACTGGACGTGAAGGATTCCCAATGACGTTGTCAATAGGATGATCATTGGTCCATTTTCGAAGGTATTCATGGGGTTAAGAATGTGGAACTGAGGTAGCCGTGTTAGATTCATCAGAGGATGTTACATCATTTGATGGTTCAGGGGCAAAGATGTTAACAAATGGCTCATTATCAGGTGGAGCAAAAGGATTAACTTCAGATGAATTATCTACATTTGCCGCTCGATGTGCAAGTGAAGGTTGGACATTGGACGTGCTAACCGATTGACTGATGGCGGGGGCTTCAGAATCCCATGACAATGAAGTGGATGGACCGTTATTGTCATCTTGATCATTCACCACCCCATCTGGTGGTTGAGCCATTGTAGCTTCGGGAGCATTCATCTGTTGAGGTTCAAAGTATTCATCAAACATTGGGTCAAACAATTTCTTCCAATCTTCACTCGTAGGGGGTACAAAAGGAGCAGCAGGGATGGGATTCTGTACAAGCCTGGAACTAATTGGTCCAGGGGACAAAAGGTTAGGTACGGGTCCAGAACTTGATTGTCCAGGAACCGGTTGCTCAGTCAGCTCATCGAAAGTAACGTGGATTGTTTCCATTATATCTCTGGTACGTTTGTTGTAGATTCGGTACCCCTTTCACTCTGGAGCATAGCCAACGAAGAAACCAATGTCAGCCTTGGCCTTGAGTTTCCCAAGGTCTTCACTGTCATTAGTAGGATAGCACAGTGCTCCAAAAACTCGAAGAAACGAAAGGTCGGGTTTTCTGCCATGAACCAGTTCATAGGGAGTTTTGCAGTGGAGAGGATGTATCAAGGATCGGTTCTGAGTGTAACATGCGGTGGCAATTGCCTCAGCCCAAAGAAATAGAGGAGCTTTGGAAAAGATGAGCATAGTCCTTGCAGCTTCAACTAAGGTGCGATTGCGTCTTTCTACAACTCCATTCTGTTGAGGAGTTCTTGGTATGCTCTTTTGATGACTGATCCCGACACCTTCATAAAATAGAGTAAGTTGTCTGTTCACAAATTCTGTTCCATTATCAGTACGAATGACTCTAACTGTTTTGTTAAGACGGACTTGCAACATCTTGATGAGTTTGATGATGGTTTCAGGAGTTTCATCTTTTGATCGTAGAAACTTCACCCATGTGAATCGAGAGTAATCATCAACAATAACCAGCACATATTTCTTTCCATTGATACTTTGAATCCTCATTGGTCCACATAGATCCATATGAAGGGTATGAAGAACTTCCATGATTGAATTGATGGTTTTGGGTTTATGGGTATGCTTTTTGCTTTTGCCCATTTGACAGGCGGAACAGAGATGATCTTTTTCATACTTGAGTCTGGGCAAGCCTCGAACAAGATCCTTGCGTGTAAGTTCATTGATGGTACCGAAGTTCAAATGGTTTAAACGTCGATGCCACAACCATGACTTGTTCTTGGATGCTTTAGAGAGCAGACAAATTGGAGAGGATCGTAGCATATCTTCGATGGAGATGGTGTAAAGATTAGTGCCCCGACTCCCCTTGAGAAGGTCAACACCATCTAATTCTCTAACAAAACAGGTGTGCTTTCTGAAGGCGACTTCGAGATCTGAGTCACAAAATTGACCAACAGAAAATAGATTGTGCCCAAGACCTTCCACGTAGTAGACTCTGGATATAACACTGTCTCCAAAGACATAATCACCATAACCCATTATAGACCCAAAATGGTCATTCCCAAACCTAACCGTACCAATAAATTTTTCCACGAAATTCTTGAGCCTTGAGCGATCACCAGTCATATGTTTTGAGCAGCCTGAGTCCAAATACCAAAGGACGATTTGTACGACCTACATTTGAAACCAGACAATCGTGGATAACTGAAAAAGCTGGAGCCCCACACACAATTGGGGTCCGTTTGGTTAGAACACACAAATATTGGATTATCATAAGTAACAGGTATCTCACTGGAGAGTTCACATTTTGATGCACTAGAACTAGAAGTGGTATCTATTGCTTCTATAGGAAATAGTCTACCAGTAGGTCTCCACTTCCTAATAGGCATATCTCTAGAGTTAGTAGTCCTAGTTACTGGGCACATTTTCCTCGGAGTGAATTTCCTTCCAGTAGGTCTCCATTGATAACCAACATTAGTGAACACTTTTCCTGTTTTATTCCATACTTGTTTTACTCGTTTAACACTAGAAACATTCATATCTGGTGATCGTATAATAGATTTAGGAAAAGGCACAGCACATGCATCATGATTACCATAAAATAAGCATTTGTTACATGTCTTACAAATAGCATCAGAATTCGAATTAATTACATCATTGTTCACACAACTGTTTGAAATAACTCGATTCCTTTCACTAAGCAACACTTTATTGTTCCTAGATGATTCTTCTACTTCCTTCATAAGTGAGCTCTTAGCCGGCAAAGTCTTATCATTCTTTGTATTGCCCTTAGGCTGTGACTTGCTAGCATTAGATACACCTTTTACTCCTGTAGAAGCAATGATGGGAACATTAGTCTGATTAGTTGCTACTTGTTTACTGGTGATCAAGATGGAGGATTGTGGCATGATTTGGGGAGAGTCAACTGTGACATGCTTGTTGCCACTGAGAGGGTGTAATGCAGTTGTCCTATCCGACTTGGTATCATTCTTGGGGCATGATCCTATGGCATATTCTAATAATTCCTGGGCCCTATTAGTGAGGAAGCACGCACCAATAATAACATCATCAAGTGGTTTAGAGATCCTATCATCTTCAATGGTTTCTCTAAGTATGGCCAGACAATCCTTAAGATTTCTAAGATAGTTGTTATGAACTAACTTATTGTTCCTAAGGGGAAGAGAAACATTCACAGCATCGCACGCATATTTATTACAAGCATGTACATTGGAAATTGCATGATCACAAGAAACAACAGGCATTTTACCCTTCACCATGGTCTTTAGATTCTCAATTTCATTTAACAAAGAAGTGACTTTCTCATTGTTTTGGTCACGTGTTGTTTTGATAGACTCAAACAATTCTTTATAACGTTGTTTAGCGTTGGACATTTCAGCACGAAGCCACTCATTTTCATGTTGTAACTCATTGATAATGCCTTGTTTTTGAAAATTTTGAGAATCCATAGACTTCTGGTAATTGGTATTGAACACATCGCTTCTGTTCGATTTTAATTGTGCAATTTGGACCTTCAACTTCCGAATCGTGTTTGAGTGAGCTTGAATTACTTCATCCTTTTTGGCTAATTCAAAACATGTATCAAATTCAGGAACATCCGAAGATATCTTGGCATTTGATATTTTTATACTTTCTTCTAGATGTTGATATTTTAATTGTAGGTTCAAATTATCAACTTCTAGTTTTGAAAAATTCCTGACCATGTTATCATGATCATCGTTTTGAATTTTTTTAGTAAGTTTGTAATTCTCCCCCTCAAGCTCAATCACACGATTTTGGAAGACATTCAAAGTAACCGACATTTCATGAAATTGTCGAGCAGACAGCGCAGAGTCGGTAACAGTATAAAACACATCTTTAGCAATGCAGTTAGCAATCAAATTTTCATTCATGATGAGAATGTTCTTCCTGTCAATTTCACTGTGTTTGAGATCAATAGCAAGTTGGTTACCCTCACTTTCCACTTCATCAAAAACCTTTTTCATTTGAGTCACATCATCATTAATTGTGTTTTTAAGTCCCTCAAAATGTTCTTTTAGAAGTTTAAAAAATGGCATAACTTCAGTTAGGTAACACTGTTTTGTTTGCTCAAAACCCCTTTCCCCTTCTGTAATCCCTGTAGGTGTAATTCTTATCTTACAGGTTTTCTCAAAGTCATTGAACAATTGACCTAGCACATACAGCCCAATTAGAGTATTACATTGTGTGGGAAGAGTGAAAGGTACAAGGTGCCTAGGTGTGTTCAGGGGATAGGCAGTTGGGTGAGCAATTCTAAACATAGTGCGTGTGTTGCCTACAACTTTTTCAGCTTGCATTTTCTCAATGTCAATATTCCAAAACACTTTTTCTGGAAAAATTCTCTTTTGAGGAACAAAAATTGCAGTGTGATTGTCATTTGCATAATCATAGTGAAACACGAGATTCTTAGCAATGCATTTAGGATCCTTTATACGTTCAGCAAGTTTTGCCCTAGTTCTATCCTCTGCCTCATTGATGTGGTCATAGGATCGTGTATCAGGAGGTGCATGGTTAGGTTCAAGCATAGTTTTTGCATCATACAATGCAGGTTGTGCACCTAAACCTATTTTGAGGAATCTTGCTTTGGGTTTGGAGGTGTCATGTTCACTAAATTCATCACTTAACTTCCTGTGGCTTTCCATCATTTGAGCAGATTGAATGGTTTGGCCCTGTGTGTACAACTTATCTTCCAATTTATTTTTTAACGTTTTTAATTTTGAGAAATCATTTAGAAGTTTAGTTTCTTTATCTTTGAATTCTTGTTTGATTGAAGTCAAACCTTTTTGAACCTCAAGTTTTTGTTTGACGGTTTGATTCAATTGGTTCTTTAAAGAAACTAGTTCCCTTTTTAATGATTCTTGTTTGGAATTGTTTTCAGATATGTAAGTACGCAGTTGCCATTCCATCTTCTGCTCACGTTCATTCAACTCAAACTTAGCCCGCTGCTCATAAATGTTTACTTGATCCTTAAGGGTGTTAATTCTAGTGATCAGAGAATCATCAGGGTTGTATATAGAGTGCTCATATATCTCATGCTTACTAGAATCAATAGACGGCATGTCACTCGGTACAACTGAGGTTCCATTGTCATTCACATACATTTTATATGGGATATTATTGGTATTACCCATATTAGTGATGTCTGTGCTGACAATATTCTTGAGTTGTACAGAGCCACATGCCCCCTGTACAGGTACAGAATTATTCAGATCATGTTTAGGAGATGTTGGTACCTCAGAGATGGCAGACGTGATGGATAAATCAGGATGCTGTGAAGAGGATGCTGCTGCAGACAGATTAGCCATGAAGATTGTTTGAGCAGTTGGTTCATCATCCACGTCTGAGTCAAATGCATCACACTCTTCAACTTGAAAGATATTTGGGTCATTAAGAGCCATGTCCTGAACAGGTTGATCATCCACATCAGCATCAAAGGTGTTCCCATCATTACCAGCCAGAAAGAGCAAAGCTTCTTCATCCAACACAGTCCCATTTTCTTGTGCCTGCATCAGCAGCATCTTGTCTTTGAAGTACTCAGAGTTTTGGGGACGTTTTGGGAGAGTGCAATTCCTAGCAATATGGCCCAACCCTCCACAGTTGTAGCATTTCGGTTGCTTAGCTTGTGCTCGAAGAGCATTCCCAACTCTGTACTGCCCATTCTCTCTACCAGCATTTCTTTGGTTGAAGTTCTGCCTTCCCTGCACATTCTGTACCACTACCCGACCATCTTCAATGACTGCCTAATTACGTGGATTAGATGAGATTCTGAGCTGGTTGTTAGTAGATGGGAGTGCAGCCCTGAACTGTTGCACCAGTAAAGACACTTGGTTGGAGAGATTATCAATCATCATGTCAGTGTGAGAATACCCAGAATCAAGTTGAGTATTCAATACAGATGGTGAGGGAGTTGATGATTGACTAATGGTTGGGGTAGACCTGGAGGATGATTGTGATGGTTGAACTTGATCTTTAGAGGTTTGATTAGGTTGTTGAACATTGGAGACAAAAGCAAGAGATTCATTTGTTGCAGACGGATTGAGCTTTTCTCGCATTAGCCGATCGTAAGCTGCATGTTTCTCATGTTGCTGGAGATATGCATACAGCTGTTCATGATTGGTATGCTTGAGACCCTTGTTGAGCTTAACAGCCGTGACAAACCTATCCCATTCCGGTGCCATGTTGTTCACGAATTTGGAATTGAGCTGTATGTTGGGCATTGTCATCTTGATGGCTCTCATGTCATTAACCAGCTTGTGAAATCTGACGTAATAGTCAGTGATGCTTTCACCTGGATTCATTTTGAAATGCTCAAATTCATCGTATAGCTGTGACTCACGATCTTCTTTAGTTAACTCAGACCCTGCAAGAAGCATTTTAACATTATCCCAGACCGCCTTTGCTTCAGTGTTGAAGTTGATCAGTTTGTAGACATCTTTGGGAAGGCCTTGAATGATGATATTAGATGCTCTGATGTCTGCATCATAGCGTTTCTTTTCTTCTTCAGACAACTCATTGTAAGTGCGAGGTCTATCAGGACCAAACACGGCCGGTAGTTGATCAGTTGCTTCTGAGATCGTGTCTCTAGTAGTACCCACTTGAAAGGGTCCCTCATCGATGGATTTCAGGATGTTAACCCCATTGTCTTTACCTAGACAGTACAGCCGTATCCTTTGAGCCCATGATTCATAGTCAGTTCTGTCCAACATCGGAGGTCGGGTGTCAGACCCCGCAGCTTGAATGTCATCGGAAGAAGTCGACATCACAATTAAATTAACCACAACTTAACCACAATAAGATTCAATCGCAACTTAACCACAACTTGACTAAACCGCAGAGTACTAACCACAAACAATACCAAACCGCAACACAATCTAACCGCAGTATGAGCTAACCGCAACCAGAGCAAACCGCAGGCCAAAGAAACTAACCGCAGAGAACTAACCGCAAGTTATACCAAACCGCAACACTAACCGCAGAATACCTAACCGCAGAAAATAACCAACCGCAAAAACAGTAAACCGCAGATGATTCGCAGATTATACCTAACCGCAGAAACTAACCAACCGCAGAAACAGTTAACCGCAAATGATTAACCGCAGAAAACTAAACGCAGGCCGACAACTAATCGCAGTGATAATGGTCCAAAAGTGTCACTATCGTTGCGTTTTGTTTGTATTCCCGAAATAGTAAACGCAGAAAGTTAAACGCAGCTCGCAGTACTTAACCGCAACCAAGCAATGGAACAGTCGACTTAACCGCAACCAAGAAAACCGCCCAAAAACAACTCAAAACTTCAAATAGCTTGATGATATTGTAACACCCTCTACACTACAATGTTACAAATACACAAATGAACATAAAAGAACATCTCAAACATGTATAACAACACAAGAAGGATAAAATCAAGATGTTTTCCAAGAAAGTGACACCAAACTCACAAAACCACTCAAAACCTCATCAAATTCGATTCTACAAGGCCCTAAGATGAAACCTTGGCTCTTGATACCAATTGTAGAATACTAATTATGTTGGAAACATGTTCATGTGGTGTTGAGTGAGGCGTAGAAATGGGAGGAGGGAGGAGAGGAGAGAAATGGGAGGAACCTTGAAAGAAAAAAGAAAAGATTAGATTGAAAATGAATGAAGGTCCAACCCTCTCCACATGTGGAGAGGGGTATTTATAGTTACAATATTACGCCCACTCCCGGGCTGTGGATCAGGCATACAGTGGGTAAAGACCCGTTCCTTCTTCCACGGTGTTACTTAATCTAATACTAATTAACTAATAAACTAACTAACTACGAACTAACTTAATGCTATTACAATCATTAGGTGACCGAGACTTTTACAGGAATATTTGTATTCCTAACAACATACTTTACATTAAACTATTCTAATGACTCGAATTAAGAAAATCAAAACACTTGGAGCACTTTTAAGATTAACGTACATATGGGGGTAATAATATGATGTTCTTCCCCATTACTCCATAAAATAAGTACTTACCCATGAGTCCCAATCGTCCCAAAACAATATGTACAAGGATATGACGCGACTTAGCAACCATGTAATCAATTAGAAAGTTAACTTAGGGTTTAACAAATAACAATAATGCACTAAAAATGAGCGCATACACGGAAGGCTAAGGCGATTTGGGTGTACATTTAAGTGGGGTGTAACAAATTCTTCCTTTAAGTAAGATGCTTAAAGTTAGAAACGAAAAGATAGGCTCGGAGGGGTGTACTAGGGGTATCGTGTACTAAAAATGAGTACAACGCAAAGGGTGTGGGAAAAATTAGTTGACTTAACTAGCCAAGTAATATGACTTAAATGGTCAAGTAATTATAATACGGGTTTAACACAAGGGTAATCCTAATGCCTCTTATCATGTAGTAAATCCTACCACACGAATGTAGTCTCACTAGCGGTCTCGGGATGCATCACTAACGCAAGTTCTAGAATCTAAATGCTACCGGTACACTCATAAGCACCAATAATAAATGCTTTTCCTATCAAAACTAAAAGCGAACCTCACATTTTTGGGTGGAAAATTTTTCTGAATATACGGTTGTGTGCTAGTCATACAAACTCCTATCCATGAGACGCTTGCTATGGCTAAAGTTTCACTCCTAAATGTTGTAAAAAATTTTAAATTTGGCGCTAAAATTACACTAACAAGTATTTCTCATAGTTTTATTACACATCTACTATCAAACAAAACAAACTCAAGCGAAAGTGCATATGTAAGGTATCATCTTTTTACCCTCCCCTTACACTTAGGATGAACATTGTCCCCAATGTTCAAGTAAAGAATGTAAAAGTTAAAAGTAAAGAGAATGAAATCAAATACTCCCCTGATTCGCTCGGTATGGATTTTAGGTTGGCCAGGTTAAATCTTCTTCCAAGAGAATGAACAATCAAAGCTTCCCTTCCAGAATATAAATCATCTTCTTGTCATAAATAACCTGTAAATCCTGACAAAAGTAGACAAGGCAACCTCGCGTAAAATCGGCGGCATCCTATATAAGTTACTAAATCCTAGAAAACAAAGTAAGATATAATGCTTGTGGAATGAAGTTTGCAGATTTCCTGGAGATTATAAAACTTAATAATTCACAAAAACCATAAGACTCCGTTAGAAAAACAAAACCGGTAAAATTTCTAGATTTTTAACTCCTGACGCCGTCAAGAGCAATAGCCTGACGCCGTCAGAATGGACCTGCAGAAATCTTTATGTTAAGTTTCCGGAAAATTTCTGGAAAAACTTTGTCCTACTTCCTGGAAAATCCTGCAAAACTTCATTATGACTCAATACAAGCATTTGACTCTAACAATTACGAATATACATGTTCATTAAATATTGTGGAGAATCATGATCGGTTTGTTTCTTAAAAACATATTTGGGGTTTCCCCTTACACTTATCTTTTGCAAAAATACCTTTAGGTTGAAGTTAAGACTAGGCCAAACAACATAATAAAGTATTTCCACATTTTAATTGAGAAACATGATCAACCAACAATAAAAATAAAACATGCATACGGAAGCAAATAACAATCAAACAAATAAAATCACACAAAACATGGGTTGCCTCCCAAGAAGCGCTTTTCTCTATTTACGAGTCTTGTAGCTAGACTCAAAGTCGTGGGTGACTACGTGATCTCATCATTGGTTCCATTTTCTAGGTCGTCTTCTAAACCAGTTTTGTATTCCGGACCTAGTTGCAAGCATTCTTTGTAGAAACCAAGCATCCTATTTCTAACATACTCTACTCCTCTACGTCTATCCTCCTCATTCCTATAATAAGCTGCTTGCTTATGTTCTTTTTCAAAATTAGAGAGAAGGCGGTATTGTTCGAACTTGTAGGGCATTTGATAAGCGACCTCATCATTGTCTTTCTTGAATCTAACTATCCCTAAATTCGGATCATAACTCATCCTAGTGGCCTCAACAAATGGCTTCCCGAATACTACTTGACTTAGGTTAGCATCAATCACCGGACGAGTGTCTTCCACTATCATAAAATCAATCTCATAGGTGAGATTCCCTATAATCACATGCAATCCTTTCACTCTTCCTGCAAAATTACTTATCAGATTCTTACCGGGCATCATCCTAAAGTTGAGTTGCTTCTTCATCACCCAATTGTAATAAGTCCTAGTCATGATGTTCACGGGTGATCTAAGGTCGATGTAAGCTTTCCATATATGCATGTGCCCTATATTACATGGGATGTTAATGTTGGAGGGATCTCCCATTTTGATCAGGGGGTCGCCAAAGATATATGTTTTCTCGGGACTATCGAATAAATCCTTATGGTATTCCCGTTCCTCCTCGGTTGGCAACTTATCAAAGTATTTCTCTATAGGTTCTATCTCCTCCAATTTCTCATCCTTTTTAACCTCAACTTCCCTACTCTCATCCTCACTATTGGCTTCTACCTTAGCTTCATCCTTGTCACTCTCCTCTATCTCTCTATCTATTGGCTTAATGGTGACAATATTGACAAAGTGGACATGTTTGGATGATGAGGGGTCCTTAATCTGAATTCCACTATTGGTGTCCCTAGTGTCCTTCCTAGGTATGGCTAATGTTTGGTTGTTGAGGGCTTTCAACAAGTTGTCGATTTTGTTGGTCATCTCCGTTTGTTGTTGGTTGAATTCGTTTTCAAACCTAACTATGCGGGCTTCTTGAGATGCCATAAATTTCGACATCAATCCTTCAAGATTGTTGGTACTACCATAGTTGTTAGAAGGATTGTTGTTGAAGGTACGGTTGGATGGTGGACCGTTTGACTGGTAACGATTAGGTGGATTGGAAGAATTGGGTTGATTTTGTTTCCACCTAAGGTTTGGGTGATTTTTTCATGAGGGGTTGTATGAATCACCGTATGTGTTTGGCTCGGGCTTGGAAGTGTACCACTTATCTCCCGCTTCGTCAGTACGCGTGGATGCGTAGTCCGCAAAAGCTGTTCCGGGGAGTTCTATACAATCACGAGTGTCATGGGGACCACTACATAATTCGCATGAAGAAGTGATTTTGTTCACTTGGCTTGAATGCTTCGGAGCTTCGTAAGATTTCATGAGAAACTTGACTTGGTCCTCAAGTTCCATGATCCTACGGTCGGGAGTGCTTGAATTGTTCGAAGGCAAAGATATTGCCTTGACCGTTTTGTTCAAATCACGGGGATCATTCCAACTTTCGTTGTCATAGAGAGCAAGATCTTCTATGAGTTCCCATGATTGTTCCGCACTAAGATCACGTAGCTTACCACCGGCCGATTGGTCAATGGTTCGCCTCGTGGAGATATCGATATGGTCATAGAAAATTTGGACTTGGAGCCAAAGATCTATGCCATGATGAGGGACTTTTTGGAGTAAGTCCTTGAAACGAGTCCATGCTTCATAAAGAGATTCATTTTGACGTTGTTGGAACATCAAGATGTCATTCCTAAGCTTAGTAGTTCTCCCCGGTGGGAAAAATTGAGCAAGGAAACGAGTGGTGAGATCATCCCATGTGGTGATGGATCCCGCGGGTAAACGCTCAAGCCATTGGCTAGCTTGATCCCGTAGAGAGAATTGGAATAGGCGTAAACGGGTAGTCTCTCTAGTTTCAACACCTAGGTCTATGGAATCTACGATTTTGAAGAAATCCTTAAGGTGTTGGTTTGGATCTTCGGAACGAAGTCCATGGAATGCACATCCGCTTTGCACCAACCGGATGGTGTCGGATCGCAAGGGGGTCACATTGGCTTCGGTGAGCTCAATGGTGTTTCGGTAGCCTTGGTGGCTAGGTCGGGAATACTCTCCTAAGGTTCGGGGCCTAAGGGGTTTTAATGGTGGGTTTTGTTGTGGTGGGATGATGGGTTCAAAGATGTTACCACCTTCCATGATGTCGGATGGTAAAGAGTTATGAACAAAGGCACAAAGAAATAAGATAGACTAAAGAAGACCTAAAAATAAAAAATAAAAATCTTACTAGAAAAGAATCTAGCAAGTAGACCTAATAAAAAGAAATTCTAACCTAGACAATAACTATTCCCCGGGCTGCGGCGCCAAAAACTTGATGCGTGGGAATCGCACCTTGCTTTACCTCTCGAGGGATCTCGCGAGGCTTACAACCCCCACCAGGCAGTGTACCTGATCGTTGTAGTATAGTATAGTGACAAGTACCGGGGGATTGATCGTTCAGTTTAGGAATAGTGTCGCTAGGATTAGAAAGCCTAATTAGTAGTTCTAGAGATGAAAGATGATTATTTTTGTGTTTTTATATTTTTATGAAAGCAAGTAAAATCTCGGGTTTTGGAAGAGTGGGCGGAATTAGTTGCTATTCAACTAACCCAAAGCTATTATATAATTAATTTAAACTAATGAAAATGAAATTAAACTAATATTAAACTAAGGTTGTGAGCAGTGGTTGGAGAAATTGTGTTTACTTAGACTTCATTACTCCCTAGATATCTTTTACATGTCAATTACTTGTTACACTTGTATGGATGACAGATTGTATTCCTTAATACCATTCGTGGGGTGGCATACATAACTCCCCAACTCTATGAGCTCTTATCTCCTCCTACACCATGACCCGGCACAACTATAGGGATTGTAAACAGTGGCTCATGCATTAAATACAACCAATAAAGACCTAGTACGCCTCGGTTCATGTTTCTTAAGACGTTCAAGCATGTTACCATTTGGAGATCTGCCAGTTTTCTTAAGCCTAACATATACTATCATTCATCCAAAACAAGAATAGACAAGTAATCAACACATAATCAACATCTAGGTTTCATTAGATCTAAGCAAACACAAAGTAAATCTAGCCTAGCATAGTAGAATTAAGATAAGAACAAAAGATAAACAACCAACACATAGACATATTGATTGAATTAAGAGTATACTTATCTCAATTACAATGCAAGGTCTCAAGGGTTTGGAACCCTTGAAAAACCTGTAAAAGAGGCACCAAAATCGTCTTTAGGGTTTCACCAAAACTTCTCTCCTTTTAATGAAAAAACTAGAAAACTATATATAGGAAAATCGTTCTGACGGCGTCAAGAGTTAAGTCTGACGCCGTCACCTCGCCGCCATATACTTCCTCGGACGCCCTAGATCCACTTGTGACGGCCTATGTGACGCCGTCACCACCTTCGGTATTTTATTCTTGGCCACTTTGACGCCGTCACCTATCCATCTGACGCCGTCACCAGCTACGATATTTTATTCTCCATGTCTGACGCCGTCAAGAAGGAAGTCTTGACGCCGTCACCTTGTATCTTCAGCATGGATTTTTGGTACTTTGCCGTTTTCTTCACTTTATGCTCCAAAAACGTCCAAAATAGCCTCTTTTCCAGAATTCACTCTCCAAACACCTAAAATCACAAAAGGAACGATTTAGGGCAATATTTGATCAAATAAAGTCGGATTCGGGCTTAAATGACCCCCTAAAAACGGATCATTTTTCGCCTCATCATTGTACGTGCTTCATAACCAGTGAAAACAATTTGCTTGTTTTTACTTTCTTACACATTTAGAAAAACCCATACGTAATAATTACTCAGGTTCTAAAATGTGTATTCTACTATGTTTATGATGGATTATCCATCAATGATATTAACTTGAAGAATTTGGGCATGCAGCTTCTTCCTTAATAGGCCTACCATCCCCATAATGGTATGTAGCACCTTTAAAGCACAACAACTAGATAAAATACTAGCTTTGCCTTTTACCAATTTTGCGGTTATCTGTCCAGCTTCTAATAACTCATATTTTCCATTTAACCAAATGCCTTGTTTGTTATAGAAGAATTCATTCACCAAATAAGGGTAATGAAATTTCTTATGAAAAATAAGATGTGCTATATCCTTAAATATTAAAGATTGCTATGAGTTATATATTAGAATGTAGACAATTCTAATGTTCCTATCATACCTTTCTCAATCATGAAAAGGACTAGGATTAAGTTTTATTCTTTTCTCATGGAAAATAGACTTAGGATTGAGTCTTATTCTTATGTTCCTATCATACCTTTCTCAATCATGAAAATGAATATGATTGAGTCTTATTCTTCTATTATGGAAAATAGACTTTCTTTCATTTCGGTAAATTTTTCTCAATCAAATATTATGTTTGAAAGCAGAATTATATCAATTTACCAATTTAAGACCAAACCACGTTTACGGCTTTAATGTTGCATTAATACGTTAAAAAGAATTACAAAATTCAATTTTAGTATTTTCGATAATTAAATTTTCAAGAAAATTAAATACCCATGGTTCATAATCAAATAACCATTTAATTTTCACTGAAAAACTAGGATCCAAATTGACATAGGTTCATCACATCAGTTGATCTGCTAGTGATGACGGTATCCAACAAGGTACGAGACGTGTCCCAATTGCCAATATTCAATTGCAATTCCTAGAAACGATGGGATTTACATATTTGCCAACCGCAGTTGCAATGTAAGCATGTTTTATCCCCATCTTCTTATGCCTTGAGTGATCAGAACTCGCTATCAACTCAATTAAGTTAACCAATTTAAGAAACAGCAAACTTACATAATTACACCACACCAGTTGATCTGCTAGTGATGAAATCATGTAATTTGCCCTTCCATTGCAATCTAGCCAGGTTACGCCCTGACGTAGACCCAATTTTACGTGTTTCCGTTTCATTGGATGGCATATAACTTAAATTTAAGGGTAGTAAATTTGATGTGTGTAATCAAAATATATGTACAAAGATGTCATGCATTCATCTTGTAGCATATGTTTCATATAAAAAAAACTTTACTCATTAGTTTCTTTACGAGTTTAAATCTCCAAAGTTTTGATTGAGGCGTTGAGAAACTTACAACTTTGCCTTAAGTGCTTCGTAGTTATCATGGATGTTAGGTAAAACTAAATTTGACTCACAGGCGAGCGGCAAGCCAGAATGGAGGCTCACTAAGGCCGCAATTTAATGCTAAGCCATCCTTATACCCACTTTTTAGTTTGTCAAAATAGTTTCACCTTACAAACACTTAATACAGTCGCGATCAATCAACCAAAAGTTCAAGATTTATATATATAAGCTCAAAACCAGATTTCACTATTATTAAGTCCGTTTAATATTTTATTTATGAAATTACCCTTTGTTACTATCATGTCACAATAACATATAAAACAAAAGTAATAAATAAAATAAACAAACGACAACAATAATGGACATGCAAATAAAATCAATTTAAAACACACAATTGATTTAATACACGATTAATAGGGTCTTCCCTAATCTTATAATTAATCAAATTTTAGTAATCTTTATTCATAATATTTACTAAACAATTTATCAATTATAAAAGAATCGCATAATAAGCATGAAATCTGAAAACCAAATCATCATAATCCAAGACAACACATGCATGGTTTGTCATGGATGCCCATATTGCACATATTATAACAAATAATCATGTCAATCAAGGAACGCAACCAAACGGCATATCACAAATATCCATTTATATACACATAAATTACATGCAACCTAGGGTTTCTACAAGTTTTTATCACATAATTCATCAAACCCTAATTTCCTTTTTTTTAAATAAAAAAAATTCGACATTTATAAAAAAAAATTGAAAAATTAAAAAAATAAAATCTAGGATTTATGAAAAATATAAAAACATAAGAACACCAAGCATGTGATTAATCAAACGATTCAATTTTTATGTGTTTCGGCAATTCATTATAATGTATTAACCTGGCTCTGATACCACTGTTGGAATATGTGAATCATAACAATAGTATAAACACATAAACATCAAAGAGTACACAGCGGAAATAGATCAAATACAAATAATAAATTAACCGAATATAAATGGATGCGTACCTCTTTGTGATTTCTAGCAAGAACAAGAAACCAATGGAACAAAAACTATAAACCCTAATTGGGTTTAATGGTGGATCGACTAGGGTTAGTCGAATAGGGCAAATCACCTTATTAGCAAAAGTATGCCAACACTTCGTTCTTGAACACACGTATTAGTAGCGTTTCAATAAGAAAAGCTAGGTTCTTAATTCACAAGCAATCCAAACACAATGTTTAGAAGATCGCGTAGGAACCCTAGAAGGGTGTAGTTGATCAACTAAACAAGAATGGTTTGAGCTTAGAAATCTAGTAGGAACCCTATAAGGGTGTAGTTCGATTTCTAACTCAAGAGGAGAAAGAGAAGGAGATTTGGTTTGCAAGTGAACTAAGGGATGATTAAAATGAACAAAGGGGTTTGTTTATATACTAATCAACATCTTGGAGCACAAGACACAAACCCTACACCCTAATGGGTTGGGTTTGGCCAAACATGGGTTTTACAAGCCCATTCCATGTTTTTCTTGAACTCTATTTTAAGTTCAGTCCTTCATCTTTCCTCCAACGATCATTTTGTGAATTTAATAATTATTCGTCACCAAAACAATAATTATTAATTAATTGAAACTCATACGTAAAGTGTGCAATCCCGAAGTCTCGAGTTCGAGTCCGGACATATTCATTAATTTTTTATCCGTTAAAACTAACACAACGTATTCTAATGTTTAATGTGTGTGCCCCCAATAGGCTCACACACGTTTAGCCGTATCGTGCTAGTCTAACTCTCACATTCCAACACAAACTAAATGATCTCGAGCTCAATGCTCAACTAATGTCTCGCTATAGTTCAACGCTCCTCAAATCAGTGATATATATTTACTTATGATGGTGATTTAATCTAGCTTAGTAGTGTGAAATGTGAATACAAGGTACAAGTTATTTGTTCTTGATACTTGTCGTGTGAAATCGTGAATGCAAAGGTCTTTGACTTTCCAACTTCACAATAGTTACGAGGCTTTTATTCATTTATCAAACGGCTAAACATGTGTATCTAATAAAATATGATGTGATGCATGTGCAATTTTTTATTTATTGGCTCCAACTTTGACATTTTGGTTCTCTGCATTCTTCTGACGCATAGATGATTTGTCAAATGTGTTTTATTTGTACGAGTATTAGTTATGAATTGAACATAAATCTAGAACATTGGTCCTTTGAGCTCCTCTAGACAAACAGTAGTAACATTTGACTACCCCGGAATGTACTAACGAGGCATTGATCAAGCGATAAATGCAAACGTGGATTTAACCCGGTTGAAAAGGATTTATCAAAGAAAATATTTTGAGTTCAATGTAATCGAAAAATCATTGCAACAGTTAAACTGCGCACAAGAATGGTCTTTAGAAAATAGCATTCGACACCAACGGTTGTACACTCACCTGCGCTTGAACATGATTAGTGTTTGTCCGCGGAGTTAAACTATTTACAACTAATCTTCGTTCAAATATAGTCCTTTGTGGATAGGGTGATGGCTTTGCCGAAGCTCTGTCCCTTAGGTTGTTGCTGGTCAAAAATAAAAACTATTTACAGCTAATCTTCGTTCAAATAACAAACTAGAACCTTAACAAAACAAGAACAACACAAGTATACATTCAGTTTTGGTTACTTTAATGTCCAAGTTCATAACTCTTTGCAACCAAAACACTAAACTAATTAAAGTTGTAATTTGTATGAATTGCAAAGTAAAAAAGTTGTTATAAAAAGAAATAAAAGTCAGCCTTTTTGTCTACTTGAGTATTGGAACCCATTTGATATTTTGATGCATGTTCATGCTCCATTTTTATCGGAATTTGCAATACTCAAAAGCATACAACAAATAAGTCTTGATACCGTACTTGCTTGTCTACCGTTATTGTCATAGATCTCATTGATCCAAAACAAAACAATGCTACACGATGATTACGGAACATGGTCCTACTTTGAGGAATCATCTTTTCAAGTGAGCTGTGTTGCATTCACATTTTTTATTTTTATTTTTATTTTTAAAGAAAATGATATTTCTTAAAAATCAATGAATCAAACTAAGAGAGAGAATTATTGTATTACATATGTCACATAATTATATTGGTAAAAGGATAAATAAGCACATTGAGTAAGATGACATAACATTGCTATTTTTTCTTCACACTATTGTTTATTCATGTGGAGTATTTAAAGACGCTTTTAGATAAACTAGCATTTTAACAGCGCAAATCATCGAGTTTGGAGTCGAATGTTATTTAATGATTTTTTTTTTCTTCCTTTCTTTCTTTTTTCTTTTTTTATTTTTTTATTTTTTTATATGAATATTGTTTAACGATTTTTTTATAATGGATGATGATTTCTAAAAGTTGAGAGTTTGTGTTTTTGAGATTGTAAGAAAATAATAAGTCATATTATTATATATATATATATAAATTTAAAAACTCATTAATTTTAGAGTAAATTGCAAAATATGTCCCTAAAGTTTGGCGAAATTGTAAGTTTTTTCTCAAACGTTTGGAAAGTGCAAGAATCGTCCATGTGAAAAAACCTTTGAGGCAAAAATCGTCCCTAGCTTCAAACGGCATTAACGGCATTCACTTTCTAGTGCACGTGAATTGTTCACGAGGTCCTTTTGGTCTTTTTATACCCTTTCCCATTTTAATACCTCACCCACCCATTTTTTTTATCCATGCTGCTACCATGTTTGATGTATTAAAAGGGAAAGGGTGTAAAAATGGATGAAAATATATAAGAACGGATGAAAACCTTTTTTTTTTTATTTATGTTTTGAAAACTTTTTTTTTTTTTTTTTTTTTTTTTTTTTTTTTAAATGGGTGCTTTGGGATTTTAAGTGGGTGGGTGGATATAAGTGATATTAGAATGGGTGTGTGGGTTATTAAAGTGGGAAATGATGTAAAAAGACCAAAAGTACCTCGTGTGCAATGCACGTGCATTGGAAAGTAGATGTCGTTAACACCGTTTGAAGCCAGAGACGATTTTTGCCCCAAAGGTTTACCACATGGACGATCCTTGCATTTTTCAAACGTTTGGGACGAAACTTGCAATTTTGCCGAACTTTAGTGATGATTTTTGCAACTCTTAATTTAAATATAGACATATTCAATTCAATACTTTAGTTATATTTCATTATTAAAACATCTGATTAATCTCAGTAATTTAATATGCAATTAGCGTAATTTTAAATTTTATTTTAATAATTACTAAGAATAAAATGTGTTTAAGTTTAAATCTCTAAATATAAAAAGTATCAAATACATTATAAGGAGTAGAGATATAGTTGTTAGTCAGTGTTTATTTATTTCTTGTTTGAAAAGCTAAGAATTACGAGTAGTTAGTTAGTGTTTTAGATTACTTAATTAAGAACTAGTGACGACCCGTGTACACACGAGTTTTTACATAAAATTTTATTTATCATTAATGAAAATTTATGTAAAGATTGCAAAAAAAATATATATATAAAATAATAATAATAATAATAATAATAATAATAATAATTATTATTATTATTATTATTATTATTATTATTATTATCCTGTTGTCTTAGGCTCTTAGCGAAGGACACTTGTTTCTTGCTTTTTTGTATATTCTTGACTTTTCTTTTAGAATGTATAGATTTTTTGCAATATACGCATGATCTTATTTTTTTTTTTTTATCTTGGTTTTGAATTTTGTGTTTCTCTCATTTTGTCACGCACAATATGAAGCAATTCTTTACAAGAATCTCAAACCAGATACAAATCATGTTAATAGACTCTACATATACGGAGTATTAGATTTGGGTTCATAACGTTTATAAACAATCACCCTTATAAAAGTTTATAACTTTAAATCGTCTACAACTTCTTTTACTTTATCTTTACTAGTTGAGTAGTTGTTACTAGAGAATATTTATGTTCTTTTAATTAAAGATAAAAGATTAAAAGTTACTCATCAAACTTAGATAAAGTTTTACAACGCATCCCCTAAAGGCTGAAACATGCCAAAAGGTTAACATCAAGTACTCGAGGTATTAAAAACTCTGTGTTATCAAATTTGTTGGCAACAATAAATGTAAATTGATATTTGGTGGGAGTACATCACTCAGACCCTTTCCCTTCACTAACTCTCAACCAATCCCCTTGCGCCACATCATCACCCACTTTTTTCTTCACTCACCCTTCACTCACTTCTTTTTTGGAGGCGCCACCTTACTCACCCTTCACTCACTTCCCTCTAACATGCAACAGTCAAAAAATAACATGCAACGTTCGAAAAATTTCTTCTTCCCGTGCGTGAGGTCTTCACTCAAATCCCCTAACCGTGCGGGGTATAAGTGGAGGCGGCGATGCTACCGTGAGGGGTTGCTTATCGCACCGCACCATACCATAATGCATGTACTCCCAGCACTCTAACGAGATGTGCATATTTGTTGACTCGATGTAAACTTGATCCGGCTATATACCAAAGCTTACACTTGATTCATATTTGTTTATTTGTTAAAAATAAAAATAAACAAATCAAGCAAAGAATCAATATATAAACATGCTTGTGATTGACTAAATGTATAGATTACTTAAATCATGTACATTTGCCATTGAATTGCCTTTTGTAATTTTGTTATTTTGGAGTTGGATATATATACAATGCACGGGTATAATGCTAGTCTTTTATGTTGCAAAAGATTATTTGGTCATAACCGGCCAGTTGTACATTTTCAAAAACTATCCAATGATGATGGTTTCAGATTTCCTTGTTTAGACCTTTTAGTGAAAAATGGGTATGGGAAATGTCTCTAGGTTTTCTTTGGAGCCCATTATTGATTTATCGAGTTAGAAGTTGTCGTTACTACAATAAAGTATTAAAAAAAATGTGTACATAAACATATATATATATATATATATATATATATATATATATATATATATATATATATATATATATATATATATATATATATATATATTTAGATTATTTGAATATAAATGAACAATGTGACATCGTTTACTAGCCATCAACACTTATCTAACTATATATTTAGTAACCGATTGCACGAAATATCTATCCGAATGTACATGTTGTTCCTTAGATGACTCCTGACATGTTAGCGAATATGACTCCTATCTTCTTCTCCATCCTAAACGCAGTCGCATAACATGTTCTTGTACCACAAACACACACAATTCATGTGAGTATCAAATATTGGTTTAGCAATCTCACATCAATTTAATGACGAGTTCTAGTTAAACTAATTTAGTAATTTTTCAATAGCGACCGGGTTTCAATACTTTGTTACCTTACGCTGCCATTCTTCTAATATTATTGAATAGCATGGCTAGGGGCTAAGATAACTCAAATGGGAGAGCCGTGTTATGGTCAGGGGCGGAGATAAAGGGGGTCCGGGGGTCACGTGACCCCCCGGCGAAAAAATTTGTAGTGTAAATTTTCGAAAATTTTCGGCTATTTTTGTAATTTGCCCCCCCCCCCCCCCCCAACGAACCAATTTTTAGCGTAGTTTATAAAAATTATCATATTTTTCCCCCTCGACAATAAAGTTCTGACTCCGCCCCTGGTTATGGTAACCTTATTGTATGGTTCAAAGAGCACTAGTGTATGTGATGCAAGTGAACGTGTACTAAAAAGCTTACTACTCTTAGATGATTATGTTATTTGTACATAATTCTTTTGTAAACAACATAGAAATGCACTGTATGAAGATTTTTCTAAACATGATATTTACCGAATCAAAATCGAGTTAACCGAATAAAAAGCAAATAAAAGAGACTAGATTCGATTCTTTTGCAACCCTATTATCAAGGCAACAAAAACAAGATCATGTTAAAATATCTTATTACAAGGACATAAACACTATTCAAACACATTATATAAGGTAGTCAAGTGTAAATTTTATAAAAAAAAGTAAAAAAACCCTATGTGGGCCCTACCATAGTCTTCTCCAATAAAAGCTGACAACACCTCACTTTACTCCCTCTCTTCTTTCAGAAGCTTTCACATCTCATCATTTACTCACTTGGCACACACACTAAATACACCTTCAAAAACACACACACAACCTTAAAACCTTTAAAAAAACATGCTCATACCTACAATGTAGGTTTATTTTTGTTAGCTATGTTTTTCGACCTTTTGGCTGACTAATTTACGGAGTTTACAAACATGGCTAAAATCAAAAAAAACACAACCACCACCTTCAGCATATGGTCATCATGCCGCCGCACGATCCTCAACACACTCCGGTGTGGTAGTCATCACCACCACCACCGTCGTCACACCACCACCCAAGAACCACCCAAAACAACCCCACCACCCTCAAAACCTAAAAAGTCTGAAAAGCTATCTGAGCTGCTGAAAATGTGTGAAATGTATGAAGAAGAAGAGGAAGAGGTGAGGAAAAAGGTGGCAGTGTTGGAGGAGATGAAGATGGTGGTGAAAAGGCTGCAATGTGGTGATGGTGGTGGGGCCCATGAGGTTAGGAGGATGTGTAAAGATGACCATGGTGGTGTGAGGATGAATTTTGGGTTGTTGGGTGTTATTCCACCTTTGGTGGCTATGGTTGATGATGGTGGTGGTGTGGAGAAGGTTGTGGCTTTGTATGCTTTGCTCAATCTTGGAATTGGCAATGATGAGTAAGTATTATGGTGTTTTTACTCAGATGTACGCAGTTTAACCGGAATATTGTATGGTTATTTCTAAACCTTTTGTTAAGCACCAAAAATGTACTTAGTGCGGTTTGATCTCAAGATCTTTAAAAGCCGTAAACATGGGGTGTTTGATTTCGACTTAATTGACTTAATATGAAAAAAACTGAATTAATTAAGTTATATGAAAACTGTTTGTTTGTAACTTAGTAGAGAAAGATGACTGAAAATATTAAGTAGTAAAACTGAGATTGTCGCATTAAGTAATATGTTAGTAATTAACATGATTTAATGAAAAAAATTAAACAAACAATACTTTTTGCCGAATGACAATTTTATTATGTTACAAATTTTGTTTGATTTTGTACTTTTACTTTAAAATGAGTAAATAACATTTATAGTGTCCAACAATTTAATTGAGTAATCAATTTTTGTGTAAGCACTTGGTTATTGGATATTGAAAGTTAAAGGCTTATGAAAAGTCGTGAAAAAAACAAAGTGAGTCACTAATTTTGTCTCATGAATTATAACTTTGCATTTTTTGAGAAAAGTTAGAAAATCGATATATAAGATTTAGTAAATGACTTTGTTTTTTTTACAGTTACAATGAACATTTTTAATAAACAATTTCAAGCCAATTTTTGGTGCTTAGATCTGTTCTTCATTTCATGGGTATGACTAAGTTTTGCTAAAAGTGTCAAACTTAAATAAATTTTCAGGAACAAAGCTGCCATTGTTAAAGCAGGATTAGTACACAAGATGTTAAATTTAGTACAGTCTCCTAATGAAGGTTTGCCTGATCCGGATCTGTCTGCGGCAATTGTAGCGAATTTTCTTGGGTTAAGCGCGCTTGACTCGAACAAACCAATCATTGGATCTTCAGGCGCCATCTCGTTTTTGGTCAAGACCCTCAAGAATGCAGCTGAAGGTAATATCAATTCACAAGTGGTTCAAGATTGTTTACGTGCACTCTACAATTTATCCATCTTGCCAACCAATGTTGCACCAATGATCGAGATTGATGAGTTTCTTTCGTTTCTGTTGAGCTCATTGGGAGATATGGAAGTGAGTGATAGGATCTTGTCAATTTTAAGCAATGTTGTGTCGACACCGGAGGGTAGGAAGGCGTTGAGTGGTGTTCATGACTCGTTTCACATATTAGTGGATGTTTTAAGTTGGACTGATATGCCTGATTGTCAAGAAAAAGCGACGTACATTTTGATGGTGATGGCTCATAAGTCGTATAGAGATAGACAAGCCATGATCGAGTCAGGGGTTTCATCTTCCCTCCTTGAGTTAACGCTTTTAGGTAGCACATTAGCACAGAAACGAGCTTCACGGATTTTAGAGATTTTAAGGATTGATAAAGGGAAGCAAGTGTCTGAAACCTTTGTAGGAAGCACAGGTGCGAATATTTCAGCGCCCCTGTATGGGTCTGCTGATTCTGGATCACCGCACCCTTTAAAGGATGCACAAGACGATAGGATGATGAGTGACGAAAGTATGGCTGTCAAAAACTTGGTACAGCAAAGTTTGCATAGCAATATGAGGAGGATCGTGAAAAGGGCGAATTTACCTCAAGATTTCGTGCCATCCGAGCATTTTAGATCACTCACATCTATCTCAACTTCAAAGAGTTTGCCATTTTGATCATAAAAAATATGTATCTCTACCTCACTATTAGATTAAGCTTGTGTTTATTATGTCTTATGTATGGTGTCTTTTGTTGTTGTTGGTCTTAGAATACTATACTAGAATGGCCAATGTTTTTTGGGATCTACATATTTATTGTAGAAAATAGAATCTTTAGTGTACAATTTTTATCTAGTTACTACACACCTTGAATCTTGATCATGAAAATCACATTGAATGGGCTTGTGGTCCACTGGGCATGTCTTATTCAGTTAAGCGTGCTTAGTGGAGAGTAGTACCGGTTTGGGTGACCAAACCGGGAAGTCCTCCCTTGTGGACCACTGCCCTGTCGGTACGATTTCAAAGTCCTTCAATGAAGGTTTCAACCCACAAGGGTTCGAATCTGGAGAAGGCAGGGTTTACTTCAATTTAAGTGTCGTGCCTTCGGGCGGCTTAAGTTGAAGGTTTTCCCCCCATCGGGTTTCAAATTGGACATGGATTTCCCAAAAAAATGAAAGTCAATTTTCAAAAAAAATGAAAATCACATTGAAAGTCACTAATGGTCAAAAAAAATGAAAATCACATTGAAAGTCACTAATGGTCAATGCCTTGCATTGCACAGAATAAAAAATAGGGTAAATTGCAAAAATGGTCCTTCATGTTTCACGAAATTGTAAAAATGGGACCGAGACAAAAAGTAGCGAAAAAAAGCCACCCACGTTCCACATTTTCGCAAAATCGCCACTGAGAGCCATTTTCCGTTAACTTTTCCGTTAAGTGCCATGTCACTAGGGGTAGTATCGTCATTTTACTGTTCCAAATCTATCCACTGTTTTCTTTAATGGAGATGGTCACAAAGATGTCAATTGATTCAGGGACTATATTTGCAATTTAGGTTTGATCTTTTATTTTACTTCACCACTACCACCACCCTTTACCAACACCACCACCCTCTACCGTCGCCACCACCACCACCACACAACCAACACCACCACCCTCTACCACCACAATCACCACCATCAAATCCCTTTTTCTTAAAAATAAAATTAAATGCACCATCAAACCCAGATTTTTATGAATTTTAACATTCAAAAACATTGATTCACTTTATGTATCAATTATTAAATGCAGAAAAATTAAGGGTGTAGTATCTAGCAACCATATATTACAAACATACATAAACATCTAATGAGAAAGCAGAGAGAGTTTGTGAAAGATTATTTCATTCATTGAAAAATGAGGGTTACAACAGTTTATATACACAATAGTCTTGCCGGGAAAAACTCTAACATACTTTTAAAAGAGTTGACCCGCATTGACTTTTCTATCTAAGCTAAGAATCAACTAAGCCACACTACTGCTCTATACAATCTACTTATTTACATAGCATTACAAGTTACAAGACATTTGTGGTGGTGTAAGTAGTTGCATGAAGTCAGTGAAGAGATGATCCTCTTTGATCCATTGTATAGCTGTACCATCTTCATTGTTGGCAGTATTGACATCTTTGTGACCATCTCCATTAACAGGAAAGAGAAAGCAAGTCGCATATGCAATTGTTATAGCATGAAGCCTCCTCTTCAGTTGATTCTGGAGATAAAAAGTCACAGTAATTTTATTATTTTTCAGGTATTTGAATGTCACTAAACTACTAAAGTATTGGCCACTAGACATTGAAATAAGACTCATAATTAAATACATACCTTCAGAGAGATACGTCTTGCAATAACCCTTCTCAATGCTGATAAGATCCCAGCTAAGATGGGAGCTATCATGCTCTTCAGATCCAACACGTGTTCTGTTTGACCCTCACTCTCTAGGCTATCACTAAATGGTATTTTCTAGTTAAGGCTATCATAAAAGCATACAGGTCCTTTTGTTTATTGTGGTAAAATAAAAAAAATAATAATATCAGATTACAACGATTTTGAGAGGATATAGAATGGAGAGTGTGTGGCCATGGCCCATCCTTGAGACAAGAAGTAAAAAATAATTATTCCGCTGTTAAGTGCAACCAACAGCAAATCTAGCATACATCAAGTCATCAACTATGTCACACAGTTGTCAAACACTTGCTGCTAAGCGATATTCAGATTTTTTAACAAAAATGAAGCAGAAAACATAGCCAAAATCATGTTATAATCAGCCATCCAGCATATACTACCCTTATAGATGGCCATATTCTGCGAGAAAGGTCCTCCAAACATGTGGGTAGACCTATGTTCCCATTTTGGGTTCAAGAGAGGGGAGTGATGATCACGTTGTATCTGTTGACATAAATAATGTATGAAAACGTTATTTATATTTTTCGATATCTCTATATTTTGACGATCACAAAATGTAAACTCGTCAATCGTTTGATTACTACGTAAACAAGTATTAAGCTAGTCTATATCACTATATCCAACTTAATCACTTAAGGTATGGATAAACAAGTGCTTAATACATCTCATGATCAAAGGGGTATTTAATTAACTAATACAAAGTTTATTTAATTATATAATCTTATTATATATTTTTGAAAAACACTTTTGGTAATAAGGAAAAATGTTTTAATCATACTAAATATATGATTTCAAATATTTAACCAAAATCAGTTAGTTTTTCACCAAATAAACTTTCCCCACTAAAAGACAGGTTTTCTGGCCGTTACAGTTGGGCGGCCCCCTTAATTATAAGGGGCGGTCCCCTTAATTTTAAGGGGGCCGGCCATGCTTTAAGGGGACCGGCCAGGCTCCCCTGTCAGAAACTGTCAGATTTCTTCCCCTATAAATACCACCTTAATTCTGGAATTTTTCCTCACCTTTTGCACGAAATTTTCAGATCTACAATCATCTTAAACCCATCAAAAACCCTTTGATCATTTGTATATTAATCCTTGTTTCAAGTGATTCAATCCCTCATCATCCATTCTCATTCTAAGTGCAAAAGAAGAACTCTCTACAACCAAGTTTAAGAAGTGTTGAAGAGTTGTTGTGTATAGTGTATATATATATATTCATTTGTGAATATTGTGTTGTGCTTGTTATTATTTGTTTAGAAGATATAGAAGTTGTGTAGATAATAGAAGTTGATTAGTAGTGAAGTAGGATAGTTGTGAAGATTGGTGTGTAGAAGAAGGTGTGTAGAAGATTGGTGTGTAGAAGAAGGTGTGTAGAAGATTGGTGTGTAGAAGCTTGGTGTGAAGATTGGTGTGTAGATTGGTGTGTAAATTGGTGTGTATATTGGTGTGTACGGTTTTCTCCGCCATAAGGGAGTTTGTTGACATAGTGAAGAAAACTCTCGAGTAGGTGACTCGGGGAGTGGAGTAGGAACAAGGAAGGTGTCCTTGTAGCCGAACCACTATAAATCTTTGTGTTGTGGTTTGATCTTTCTAACTCTTCTCATTACTTATTTACTTATCTTTACTATATTAGTTTTGTTAGTTAGTTATTATACAAATTGATCATATAGTGCAAGTATTGAATTCACATAAACTAGAATCGAAGATTTTTAAAACAAACTTGTACTTATAAATTTTAAAAGGACGTAAAACTATTCAACCCCCCCTTCTAGTTTTCCACAATTGGTATCAGAGCCACGTCTAGCAAGATTTTTAAAATATATTGTATTTTAAAACTTGTAACGATCTATGGAATCTGAAAAATATTTAGAAGGGCAATCTATGCAAAGACCACCACTATTTGAAAGTGATGGATTTTTATATTGGAAAAATCGATTCGAAACTTATGTGAAATCAAAAGATCTAGATCTTTGGCATGTTATTACCAATGGTGATTTTTTACCTATTCAAAATAACCCTGAAACTAAGAAAGATGAAATCGTACCTTTTGAAAAACAAAATGATGATTTAAAAAGAAAACTTGCTAAAAATAATGAAGCAAAAATGGTTATTTATAATGCGCTACCACGTAAAGAGTACGAAAGGATCTTTATGTGTGAAACCGCAAAAGAAATTTGGAACTCTTTATTAATAACTCACCAAGGTAATAATCAAGTCAAAGATAACAAAATAGATCTACTTGTTCAACAATATGAGCAATTCACGATTCCGGAAGAGGAATCAATTGATAATGCTTTTGCTAGATTTAACACTATCATCACAAGTTTAAAAGCACTTGATGAGAATTTCTCTAGTAAGAATTTTGTTAAGAAATTTCTTAGAGCTCTTCATCCAAAATGGCGAGCTAAAGTGACGGCTATTGAAGAATCAAAGAATTTGTCAACACTACAACTTGATGAATTAATTGGAAATCTGAAAGTCTACGAAGCAATTATAAAGAAGGACTCTGAAATGGTTAAAGGAAAACGTGAGCAAAGCAAGTCAATCGCCTTGAAAGCTAGAAAGGAATCCAACAACGAAGATAGCTCATCTTCCGAAAGCGATGACGAAGAATATGCCATGGCCGTAAGAGACTTCAAGAAATTCTTCAAAAGGCGAGGAAGATTTGTTAGACAACCACACGATGAAAGAAGAACATCTCAAAAGAATAATGATGACAAGTATAGCAAGAATGAGAGAAAGTGTTTCAAGTGTGGTGATCCGAATCACCTCATTGGAAAATGTCCAATGATGACAAGAGATCAAAATCAAAGAGCATTCGTTGGAGGTGCTTGGAGTGATAGTGATGAAGATGAGAATGAAATAACAAAGGATGAAAAGTGTCTCATGGCCAAATCATCAAGTGAGGTACGTTCCGAATCCGAATACTTTAGTGATGAAAATCTATCATTAGATGAAAAAGATTTAGATAGTGAATACAATAGATTATGTAAAATAGGACAACTAGTTATGGCTAAAAATAAATCACTAAAATACATAAACAACCAACTAGAAAATGAAGTGCTTGAACTAAAAATTAAAATACGTCAACTTGAAAAAGGAAAAGAAATTGTTGAAGAATGTAAAACATGTCAAGAGCTTAAAAGTGAAAACAACATACTTAAGGATGAAATTTGCAAACTTGATAAATTTGAAAATAGTAGTAACTCACTTAGTAAAATTATAAGTATTCAGAGAATATCAGGAGATAAAACCGGACTAGGATTTAACTCAACTGAATCTTCAACAAGTGGAGCTAAAAACATTAAATTTGAAAATGAACCAAAACCTTCAATACTTAATCCCAAACATTTACTCATAAAAAATAAAATAATACCTATAGCTAGTAATGAAGAAATAAAACCATTTTATAAACCATCTTTAAAAACCGAAGTTGGATCATCTAAATCTAAAACAAGATCTAAAACTCCACCACCTAGGAAACCAAATAATTCATATCCTAGACCTAAAACACCTCAATCAAGAACAAACCATAATAGACGAAACTTTAACTATAATCAACAAATGTGGAACTTCAATCCGTGGGGAGTGTTTCCACCTTATATGCATCCAAGTCAAATACAAAACATGTTCGGACCAAATAACTTTGGACAAATGAAACAATGGGCACCAACGTAAATAATATTCGCCATCCAAACATGGAACTTTTCATTGTCACCTCTTGTCCGATTTACTTCTTGAAGACCTTGAAGATTAACGCATTAAAGACAAAAGGTACACATTTCCTTTTAAGTTCCTTGTCTAGATATGCATGCTTAGTTTAGTGTGTTATATGTATGTGATTTTACTTGACTTATTAATCTCTATCTTCTTCTATATTATATCTAAATATACATATATACATATATATATATATATATTTATATACTTAGCTATATTTAGGATCTTATAACCTAGGAAATTCATTTGTTGATTTTCTAGAACTAGAGATTGTTCGTTTACGAACATCTCTTTTCCCCTTTTGCCTTATTGAACTTTAATGTTCAATCAACACTCATGCTGATGAAGTGAGATGAGTCGAAAAATCTATGGATGAAACAAACTCCCGGCTTCCATTGCATACGTCTCCCTCCTATGTTCTCGTCTTATAAGCCCATACTAATAAAATACATATATATATATATATATATATATATATATATATATATATATATATATATATATATATATATATATATATATATATATATATATATATATATATATATATATATATATATATACTTATGAACTTTCCACAACGTTCTCGTGTACTTGACAACTTGATAAATTTCATCCGAAATGATCAAGAAAATTTAATTGGCAAATTGTTGATTAAAAGTGTCAAGTAATTCCTTTCGTGCGAATACCCTCCAACGTATTTTTGATTAAATATAAATCTAATACATACATATGAATAAATATTTTTTTTTTTGCTCTTTCCAGAAACCAAAATCACAAAAATCGATTTTTGGAGGGCGGCCCCCTTAATGTTTAAGGGGACCGGCAGCCAAATGAAGGGCGGCCCCCTTAATGTTTAAGGGGACCGGCCATCTGATTGATCAAGCCCGTTTTTCTCCTTTTTTCCTTTTGCCAAACACTCCACTTTTTCACATACCCCTTCCACTGCTTCTGCTGTAACGAAAACCAAAACCCAAAAACCTCTCAAATCACTTCCAAATCACATAATTCGGGTTAATTCGCAAAGGGCAAATTCATCTAACACAATCACCATTACTTATTGTAAGTTTTTCATAACACATTTCATCTAATTTCATCTTATTTGATCATACTCATGATTATGCATGTTTTATAAAATTCGTCAAATTTCATTATTTCTTTCGAATTAAGCCTTAAAACTCCATAACCAAATGCTTCCCTTAGGATTAGGATGATTTATCAACACTAGAAACTAGTTATTATGAACTGTCATGTCGAAATTTTTTTTTAATTTCATACACTCCTTTTCAAAATTTTAGTAAACACATTGTTGAATAATGATTTGAAAACGTGTTAAAACTAATCACATTGTACGTTTGTAACTTGTAAAACTTGAAATTACATTTTTCGACTAAGAAAAATTATATTGGTTCACAATATAGGGGTGTTTGGATTATGTCCAAATAATATCGAAACATAGTCATTATAATTTTTATAAAACTTTGTTATAATTATAAATCTTAAAATTGTTTATCGAACTCGTCAAGATATATAATTCATATGTATATTGATGCACTTGAGTTATAAGTCACTAGTTAAGGGAGCGTTTGGTTTATTACTAAAAATGACATTTTTAAGTAAAAATACAAACCATCTTTTTCAAAAACAAATCACATGCATAAGAAACTCGCAAGAAATAGCTAGTTTTACAATCTAATGTAAATCTAGTAAATTTCATGATATATTAAGATGTTTAAAGGGGCGTTTGGATTTGTCCATAACTACTAATTAAACATCGTAAAGTATATCTAGAACGAGTTAAAAACAATATTAAGGAACATGGTAATCTACTTCTTAGGATTAGTAACGAAGTACGTTTACGTTCCAACATAAGCCTTGACAATAAACATATATTTTTATCTTTCTTTATATTTATTTTGGTCTTTTTGAATTGTTGATGTGTTTAGGTGAAAATGCCCAAAGCAACTACCGAAGATCTTTCTCACACTAAAAACTACATTCCCAAAGTTTCTCAACTCCCTACCACATCTCCTTCCATTGGACTTATCTATCGTCAAATTGAAGATAGAAATATTCATGAGGGACGTGTAGTAGATCTTGCTTTTGCTCAATCCGAGTACATAAATCGCTTGTTTTCAAGCATCAACTTCAATTGTCTTTATGAAATAAATGAACCTATTATTCCTCGCTTCATTATGGATTTCTATAGCCAAGTCACCGTCCAAACCAATGATCTTGGTTTCATCACCATCTCTTTCATGATTCAAAATGAATTTATCACCCTTACTCTCGAACAATTTGGTCATATCCTCCAAATTCCATTTAGAGGTCAAGCCGTTTTCTCAAACGAGTGGGACCTCGAATCTCTTAATCGCTATCGACCAACCTTCGGTCCATATCTCGACGAAATTCCTCATCCCGACGAAATTCGTCAAGTCCTTGGTATAGATCGTGCCACCACAAGTCGAAAAATAAAATCCAAAAACGTTCAAATTTCTCCATACCAACTTCTCCTCAAAGAATTAAGCCCACACATGAAGCGTTGGGAAGAACTCATTCGTGAGAATGCGTTTGGTACTGGAGGTCACCGGGACCATCTCCCGGCTAGCCTTGCTCACATGTTGTATTGTATAGCTGTCGAAATGCCGTACAATTTGGCCTACTTCTTTATCAAACGGATTGAGTGTGCTAGAAAAACTCCCAAAGCCAACCTTCCATATGGAATGTTCCTTACTCGTATCTATCGTCATGTTATCGAGTACTACCCCGATCTTGACAATAGTATTTATGAGTCCATCTACCCCACTCTACGTACTCTCGCTCTAAAACAAGCTCGACGAACTCGAAGTGACAAGGGTAAACCTCGTCGTCATAGCTTTCATGGATCATCCTCTAGGCAAGATGATGACGATGAGGAGGAAAACATCGATGATGTTAGTACCCCTTCGTTTTCTGAGTTCGTTGACAATTTAGAGGATCTAGACTATCCCAACTATTCTACTCCATCTCCAAGTGATCAAACTGAAGAAGTGCTTCATGAACGAACTACCGAGATGCTTAGAAGACAAAAGAGCTTGCACGAAGAAGTTAGAGGTGGCTTCAAATCTATTGGGAAGACTTTGAAGGGGATCTTCGGGAAGAAAAAGAAATGATATGGTCGGATTATGTTTGTTTAACAATGTTTTATTTTTATGTCTTGTGTGTTATTTGTCCGAAGTTTATTCGGAAATACTTGTCATTTGAATATGTGTTTAGGATGATATCTTGATATTTTTATGCATGTTGCTCTTGATCTATATATATGTTTGCATGATTAGTTAATGGTTATATAACTATATGACATGTATGCTTTCTAATAAACCAAGACAAATGTGAAATGTCCAAATTGAGCTTGCTGCACATTCAAACCAGAACATAACATCTTTCCAGAAAATTTTTTGAAAATTTTTGGTTTCTGGGTCGTCAGATGGGCGGCCCCCTTAAATCATAAAGGGCGGCCCCCTTAAAATTAAGGGGACCGGCCACCATTTAAGGGGACCGGCCATCTGAAACAGTTTTTACACTGTTTTCTTTTGCATCATGTGTGCCCTTTTGCTAGTCCCAGCTACCATTACTCTTAAAAACCAAACTAATTTTGGAATATAACATTACAATTTCAAAATAATTCCACTTCTAAACATGTTTTCCCACTATATAATCCCCATGCATGTTTAATTCATAATTCATCATCCTCATCACTCATAAACCATCATCATGTCATCACCAAAAACTTCCCATTCAAACAATGCCAAGAAACAAAAACTTGTCATTATACCACCCAAACAACTCTTCATTGATCTTACAAATGAAGACAACACCACCCCATCACCACAACCTCAATGTTCATCTCCTAGTGCACCAAATGCACCCTCCAAAACACCCTCTACAAATGGACATTCTACTTCCTCCATACCATCCACTTCATCCATTAATGACTACATAAACACCCACTTATCCTCTCCACCAATGGTTCAACCATCACAACCTACCAATGAACACTCCACCCTTGCACTCACTCTCTCATTATCACCATTAACACCTCTTGATGCACATTTCTCATCATCTCCTATCAACCCACCAACCTATAACCCCGTCCCATGGAGCTTACTTGAAGCTCATGGAGACACTTGCCTTTGTTGCATTCACAACCGAACAATTGTGTTCGGATTAAGAGATGAGATCCAATACATGTTTTCTCATATTGAAAACATGTTGCATCAACCACCAACAACAAACACAACACCTCCACCACCATCAACAAACACACCTCCACCATCACCATCTCCATGTTCACCATCCATTCCTCCCAATTAAACATGTATGGTGGTTCACAAATAAAAGTATGTTAAACCTTTTTGGATGGCAAGCTCTAAAGAGGACTCTCATGTTTAAGACTTGGTTTATTATTTCTATGATGATTGTAAGCCTTTAAAGGCTTTTGTTAGTTGCATTACCTATTTCACTTATTGATGTAATGCTTGATTTTATTTCACTTATTAATGATATGGTTATGTTTAGTTTACACTTTTGCGTGCTATATACATATATATGTCCCTTGCCACTAAATATTTTTGCAAGATATCCATATCTCGATTCCTTTTGGCCTCAAAACGAGGGGGAGCTTACATCAAGGGGGAGCTTCCATTAACACGGGATAACCTTTTTTATGCTAACAAAAAGGGGGAGAAGTGATATAAACTCACTCTAATACTTGTATATAGACTAATTTTCGACTAATGAGTTTAAATTTTGTAATCATCAAAAAGGGGGAGATTGTTGACATAAATAATGTATGAAAACGTTATTTATATTTTTCGATATCTCTATATTTTGACGATCACAAAATGTAAACTCGTCAATCGTTTGATTACTACGTAAACAAGTATTAAGCTAGTCTATATCACTATATCCAACTTAATCACTTAAGGTATGGATAAACAAGTGCTTAATACATCTCATGATCAAAGGGGTATTTAATTAACTAATACAAAGTTTATTTAATTATATAATCTTATTATATATTTTTGAAAAACACTTTTGGTAATAAGGAAAAATGTTTTAATCATACTAAATATATGATTTCAAATATTTAACCAAAATCAGTTAGTTTTTCACCAAATAAACTTTCCCCACTAAAAGACAGGTTTTCTGGCCGTTACAGTTGGGCGGCCCCCTTAATTATAAGGGGCGGTCCCCTTAATTTTAAGGGGGCCGGCCATGCTTTAAGGGGACCGGCCAGGCTCCCCTGTCAGAAACTGTCAGATTTCTTCCCCTATAAATACCACCTTAATTCTGGAATTTTTCCTCACCTTTTGCACGAAATTTTCAGATCTACAATCATCTTAAACCCATCAAAAACCCTTTGATCATTTGTATATTAATCCTTGTTTCAAGTGATTCAATCCCTCATCATCCATTCTCATTCTAAGTGCAAAAGAAGAACTCTCTACAACCAAGTTTAAGAAGTGTTGAAGAGTTGTTGTGTATAGTGTATATATATATATTCATTTGTGAATATTGTGTTGTGCTTGTTATTATTTGTTTAGAAGATATAGAAGTTGTGTAGATAATAGAAGTTGATTAGTAGTGAAGTAGGATAGTTGTGAAGATTGGTGTGTAGAAGAAGGTGTGTAGAAGATTGGTGTGTAGAAGAAGGTGTGTAGAAGATTGGTGTGTAGAAGCTTGGTGTGAAGATTGGTGTGAAGATTGGTGTGTAGATTGGTGTGTAAATTGGTGTGTATATTGGTGTGTACGGTTTTCTCCGCCATAAGGGAGTTTGTTGACATAGTGAAGAAAACTCTCGAGTAGGTGACTCGGGGAGTGGAGTAGGAACAAGGAAGGTGTCCTTGTAGCCGAACCACTATAAATCTTTGTGTTGTGGTTTGATCTTTCTAACTCTTCTCATTACTTATTTACTTATCTTTACTATATTAGTTTTGTTAGTTAGTTATTATACAAATTGATCATATAGTGCAAGTATTGAATTCACATAAACTAGAATCGAAGATTTTTAAAACAAACTTGTACTTATAAATTTTAAAAGGACGTAAAACTATTCAACCCCCCCTTCTAGTTTTCCACAGTATCGGGATGTTATACAAAGTCATATCACTCAAAAAGTTACAACCTCAACGAAGATATAAACAGCAACTTTTGGGGCACCTTTGGTTAAAAGTATAACTAAACATCTTAAGCCACACTAAACACTGACATCTTGAGATAGAAACCAACCAAATGTAACATTTACCTTTTTCCAGATATTCCCCCTCCTCCCATACAATACTGCAGAAAGCACACCAAGAACAGCACCTGAATACTCTGCCAATATAGCCCTGAAATTACACTTAGTACTTAGGGTGTCACAACCAAACTACAAAGCATAAATGAATTGGAATAGACATTGGAGAATGAATAAGGGTTATTTTTGCTACAAAGATTATGAGTTATGATGAATAAGCTCATAAGCTCTTGCTTAGCATTTGAATTGCCTTACAATAATAATCTAATAAAAAAGAGCTTCCAATTGAAACAATTATAATTCCTCCAACTGGCGTAAATAAATCTATAAGCCTAAGCTTATCCAAACACTATAACAGAAACAGCTCCTAATTTGGGGACAAACACGCAGTTTTCGATAACCAAAATTACTTATTTGAACTCATCTCTAACCTAAAACCCTTGATCCCATAAATAAGCTTAAGCAAACACCCCTTAATGCTAATAATTAACAAACTATTATCATACAGTGATGGGAGAGCGAACAAGTTGACCGCGAACAAGGCCTTCGGTACCATCCATAGCAATAGTCCAACGCCAAATCTTACATCGGAGGCAATCCCTCACTAAATCTCACATCAACAACAGCACCAATGACCTGGCACACCTGTCCGATAGATCCAGCTCCAGTAAACTCATCAGAGATCTTCCCGTCGTAGGATTTGGAAACAGGTGGTGCTACTGCTGGTGGCGATGGTGATGGTGACGTGGTAGTGGTAGAGGTCGAGAAGATGCGTTACTGATGCAATAAATCTCACATCTACAAATTGAATGAGATGATACAAGAAAAACATTTAATTTAGCCGACCTAATACTTATATGGTGACGTGGTAGTGGTAGAGGTGGAGCTACTGCTGGTGGCGATGGCGATGTGAAAGTGTGAAGATAAAAGAATTTGTAGAGAGAGAGATGCAAAAAGAGATGCAAAAGACTTTTCAGAGATGATAAAAGAATTAAAGAAAACAGTTGATAGATTTGGAACAGTGAAATGATGATAATGCCCCCTGTGACATGGCACTTAACGGGAAAGTTAACGGAAAATGGCTCTCAGTGACGATTTTGCGAAAATGTGGAACGTGGGTGGCTTTTTTGCGCTACTTTTTGTCTCGGTCCCATTTCTGCAATTTCGTGGAACGTGAAAGACCATTTTTGCAATTTACCCTAAAAAATAACATACAAGCAATCACCATGTGAAGAAAAATACAAGTCTTAGTAGTATAATTGTTGTTGTTATAGAAAAGGACTATCTACAAAATAAATACATGTACAAGTGTACATATTCCTAGGGGTAAAGTACATAGAATAACAACGTACTTTGACAATTTTACCGAGATGAAACACTAACTTTTTTATTACCATTTAAGCCAACCAAACTTATTTTCTATGTCTTAATATGAACAAAAGTATATATCTGCTTTTCCAGGTAATATATGTTTTTTTCAAATGTTTTATAATTCCACTTGTATGCCTACATGGCATATTAGAATTACCCGGAAAAAAAAACCCCGAACCAAACCCGATTATATTCCCCCTTTTTAAAACCCATTTGCTCATTTACCCCCAAATCAAAAACACGCAAATCATAAACCCTAATTTCTAATCCAAGATGTCAATTAATTGCGATTGCGGGCTTCCTCTAAAGTGTCACACCTCTTGGACCCCTTCAAACCCTGCAAGACGTTTCGTTTGTTGCCCTAACAGATTTGTAAGTTGATCTAATGTTGATTGTGTAAATCTTTTATGCTAACATCACTTAATTTTAATTGCAGAAAACAGGGGTAAAGAAGTGTTTGGCATGGGATTGGTGTGATCCTGAACTATACAATCAATGGTACAAACATCACTTGTATGAGATGTACAAGACCTTGACTCCTTATGGAAGGGTTCAAGTGCAAGAAGAAGTAACAAGCCAAGAGAGACTTGCTGTTTTGGCTGTTGAAATGGAGCAACTAAAGGTTCAAATGAAGAAAACTCAAAAAAGTAGCTTAATTATGAAGGCAATTGTTATCTTGTTTGTGTTGGGTTGGTTTCTGTTTTAGTGTAATAGGGTTAGGTTTGTAGTAGCAGGTTTGTGTTGATGTTACTGATGCAACCAACAAATTTTCATGTAAAAGGGTTAGGTTTGTAGTAGCAGGTTTGGTTGTAATAGCATGTTGGTTGTAGCAGGTTTAAGCATGTTGGATTTTTGTAGGTTTGGTTGTAATGTACTAAACACTTGTAATGGGTGTCCCTTTATAATGAAAAGGATTTTGTACTCAAATTGCACAAAGATGTTGCTGATGCAAGTGATAATATAATATACTGCAAATACGAAATGTATAATATACTGCAAATAGATTAAAATACTGCATAATTGGTTCATTCAAGGTGGTCAAAAGCCACTTAAAGGTGCTTTACAAAAGATACCACAAAGCATGTGCCCACATGCTTTTTTGTCCACCAATACTGTCCAAAAGTAAACCAACAAATATGCAGAAATCCATCCTAAATATTCATTACAGACCATTAGAACATAGTTATAATCCTAACATACTTAAACTATTCAGAATCAGAAACTGCAAATGCTTTGTCAGGGATAGAACCAGATCCTTGTTGGTCAAACTGATATGCTTTGCTCATCTGCAAGTTCTTGATTCTTTCAGATCTGCCACGGTTCTTGTGATAAATCCTTACACCATCCACATATGCCTTCTCCATCCACTTGTTCATGTTCTTTCTCTTTTTTGGTGTTTCAGTTGGTGATGAAGTGGCTGTATCAACTGCTTTGCCTTTGTCACTAACAATTTTTGATGTTGCTGATGCAGAATCTTGAGTTGGTGGTTGTTCTTGTGTACCAACTATGACAGACTCTTGAGTTGGATGATAAGGGTTGTTCTGACCAAGTAGCTGTTGTGGAATGATTCTGTTGTAAGGTTCTTCTTCAAGCATGTCTTCTATTCCATTCTCAGCAAATAACCTCCTTTTTTCTAAATATTTTTCTTCTCTTATTTTATCAGCTAACTCTTGCTCCTTCCTTTCCTCTCCTTCAATAAATTCTCTGAATATTTCTTCATCTTGTTCCATTTGTTGTATCTGTTTTAGCAGTACATGGTTAGCTACACCATAGTTATAAATGTGTTAAACATTAATACAATTGAATGTTAAATTTACCTGTGCTTTTGTTAGACCACCATTCTGTTGCTCCTTCATTGCCTCATCTTCCATAAATTCTGTAAATACTTCCTCATCATGTTCCATTTGTTGTCTTTGTTGTAATGGTATATCATCATATGAACTGACATTCCACATGTTAATTGCAGCTGCACCTCTACCACCTCTGCCACCCCTACCACCCCTACCACCTCTGCTACCCCTACCACCTCTGCTACCCCTACCACCCCTACCAGCTCTGCTTGCACATTGACCATGTCCAGTTTCCCTATTTCTTCCTGGTTGCTTTTTCTCAGTTTGAGGTTTAGGTTGTGTTGGATTTTTACACCCTGCCTTGTTATGCCCCTTTTGCCAACAATTTGAACAAGTCATAATCCTACCAACCCTACTAACTTGAACACCATTATTCTCATCTTGTGCTTTCCTTCTAGCCTTTTGAGGTCTACCAGGCATCTTTCTAACTAGTAGGGGTAAAGGTGGTTTGTCATTGGTCTTTTTCCAGGTTTTTGATCCCCATACTGGGTTAATTGAAAACTGATAAGCACTAAACCATTTATCTTGACTATACCAATGACTCACACCTTCATCACTTTCTTTGCCCATATGCATATAGCCTGCTACAGCATGCACACATGGGACACCACATAATTCCTAATGCTTACAAGAGCATACCTTATGTAGTAGATTCACAGCATAACTCTCATCTCCTTTCCTGACTTCAAGAACTTGGAAACCACTAGGATATACATCCCAATACCTAAGAAGATAAAAAAACAATAATTAAAACAGGATGTTTACCTTTTGAAAGTCTTAACTGTTTAATCTTTGTTATATACCTTTGTGTATTTTCCTGGATACTTAGCCTCTTCCTTACACTTGGTGTGATGGTGTCTTCCAAAGAGAATGCTTTCTTGTTCATGGCAACCAACCTTTGCATTACGTAGAGCCTGATGTCTTCCAGCATAGTAATTATAGGTCTTGATCTAGGGCCCAAAATTGCTCTGTTAAAACTCTCAGATATTCCATTCTCAAATGATGCACATTTTCTATCCAATGCAAAGAATGCTCTACTCCATGATTTAGGGTTTCTTTCAATAAGCCAATCATAAGCTGCCTGATCAATCTGTTTAATTTGCTCCATGTAAAACTCAAATTGTTGTTCTAACGTACTTGATGCAGCAGTCCAGAACAGCCTTTGATATTGAACACCAGAAAATTTCTTCTTGAAATTTGCATATAAATGCCTTGTGCATTTTCTATGCTCTGCATTTGGTAACCAATCTCTCACTGCATCTAACAAACCCTGATTCATATGAAACATATTCTTAGTACAATGTAGTTAATACAGTATAGACATAGTAAAATTTATGCAAAATAAGGTTACCTTATGGGAGTCTGAAATGAGTGTAATGCCCTGACCATCATTCAAACAAAGATCATTAATTAACAGAGATATGAACCAACCCCAGTTCTCTGCATTTTCTACCCTAACTACAGCCCATGCAATGGGATACATTTGATTGTTTGCATCCCTTCCCATGGCTGTGAGTAATTCACCTCTACATGTATGTTTCAAGAAACATCCATCAAGTCCAATTACCTTCCTACAACCTGCTAGCCATCCATCTTTTACCCCTTTGAAACAAATGTACATCCTTTTAAACAACACATTGCCATTAGAAGATGTGTCCACATCTAATCTTCATGTGGACCCAGGGTTGGTTTGTAAAACAGCATTTCTATACTCATATAGTTTACTGTAATGCTCTATTAGACCCCCTTCATGCTCATATAATGCCCTCTGTTTTGCCCTTTTACACTGACCTAAACTGACATCTATCTTAAATTTCACTCTAATGTCATCTTTCATTTTTCTGTATGGTATATCAGGATCAGCTATGATTTCTTTTGAATACTGGCCTGCAATCCACTTATAGTTGACAAGAGCACCCAAGTTGTAGTTCCTAGAGCATTTATGATTAGGTATGAGGGACTTTATTTGGAAAGAATGCTCATTGGACATCCATGTAGCATACAGTCTAAAAGGACAGCAATTACCACTCTTTAAAGCTGAAATCTTCTTCTTCTTAACTGGTTTCTTTTTGACCTTTTGCCTCTTTCTTTTACTTGTACCCTCCCCACAATCATTTCTAACAACAATATCACCCTTATTCACTAGAGCTTTTTTCTCATTTCCCATCAACCTATTTTTGTCACCTTTTTTAGCTGCACATCTGCCCTCATCAACATTCCTACCACAGTATACCAACACAGACCTCCAGTCATTCTTCATATACCATAACTGATAACCATTTGCTACACCATAGTTGGCCAAGGCAAATTTGAGTTGTTGAGAGTCCTCATACCTCATACCTAACATGGGTTTCATCTGATTCCAAGGTGTATCAGGGTTAAAAGTTGGATAAACTACGCCTTTCTTAACCTTATAAGCAGGGTCTATTGTGTTATGCTCAGGATCTTCTTCTGGTTCATGTACACTTACAAGGGCTTGTCTATGAACATAAGTCCTAAATAAACCCTGATCACTAGTAAGCTTATTTAAGAAAGGGTCTTTTGAACTAAAATCCTTAATGACCACATCATCAGCCTCATTCTGAAAGTCCACATAATCTACTTCTTCACAGTCATCATTAGAATAGCTATCATCACTATCCTCTACATTTTGTTCCTTATCTTCCATATCAAGCAATTCTAAGACATCATAATCAATATGTTCTAAATAAAGATCCATCTTATTCCCATTCAGATAACCAGCTTTCAACATTTCAGAAACATCATTATCAGTCTTAAGCTCTTTTATACCTGACTTCAATGGGGTACCCGTTTTACAATAATACAACCTATAGAAATACTTATTTGGAATTAACCTCTTCAATATTACCACTAGGTTTTCATATGACATACCTTCGAAGGAAACATCATTTATTTCTTTGAGATCACCTTGTGAATATCTCAGAGGTCCACCAGTAAACAAACCATTATATCTAACATAAATGGTGAAAACCCCCTTCCTTGCTTTCTTCTTTTTTGGTTCACCTGAAATTTAGGGTTACATCATAAATTAGGGCTTTACAAAATAACAGTTACAAATACAAATTGATTATTGTATTATGCATACCTTCAGTCATCACGCTAGTTGTTCAACTCAATTTCATGTAATTGGGGTTGTATCGTGTTGAGACAGAAATTAGGGTTTACTTCGATAAATGGGTGTAGTGGGAAAGTGACGGGGTAACAATATATATATGACAAATTAGGGTTGACTTTATTAGCGGGAAACCTACGTGGTTTTTTTTTTTGATGACTAGGATAATAAAATTGTTATATAATACAGGTGTATATTAAATGAGTTACACGTGAAAAATCAGATATATTTTGGTTGATATTAAGACATAGAATGTAAGTTTGGTTGGCTTAAATGGTAATAAAAAAGTTAGTGTTTCATCTCGGTAAAATTGTCAAAGTACGTTGTTATTCTATGTACTTTACCCTATTCCTAGTGATAAAGACTGAAATAAATCCAAAAGTATTTGACAAGTTCTTAACTTGTTTTTTTCCTCAAAACTATTTGAAACACCTGTCGTGCTCTACTTGCATTTTTGGCATCTTTCACATTATACTGTATCAATTAAACTTCACTTTTTCATTATGATAACTAACATGTTAAAAGTTAAAGGGAAAATTCCATAAATACCCCACAAGTACAATGGTGTTCACCCTAAATAACCCACAAAATCTTGTTTTCTTCAAATACCCCAACGGGAGAAGGTCGCCTCCAAAATTTGGGCGGATAGTGTAATCTAGTGACATGTGTCCCTATACATGGTCCCATCTTGTACCTTCATGGTACAACTATCAAAGTGTACTTCTTGGGCGACTGGGACCCACATTTCTTGGGCGACTTGTATTTTTTGTCTTTTTTGTCTTTTTGTAATATTACATTTTAGATCCTTATAGTTTGATTGTTATTTATTTTTTGTCACACCAACATAAACATAAAGCTAAGTCATCACTTTATCTCTTTTTTTTCTACCTATCCTTTAGTGGCTTAGCAACTTCCAATCTCCATCAACCACATGCTATCTAATATCAGTATCCAAAACACGATTTAAAACTTCAAATTTTCAACCAAACTTTCCATAACTAGACAGCTTCCTATATATAGACCACTTCCCAAGTCCCAATTAAACACTAAAACAACATAGGCTGTGTTTTGCAACTAACGTTTACCTTCTGGATTTTCAATTTTGTTTAAATGCTCCGATTCGCAAAGCTAATTAAAAAACGCGTTTACCGTTTAAACCCACCAACACAAACCCAGATCTAATAAATCTTATCACCAACAAAAACCTTTAATCGACTACATAAACTCACAAATCTTTCATATAAACCAAAAAATGGCGGATCTGTGAGTGTTTGGATGGTGGTGTGTGCGTGGCGGATCTGTGGTGTTTGGATGGCGGATCTGTTGTGTTTGGATGGCGGATCTGTGGTGTTTACGTCAATGGTGGTGTTTGAATGACGGATCTGTGGCGTTTGGATGGTGGTATCGATGGTGGTGTTTGGATGAGGGTGTGTTTTGTTGGCGGATCTGTGGTGTTTGGATGGTGGTGGTGTTTGGATGAGGGTGGTGTTTGGATGGTGGTGGTGTTTGGATGAGGGTGGTGTTTGGATGGTGGTGTCGATAGTGATGTTTGGATTTTGGTTAATAAATTGGTTGGAGTCCTGGCCATCAATCTTTGGTGGTGTCAAGGTTGAACACCTAGATATAAGAAAGATTAGATATAAGAAAGATTAGTTGTTAAAGGAAGAGTAAAAGAATGGTGATGGAATCTTGACTCTTGTGATTATGAAGGAGATGCCAGGACAAAAGTGCCCAGTAGGTGTTTTACTTTGTTTGTGATCAAAAACTTACACTTGCTTTTGAAAAGTTAACAAAGAATGAAATAACAAGTAAATTACAAGGACCAAAAATGTAGTTAATACTTTTTAAAAAAGACAAGTCGCCCAAGAAATGTGGGTCCCAGTCGCCCGAGAAGTACACTTTGATAGTTGTACCATGAAGGTACAAGATGGAACCATGTATAGGGACACATGTCACTAGATTACACTATCCGCCCAAATTTTGGAGGCGACCTTCTCCCGTTGGGGTATTTGGAGAAAACAAGATTTTGTGGGTTATTTAGGGTGAACACCATTGTACTTGTGGGTATTTATGGAATTTTCCCAAAGTTAAAACTCATTCCAAAAAATAGTACTTGATATATATATATTTTTGTTGTTGTTGTTGTTGGATAATTGCAATAAATATAAACACGTTTAGATCTTGCTAATTCTTCTTGCTATAACTCGTATCTGTTTTTTGTATAAGAATATTAACTTAATCGTAATCATTCATGCCAGAAAAAGATTAGAATATATTTTTTGTAAATCGTATTGAATCAGTACAGATGGTATAAGACCACTATTGTACTTCAACTTGCACATGCATTTTATTCATTATGATATTCATCTTAACAAGATGTAATTGTTTTTTCTCGCTGTTTTGTCGAGTTAATTTAGATTAGTGATTGGGAGACTTAATTTTATACCTAAAGTTGCATGTTAATAGTTCATTGGTTGTAATAATAGGGCACACTGCTTCACAATCCAACGAGGAAACTCCACATATATTAGGCACACAATTAGACACGAGTTGGTCTCTCAATCATTTTCCGTTAATTTAAACTGTTCAAATTTTATAATTGCAAAATTATGATTGAATCTATAGTTTGTGGCTGTATATCTGTTAATTCTCTGTTTCAAATAAAATAAAAGTAGTTATGGTCTGTATGGAGTTTCCGTAATCAATTGGTTTTTTCAAATCATTCTCCTAAGAAGGCGTTGCTTTGGGACATTATTGTTTCTCAATTGTTCATGTGGATTTCATCTAGAAGTTCTAAGTTTAAATTTAGTTGGGTAGGTTGGTTACAAAATCTTTTAGTTACTATAGCTTCCTTGTAATTTTGCATAGCTTTTTTTCTTTTTTCTTTTTTTAGCCGCTGTTCCAAAAAAAAAAAAAGACAGTAATAAATAAATAAAGTAGTTGGAATGCAAAGTTTTTAATAAAAGGATTTCACCAAAATTAGGAAAATAAAAGTAGTTGGAATGCAAAGTTTTTAATAAAAGGATTTCACCAACATTAGGAGTAGTGTATTTATTCAATTAAACTGAAATTCTACATTTTGCCTAAGGGCGTTGTTAGACATACCCGTGAAGGATAACTTTGCCCCCTTGGATAGAGTTGGTCTTTGAGGAATGATCAGTTGACACCCATAGGTTTACAAAGTTATGATTTCTCGGCCGATTAAAATCTTTTGAAGAAATCAGTATAAAATCAACAATTTTTTTTTCCTGTTTTTGTTTTTATTTTTATTTTCTTTAACAAACATAAAACTAAATAATCAGGGGGAGTATAATTCATTTTTGAGGGTATGGATAACTAAACTTTACTTAAAATCATTTATTTAACTAAATTGGTTAAAAGTGTTTGTTTAGTTCACCCTCCTCTTATGTATTTTACCGGATAAACCTTTACAAAAAAAAATATATATATATATATATAAAAAAAAAAAAAAAGAGTGATCATTTTGTTTTCGTCAACTACAAATAATTTTTAAATTTACAATACAATATAATGCTTATAAATTTTTCATTTTCATATTTAAATCTTGTGATTTAAGAAGTCTTCGTGCTTGACATTATATTAATCGAACACGATATGATATAATGTGCTTTTGAGTTGAATTATACTGTATTCACTATAATATGATTGGTCTAAAACATAATGACCATAAGATGACCAAATCGCTTTATTAGCGGGACCTTTTAATTGTCTTTCTCTTGTTAGCAAAGCCATGTTAACTTTGTTAACCCTTATGCTGAAAATATAAGGTTACACATGTAACGTGTCCGAATAGATGATACATATGCACGAGAGCGATTTGGCTCAGTTGGTACCCATCTCTGAAAAATTTCTGGGTTTACTGTATAGATTTGGTGGATAAATGGTTAAGGGTTTGAGTTTTAGCTAGTGCTCATTCTAGTTGGTGCCTCACTTGATCAGAAAGGTTGCCAGAACTATTCCTTACTAAATGAACAATATCTGGTGCCAAAAGTCACTCAAAATCAAAATGTTCCCGTCAATTCATAATAATTATTATTTTTTTTTTATTTTATGGATGTACGTATGTGTGTATTTAATAGGAGATCATATGTATATTTATCAGAAATATAATTGAAGTACCCTACAACGTACGATTACAGAGATGTGGTCCTATGTAGTCATATTAATTGGTTTTGAGTCACCAAAGCATGTGAAAATGGACGTGTCTCTGTCTTCTTGTTCTTTTACTTAGCTTTGTAACATCATTGTCCACCAATTTACCCTAATATACCTTTATGTAACCCAATAATTTACTTATAAAATATTTACTTTATACCAATAATATACCTTTATTTAACAACACATTTAATCACGCGAGTGACCAATTGTTTGAATTTGGTCTCCTAAGTGGTTAAAGTCTGTGGAGGTCTCAGGTTAAAACCTTGAGGAGAAAATTAATCCTTATATAGCCACGGAGGTTCACCTGCGATGACTTCGGGCTATTCAAAAAGATAGTCGCCCTGGGATTAGTCGGCTTGCAATGTCGAGTCAGAATCCAGGTTTTTTTTTTTTTTTTTTTTTTTTTTTTTTTTTTTTTTTTTTTTTGACGTGCTTGTGTTTTTTTAGTGTATTTTTTTTGCGATAATGCGATGTACGTTCATTCTCAAACTCTTTTTGTTTCTCTTGGGGAATATACACGACTATAGTATATCCAAAGCAATAACAACATAAGGAAAGGTTAGAGTTTCTAAGAGCTTTCGGTAAGTTAACGCAACACCTGCGTTAACTCTTAACGCACCGAAAAAAAGACCAATGTTAACTTACCGGGCTTCATGGTTAAATGCACGTTAACGTGCCAAGTGAAGGATCTAACGCAGAGGTAAGCTGCTACTTAAAAAAAATATATATATATTATTTGCTGTTATTAATACGAAAATAAAAAAGTTACAAAACACCCCTTACGATTTAAAAATCAAATAATAACTTAAAATTCATTATCGAATACAAGACAATATGAATACATAAACCATCCAACGATAATCGGTAAGCTTTTATATAGATTTGTAATTGTCGATGAAGTTCAAGATCTGTTTCATCGTTTCTTAATAGAGTTTGCAAACCGAGCGGGATATATCAAAAATTTAAAATTCAAAAGTTCGTGGGCGGGATTATTTTAAACGTTTAAAATTCAAATCAATGGGCGGGATTGTTTTAAACGTTTAAAATTCAAATCAATGGGCGGGATTTATGAGCTTATTTAACACCCATTCACAGCTCACTATAGCTCACATAATTCTCTTACAAATCATACATAATTCATAAACAATTCTCTCAAACAATGTCTCGCAAAGACTTCTTCCAACAATTCCCAACTCACCGTGACTTCTCCCAACAATTCCCAACTCACTGTGACTTCTCCCAGCAATTCCCAAGTCACCATGACTTTTCCCAGCAATTCTCAAGCTCCAGCATGATACCGAATGAACCAGTGAACACTCCACCGGAAGACATCTTCCGGTATTCACACTGGATAATGAACCGGTGAACAATTCACCGGTTGTCCAACAACAACCCAATCAACCGGTGAACAATCCAACGGTGGCAAACCAACCCATTTGGAGAGGGTTGACTGACGAATAACTGTTTCAGCAAGATATGCAAGAATTGTTACGTGTTCAAGCAGAGGAAGAAGCTGAGGCAAGAGCTCGTGAGGAGTACTTAAGAGCTAAACAGGCTCGGAGAGACCGTCGTTGTGAATGGCAAATTCAAAATGGATTGCCCCCTGTGCCATCCAGTGAGGACGATTCGAGTGCCTCTTATTCGAGTCACGAGGGCGATGTGTCTGATGATTCGTTTTTTTAATAATCGTAGTTTATTTAACTCGTAGTTTATGTTTACGTATCGTAGTTTAATTATTGTATTTTAATTAAGATGTTTAATGTTTAATTATCGTAGTTTAATTAAGATGTTTTATATAATTTGTGTTTTATAAATGTTTATGTTAGTTTTAAATGAAGTGTTTGTTAAAATTTGGGGTTGAAATTGAAAATAATTGGGGCGGAGGTGAGTTAAGGTGAGTTAAATGTAAGTTATGTTACCGGGGTTGAAAGTCAAGAGTTAAGTTAAAAGGTAAAAGCTAATGTGACGCTGAGATAACAGTGAGTTAAAAGATAACACAAGGTTACCTTACCGAGTGCTCTAACAAATAATGCCAGCTTTGACACAATGCAGAAAACATCGCTATCCAGTGTTAAACAATAGGTACAAACTGATCATTTTCATATAAAGGGCACGCATTAAAGTTGATATGGGCAAAAGTTGGTACGTGAATTAATGCCTTGAAAGAATAGGCATCCTACTAAATACATCACCGACCCGATTGTGCAGATATACTTCTACACGTTTCCTTTTTAAGAACCACCGTCAAGATGGCTTCGTGGCCTGCCATGAACCAGGTCCCGGGACATCAATGTAGGGCTGAGCACCAAAGGTTCAAAACTGAACCAAACCGAAAAAAACCGAGCCGACCCGATAGCCCGTAGGTTCGGTTTCGGTTTCACGTTTTACATATTTTTGGTTTCGGGTCAGTTCGGTTCGGTCCAAAACGACAAAAACATACCTAAATACACATAAACCGAACCGAACCGAACCGACGGCCCGACACAAAACCAAACCGACCCGACAGCCTGTCGGTTCGATTTCGATTTAGGATTTTCGTGATTTTCGGTTTTCGATTTTGTCGGGTCAGGTCGGGTCGGTTTTAGCCCGATACTCAGCCCTACATCAATGTACTTTTTATCAAGTGGTGTTAATTTTGTCAAAATAACTCAATTTTTTATAAATGCATCCGGTCCTAAAAAGTTATATATGTAATTTTTTTGATTTTTCGTAAATGTACCGGTTTGTGTTCTGATTCCGCCTCTACCTGGCACCCCAATGTTTTCATAACAATACTATGGTTAAGCTAGCGGAGGTCCTGTGTAAAACCACTTATATGATAACTAAACATGACGATTAAAAATATATTGTAACGATCTAGCTTTAAGTTTTATGAGTTTCCATCACTCTCATCCACTTGAAGTAAAGTTAAACAAATATTTAGAATAAAATTTCATATATCGTCAGTGCTTTGATGTTGGAAATGGACTTTGAGGCCACAACTACGTAAAAAGGTATTTGAAGCCCATAAAACTTTGAGGTCTTGTGTTGTAACATACCTCGCACACTCTTATATACAGATTTGTGATTAGGCAGATAAATTTTGAGTCTAAAACTCGAATCTTTTACAAGTCTAAAACTCGCCATCTTAAATAACCTTAACAGAAAACTTGATTTGCTTTTAGGAGACATGGATAAGTTAATTTTAGTTTAACGTTTTTCTCTATATTTAAAGTTGATTTCATACAAAGTTGAAGTGGCCCATGCAAAAATAATGAGGAAGATATGCATTTGTACATTCTTTTCTTTTAGAAAGGCGAAATTGACTATTCATTTGAAAGATTATGAAAATAACTACACACGATCAAGTGGTCAATTTTCTTGCATGTATAATGTAAATTATTTTGTAGTACAATGTTCGAATTTGTTTCCTTCATAAACATGGTATGAAACTATATATATACAATATGAATATAGATCCGTATATATGAATGTCTAAACTGAATTCTATATACTTCCTCAAAGATATTACTAGTACTTGATTTTACCTGAACTAGTAGTAAAATAATTTATGAATTCTATCTTAAAGAAATAAACGAAATAATGACTATGGGTGGTAAGTGTGTTGTACAATTATAAATTATTTGAAGTAAAGAGGTTGGTGGTGAGCCACACATGGGGGCGACCATTTTAATCCTTAGGGCTCCACTTAAGGACTATATTAATACAATTGGACCAAATAACATGCGTATCAGTAGTGTCCCTTATTGTGTGAGAAACTTTTTAATCAAATGTTATAGGTTCGACTCCTACTTGAACATCTTAGATAAATTTATCGTGCATATTGTGAGATAACTAGTTGTCGTTAAAAAAATCGTATTACTTTTAGATGTTGAAGAGAAGAAAATTTAGTATTAAAAGCTATTAAATGTTGTTATCTCTACAAGAATTCTAATGATTAGTTAAAGGGGACCGGCTGTTCTTAACGTAAAAATTCATCTTAATAAATATCACTTCAAAAATTAATTTATAGTGTTGTCTTTTGTTCTTTAAGTTATTCATTATTTATGAATTTTGTAGAGGTGTTTGTAGAATAAGGATAGCTGAATGTAAAAAACTAGTAGAATAGTGGCTTGTAATCTATACTCTATTATAATGCATTTGGGTCTATTTTATAATTAGAAAGACTTGAAATTCAGATTTTTTTCTTGCTTATTATGAAAAGATTTCAAAATTAATTTGTTAGGAAGCAAGTTGGTTAGAAAGTTTGTTAGAAAGTGGTTAGTTGTTCAAACAAAAATTATTTGGCTTAACCATCTCTAATATCTCTACTTATAAAGCATGAAGACAACTAAACGTATAACTAAATAATGCAAAATATAATCACACGGTACCCGCCGCTGCATTACGCGGATACCGTTCTAGTTTAAATAACTAATGAATGAAGTGAGTTGATTAGGGTGGCTCAGCACCCACTAGTCGCCTTACTAGCTCCGCCCTGCACGGAAAGTAAACATGAGCGCTAATTTCTCACCTATAATCCCTGATTAGAGAATCAAAAAGTCCCCACTCATATGATAACTTCTTTGTAGCTATGAATAAGATGGTTTGTTTAACAATGCTCATGTACAAACCTTCAATGAATAGTCAATTACGTAGTATTTAGATTTTCCAATTCACAGGCTTGACACAATTTCTTATAACAATGACAGAATTATGATGAATAAGTCACAAAATGGCAAAATGCCATGGTTTTTCCTTTGACATATTTGCGCATATATAGTACATTTGCTTTGCCAGAAATTATTTAAGGTGTATCAGTGTCTATGTGTGGTACACTTAATTTAGTGGAGAACCATGTTCTTGGGCTCCACCGTATGGGCATTTTGTTAGTAAAAGAATATAATTTTTCACATGATGACCACATTAATTTAATTTGTAAATATAAAAGTTTATATTAAGCTGTCAGAATGTTAGTATTTGAATGATCGACTTTAACGAGTGTGTTTAAAATAAACTTTACTTTGATGCTATGAAGCTCTACGATCCAATGCGACTGAGAATGAGTTTAGATTCATTTTCGGAATAGGGCAATTTCCTATTTCCATTTCTTTTAGTTAGAAATTTTAAATATACTCAAACATGCATTAAACGCGTTGGGTAATATAGAGGGCATTTCTCTTTGTGAGTCAAGAGATAGATGCGTATGGTCGTTGGAAGGATCAGGAGATTTTACCGTTGCTTCAGTGAGAAGATACATTGACGAGAGATATTTGCCGGAGGTCTCGACTAAAACGCGTTGGGTAAATAAGGTTCCCATTAAAGTTAATATTCACGCTTGGAAAGTTAAGTTAGATTGCTTACCTACCAAGTTAAATATTTCTAGACGAGGTATGCTTCTTGATTCTCTTTCATGTTCGATTTGTGGTAAGGCGGTGGAATCATCTAGTCACATTTTCTTTGCTTGCCACATTGTAAGAGAGGTTCTTCGGTTGGTATCTTGTTGGTGGGATGTCCCTTTCATGGAGGTGTCGACTTATGAGGAATTGTTAGATTGGTTAGTGAATCTTCGTCTTCATTCTAAAAACAAACAATTGCTTGAAGGAGTTTGCTATATCATGTGGTGGCTTATTTGGAATTTTCGCAACAAAATCATTTTCGACCAGACTCCTCCTTTGAAGGCGTCTATTTTTGATGAAGTAGTGGCTCGTTCCTTTAATTGGTTTAGATATAGATGTAAGGCTTTGTTTAGTTGGACTGATTGGCTTAAAAACCCAAATCTTGTAACTTTGTAATTTCTAGCTTCTTGCTAGTTTTTTATAAACCTCCGCCGTTCAAAAAAAAAAAAAAAAAAAAAAAAAAAAGCATTAAAAACATTGTGCATTATGCATTCAATAGTTGCACTTTGAGTATATATAAAATTAATCATATGAAATTAATCCTTCGGAATAAATATGGTAAGACACATGACAAGTGATTCTTAAGACTAGCTTCGAGCTTTATTTAAATCGATTATTACACGTTTTAACTATGTATTGTGTCTCGTTATCTTGGCATATCCTAAAGTCAGGGACAAAACTAGGGTTTCCGCGGGGTTCCGGGACACCTATGGATTTTTTCGATGTAGTGTTAATTTTTGAAAAAAAATATTGATTTTTAAATTCATCTTAAATACACCCGGTCTATCGGAATGTGTTTATAGTGTTATTTAGTTAATATAATTGCAAAATAAATTGTGCACCTGATTATATTTGGTCTGGTTCCAACCATGCTTACAACTTTATTCTTCTTTTGATATGTTGTAATTCGTCACTGAATACACGTATGAGTTCGGCAATATCCAACATAACAGATAAGTTTAAGGCAAATAGAATTACCATCGACGTTCTCTTGATAATTATATGCACTATGATGCGACAACTAACATGGCAACTTGGCCCTTTCAAACCGACCTTTTGTCTCGCCAAGCAAACTGTCTTTGTTGCATCATGAATTTAGCAAATAAATAGATGTACTATCGTTCGTTTGTAGCATATTTTCTAATACGCATTGTCTACTTTTCGTGGTAAATAATTCATTTGTTAAACAAGTGAACTGAGAGGAATGGAGATCCCTTTTATTCTATGTCCTATATGTGATGTTGAAGTTGAATCGATCTCTCATATTTTATTTTCATGTTCTATGGCAAGAGACATTTTGTCCAAGGTGTTTCGATGGTGGAGTTTGGATACATCGAGCTTGCATTCATATGAAGATTGATTATCATGGTTTACTGATTTTCATAAGGGTTTTTGCATATATATCCTTGTAATACACCGTAAAATCCCAGGTCATTTATTAATGCTAATCACCAACATTATTCTATACTAGGCCATTTTTGCGGGCCAATTTGAAATTTTTACATGAGACACTGATTGTTTGGACACCCGATTGTTATGTTCACTGTTTAATTAACACCCGATTGTTTTGAACACCGTTTGTTTAACACCCGAACATGTTTTGTCACCCGATATCACCCGAATGTCACTCTTGGATATCACCCAATGAGGTTAAGCACCGGTAACTCCCACTTGCGACCCGACACCCAAATTGAACACCAAGATTTTATTTATTTATATATATATATATATATATATATATATATATATATATATATATATATATATATATATATATATATATATATTAACTTTCACCAAATTTGTTATTACTATATACATATAAGTATATATATATATATATATAAATGACGACACCGTTTATGGTTTTCACAAACCAACACCGACACCGAGATGTATATTTCACACATTTTACGAACACCGATACCCCGATATTTTTGGGCCGGAATTCACCCCAAGCCCACGCGACATTCCTTTCTTTCTTTCTTGGGCCGAACATGTCACAAGCCCACCACACCATGTTTTCTTTGTATTGGATCGGATTTTTGGCACAAGCCCACTAGCTACTAAACGAGTTCACAAAACAAGATAATATGCACGTTTCTCCTTTGTTCCCCCTCACTCGACACACAAACAAATCTTTAGTATTTGACTTTGTTTCCTAACATGAGAATCAACATCTAAGTACCTCAAGTCGGCCTAGCACCTAAACTTTAAACATACGATCCTTTGGATAAAATCAATACACGACTAAACCCTACTAAACACTCACTAATCACTTATGACCAATGGATTCAATGTTTCTAAATCCCTTTACATATCTAATAAACTAATCACAAAGGTACCTTCTAAGGCCTAATCTCTCCTCTAACTCTATCAATTTAATATCGATCTAGCTTCATGTATTGGCGACACGACTTGACTACTCAAGGGACACATGAAACATTCTTGTCTCACCTCATGAGACGCTCGTATGGAGAGTGAGAGTAGCTAACCAAACATTTCACCCTATATAAACAACATTAAATGCACATATTGCTCACACTTACTTGAATCACCAAAAATCACTCAATCACAAATACTCTTTTTCTTTACTACGCACGGTTGAAGACAAGGGAGGAGCATGCAAGGATTTTGAGAAGCTACGTGGGTAAAAACACTTGGAACGAGTCACTACAAAGGGGTATAACAATTGTTGTGTTCTTGATTGTCACGTATTACACGAACTTCCCACCATTTTGGTGTTGTAAGTCTTCGAACCTATTTCGTTTCCTACTCTATTTTTTTTGTCGTGCATATCATATTCACATTCGTTCCATGCACATCACGATAAGAATCCTTAAGTGTTATGACAACTAAAAACATATACAACTATATTTCAAACATGCCTCGACACCCTAAGAATGGACTCGCCATTTCATTTTTATACGTACAACGCGTAAATATTTTTTGACATACTAATTTTACGACTCAAGCTTAACTAAACCAACAACCCATGCAAACCTTATTCGACCTTATACTACGTAAACTAAGCCTAAATCAAAGCTATGACGAGCACACGTTTTAAACTTATATAACGCCATTGGGCCTAGGTTTGGGCTAACGAGCCCATGATGCTTTTTTAAGAGAAATTTCGGTTTAAGATTTGAATAATAACGAGACACTTAATGACTTCAAAAACTGATTTTTGGAAGGATTAACAAGTTATATTTACTACTTTTATTGTACCAAAAGGTTTATTTTCAAAAAACACTAACGGATGACTAATTTTGCAAAACTATTCGTTAAGGGACTAAACGTGACAAAACTGCCAAACTTGCGGGTTAAGGACTAAAACAGTAACTTTTAACGAAGCTTAAGGGTAGAAACTGCCATTTCTCAAGAATCAAGGTATATTGTGTAAAAAGCTTGCCAAGGACCAAAATGTAATTATTTTGACCAAGGGTAAAAAGTGTAAATTTGGTAAAGTTAAGGGTTAAATGGTGACAAGGTATATTTATAATTAATTATTTCATATAATTTTTATAAATACATAATTTTTCTTTGACTTTAATATATATATATATATATATATATATATATATATATATATATATATATATATATATATAACTTTATTAAAAATATTTAATCATAAATATTTTTAAACGATATTATTTTCACGACGAGATAATATTTAATCAAACACCGATTCGTATCAACACTAACAATAACTACGTAAAGTTATTTGAAATACATTTAAGACACCAGAAACGGATATCACCTTACACGTGATATATCACGCGTCATTTACGACACGAATCTAAAACACCGATTACAATATATTTATAGGTCGCAAGTCGGAGGAATTTCATTGCTTATCATAGCAATACACCATCACTTTGAGCACCGTTGTGATTTACCCACCTGTCAGGTGAGTTCATGGTCCCACATTTTTAATTGTTTTTAAACCACGTGGGGAGATACATGCTATAAATCGAACACAAGTATTTTTCTGTATGCTGTTATCACCTGATATTGCCTAAGTTGACACCTGTGCTACAAGTCCCTCATATCACGAACCTTAATCACTTGCGAGTGAGCGCGAATATAGTTGATAGATCTATTGGATGGCAGCCCACCTCTGTCAAGGTGATCACTTGGCAGGAGGTGTGCTATATTCGAGGTATTATGGAAATTTGACACATTTCCTGTCACCGAGGGCCCCTTGTCATTTACATCCGCTGTGGTGTAGATGATTGTTATTATCTTTATGATATGTCAAATCAATGTTAAAGCTTGCGTTTCGTGAGGCTTAGGAGCAATATTACACCCGATTTAGTCAAGACCTGTCTATCTTGGCTTGTTTATTTCAAATGCTTGACTTGTGTTCACACTATTACTATTTAAACTACCATGGATTCACTCAACCTTTGTGTTGACTTTTTAAGCATGTTTATCTCAGGAAATTAGCAAGCATGGCGGCACGGAGCTGGCAAAGGGCACAGGACCACCCTTTTGATTTCAATAATTATATCATTCTTTACAAACTCATCACTTCTTTTGCTAAACAATTAACATTTTGGAAAAATGTTTGTAACTCTGAATATTTGAGTTTTCATGGAATGATATTGACAATCTTTTGAATTGTTTTTCTATGATAATGACTGTGTACTAAACTGTAATGACCCCGATTAGACTTCCGCTGCTTAATCAAAATTCGGGGTGTTACAGATTGGCATCAGAGCCATGGTTATAGAGAACCAAATGATTTTTCAAAACATTGGACTATAACCTCACCAGATTTTTAAACAAACTATTTATCACCAAAGTGCCCTCCGTGCCAGCGCTTGCCAACGCCATGTTTTAAGGTTTGATTTTAGCACCCATCGCATTTAGCTCACTATAACACTATGATCATTGTGCATGTAGCATTATGTAGACTAAATGACTTATATTACTGCTATTTTTGGGATATTACAGTACCATGTCGCCCCCGATTATTATTTTGTCCGACAGTGACGACGTCGTACCAGCATCATCCACTCACCCTACTATTGACTTATCTGACTATGACACCCATGACACCCGAGACACCCATGATTCTGACCATGACACCCAACCTGTATCACCTGCTATACCATCTCCTGTTCCATCTAGAGACCCCTCTGCTGACACTGAGCCCTTTGAGGAGGGTGAGGTTGCTTCTACACCTGTTGATTCCTTTTTCTATTCAGCCTCTCTTTCGTCCTGTTTGTGGACCTATGACACAGGGACAGTACCTTTATGATCAGTACCTGACATCTCAGCAGTTTCATGCGGCTGATGATCGTCCTACACCACCTGCTAGCCACCACTCCGGTTCAGATGCTGATGACGAGTCTTCTGACTCCGATACTTCTGACACTGCTGCTTCTGTTCCACCATCATCCCCGCCTGCACCGATTCGTCGGCGCAAGCGAGTGAGGATTCTTGAGCCCTATGAGCCTGAGCCTTTCGGCGAGTTGTTTCGATATCATGAGGGAGACTTTACCCGCAAATGCACGGCTCGGAAACGAGTCTGCATTTTGCCTGCTTCTACTGTTACACCACCTGTATCTACACCTGTACCTACACCTGTATCATCACCTATGTCTGTATTACCACCTGTTTCTATGCCAGATTTGACACCCGTGGCATCACCAGCACCCCACACCTCTGAGATTTTGCCACCCATGCCACCACCTACAGTTTTCTACTCTCAGACTACCACCGTACCGATACCATCACCTACTACATCACCTGTACCATCACCTACTCCCACCGAGACACCCACCTCACCTGGCATTCATAGATTGGTTGATGCTCGTCGATGGTCATTTTTGTTAGACTACATACGTAGATGGAGATTAGCTGAGGGATCACCTAGGGCTGCTGAGCTTGGAGATGGCTCTTCAGCGGTGTTGCCGGTCACTGGGGAGCCGATACACCATACTATCCCTCTTTTGGCTGCTAGATTGATTAGACATGAGAGTCGTCTTGATGAGCTGTTGAGTGTTATTGAGGATATATCCCTGGAGAGGATAGAGTGCATGCAGGAGGAGGTCACGAACCTCGTAGTACATAGGACAGCTTTAGAGATGGTATTTGAGATGATGGGGACGGAGATCGAGGAGGCACAGGCTACCATCACTGAGTTTGGTCATCGACTAGATGTTCAGAGGAACGATATTGATGATTTGAGAGCGATTGCGGCCATTACACAGGAGATGATGGAGCATCAGGCACAGGAGTTAGCTTCATCCAGTTCTACCATCCATGCACTTTCAGCTACTATTGAGGAGATTCAGGCCCGTGAGAGATCCAGAGATATGGAGATGTTGGGGATGATCAGGATCATCAGAGAGCTGGAGAGGAGATCAGGAGGCGCACCTGGACCTTCATAGATCTATGACATGTCATTACTTACAGAGACATCTTAACTTGCCACCTGTGGCATTAATAATTGTTGTAACTTATTGTTTTGTAACAATGAATTCCAAAAATTATTAAAAATTTATGTTGGTTACGATTGTAACGTATTGATATTGATTTATGATGTTCTAGTTGTCTGATCTTTCTTTTATTATGCTCCCATATTGAGATTCATTATAATTTCCATGTGTGTTGTTACATGTCGTGAGGTTTATTTATGAATGATATGGTTTATGTTGATGTATGTATTTATGGTGTGGTTGTGATATGTACTTTGTGATGATCTCGACTATTATGAGTTAGATACGATATTTCTCTTGTTATGGATGTTTGGGATTGGTACTTATGCACTTGCGATTTTATAGAGTTATGGCCCCAAGGAAAACTACTACTGCTACCTCGTCACCCGCTATGACCCAGGCTGCTATAAGAAAGTTGGTTGCCGATAGTGTTGCTGCAGCTTTAGAAGAGCAAGCTGCTGCAATGGCGCGAACTAGTAGCAATAACCGAGCCACTGCTGAGAGCGAGTCTGCTGCGACTCGGAAGTGCACCTACAAGGACTTCATTGCTTGTAAACCATCTCACTTTAAAGGAACTGAAGGAGTAACAGAGCTTGCTCGATGGTTTGAGCGAACTGAGACTGTGTTTGTGAGGAGCGGTTGTGCCGCGGAAAGCCGAGTCTCGTTTGCTACTGGAACATTGTTGGAAGACGCGTTGTCTTGGTGGAATGCAACTGCTCAGAAGATAGGTGTGGAGGAGGCCTATCAGATTACCTGGGCTGACTTTAAGGAAAAGATGTTGAAGAAGTTCTGCCCTAGAGGTGAGATCAAGAAGTTAGAAGATGAATTTCACACGTTGGTTGTGAAAGGAAATGATCTCAGGGCTTACGACAGGAGATTTCAGGAACTTGCTACACTTTGCCCTTCTAAGGTTCCCGATTTGGAAAAGTTGTTGGAAAGGTACATTGAAGGATTACCCAGGAGTATTGAGGGAAACGTCACCTCGTCTAAGCCTCAATCTTTGGAGGAAGCAATGTCTATTGCCCAAAGACTGCTAGACCGGGAGATTAAGCGTAACTCTGCTCAGGGGAACAACGATCACAAAAGGAAGTTTGATGATCGAAAGACAAACAACAACAACAACAACAACAGCAACAACAACAACAACCGTAACCCCAACCGTAACTATCACCATGACCGAAACACCTACCACAACGAACAGAACCGACGGCAGGAAGCTGTCAGAGCTTATGTCGCTGCACCAGCTAAGGATACTAGGTATGCTGGACCTCTTCCATTCTGTGACAAGTGCAAGATGCATCACAATGGACCCTGCTATGCTAAGTGCGGGAAGTGTTCAAGGGTTGGACATAAGACACAAGATTGCAAGGCGACAGGATCCAACTTGCAACCCGTGGCTGTGGTATGCCATGCTTGTGGGGAGAAAGGACACTACAGGCGACAGTGCCCTAACAAGGATAACAATGCACGTGGGAGAGCATACGTGCTGGGAGATGGAAATGTCCAACAAGATCCGAACGTAGTCACTGGCACGTTCTTTCTAAACAACCGCCTCGTTAAAGTTTTATTTGATTCCGGAGCCGATCAAAGTTTCGTATCTATTTCACTTGCACCCCTACTTAACATTGCACCCACCCAACCAGACACCACATATGAGATTGAACTAGCTGATGGAAAGCTAGTGAGCACTAACACTATACTCCGAGGTTGCACCCTACAACTATTAGACACCCCATTTGTTATTGACCTTATGCCTATTAGACTCGGTAGTTTTGATGTCGTTATAGGAATGGATTGGTTATCCGAGAACCGCGCTAAGATCATTTGAGACGAAAAGGTCGTTCACATTCCACTAAATAATGAAACCCTGGTTGTTCGCGGAGAGCGAAGTAAGATACGTTTGAACGTCATTTCTTGCATCAAGGTTGTGAAGTACATCGAACGAGGATGTCAAGTCTTCTTAGCTCAAGTCACCGAGAAAAAGTCGGAAGAGAAGCTACTCGAGGATGTGCCGGTAGTCAGGAACTTTCCAGAAGATTTCCCTGAGGACTTACCTGGCCTTCCGCCGACTCGTCAAGTGGAATTTCAAATTGACTTGATGCCAGGAGCCGCACCCGTAGCACGAGCACCCTATAGGCTAGCACCGTCGGAAATGAAGGAGTTATCTGGACAATTGGAGGAATTGTCGGATAAAGGATTTATTCGCCCTAGTTCATCACCGTGGGGAGCCCCGGTGTTGTTTGTAAAGAAGAAGGATGGAACCTTCAGGTTGTGTATCAATTATCGTGAGTTGAACAAACTGACGGTTAAGAATCGATATCCGTTACCGAGGATTGACGATTTGTTTGATCAACTGCAAGGATCGAGTGTCTACTCGAAGATTGATTTGAGATCGGGTTATCACCAACTGAGAGTTAGGGAAGAAGACATCCCTAAGACAGCTTTCAGGACAAGATACGGTCACTACGAATTCCAAGTAATGCCATTCGGTCTAACAAATGCACCCGCTGTATTTATGGACTTAATGAACCGAGTGTGCAAACCCTATTTGGATAAGTTCGTGATTGTATTCATCGATGATATCCTTATTTATTCACGTAGTAAGGAAGAGCACGTAGAACACTTGAAGGCTATACTAACACTGCTCAGAGAAGAGAAATTATACGCCAAATTTTCCAAGTGTGATTTTTGGATTGAGAAGGTACAATTTCTCGGGCATGTTATTGACAGTAAGGGTATTCATGTTGATCCCGCCAAGATCGAAGCTGTTAAAAATTGGGCGACACCTACGAGTCCTACCGAGATACGCCAATTTTTAGGTCTTGCCGGTTACTATCGACGGTTTATTGAAGGTTTTTCAAGGATTGCTAAACCTTTGACTGAGTTAACACAGAAGAAGAAGAAGAAGTTTGAATGGAGAGATGAGCAAGAATCAGCATTTCAGTTTTTGAAGCAGAAGCTTTGTGAAGCACCGATATTAGCACTACCCGAAGGAAGTGAGGACTTCGTGGTATATTGTGACGCATCAATCCAAGGTTTGGGTGCCGTATTGATGCAGAGACTTAAAGTAATCGCTTATGCTTCTAGACAACTTAAACCCCACGAGGAGAACTACACTACTCATGATCTAGAATTAGGAGCGGTAGTATTCGCTCTGAAGATCTGGAGACACTACCTATATGGAACCAAGTGTACGGTTTTCACCGATCACAAGAGTCTTCAGCACATTTTAGATCAAAAGGAGTTGAACATGAGGCAACGTCGATGGCTAGAGTTGCTAAGTGACTATGATTGTGAGATCCGTTATCACCCGGGGAAGGCAAACGTTGTAGCAGATGCCTTGAGTCGAAAGGAACGACTTAGACCCCTCAGAGTTAGGTCATTGGGTATGACAATTAGATCACCACTTCCGTCTCAAATTCTTGAAGTTCAAGCTGAGGCTCTTAAGGAAGAGAATAGACCACACGAGAAAATTTACGGCATGCCAGAAAACGCGAATGGATTTGTCAAGAAACCAGATGGAAGGCTGTGTTTCAAAGACAGAAGTTGGATTCCATTGTATGGAGGAATACGAGATCTCATCATGCACGAGTCTCATAAGTCTAAATATTCCATTCATCCTGGTTCAGACAAGATGTATCAAGATCTAAAGAAGTTGTATTGGTGGCCAAACATGAAAGCTGACATTGCAGAGTATGTCGGTAAGTGTTTGACCTGCTCAAGAGTAAAGGCTGAACATCAAAAACCATCCGGTCTTTTGGTTCAACCCGAGCTACCAATGTGGAAATGGGAAAGGATTACAATGGATTTCATTACAAAGTTACGCAAGACATCGAGTGGGTTGGACACAATTTGGGTTATTGTTGATCGTCTCACGAAGTCAGTGCCCTTCTTACCGATCAAAGAGACTGATGATATGGATGTTCTTGCACGTTTGTACCTTAAGGAGATAGTTTCCCGGCATGGAGTGCCGATTTCTATTATCTCCGACCGAGACAGCCGTTTCACGTCTAACTTTTGGCGATCTTTACAGAAAGCCTTGGGAACTAAGTTAGATATGAGTACAGCTTACCATCCACAGACTGATGGTCAAAGTGAAAGGACTATACAAACCCTGGAAGACATGCTTAGGGCATGTGTTATTGATTTTGGAAAAGGCTGGGATAAACACCTACCGTTAGCAAAATTTTCATATAACAACAGTTATCACACTAGCATTAAGGCTGCACCGTTTGAAGCACTTTATGGAAGAAAGTGTAGATCACCAGTTTGTTGGGCTGAGATTGGAGATGTACAACTCTCAGGTCCCGAGTTGATTCTTGAGACCACTGAGAAAATAGTAAAGATTAGGCAATGATTACAAGCCGCTAGAGATCGGCAAAAGAGTTATGCCGATGTGCGAAGGAAACCAATAGAGTTTCAAGTTGGAGACAAGGTCATGCTTAAGGTATCACCTTGGAAAGGAATGATTAGGTTTGGAAAACGTGGAAAGTTAAACCCAAGATACGTTGGACCCTCGAAATCATTGAAAGGATCGGTCCCGTGGCATACAAACTGGAATTACCTGAGGAACTCAGTAGAGTACACAACACCTTCCACGTGTCAAATTTGAAAAAGTGTTTATCGGATGAAACACTTGTGATTCCATTGAAGGAGATCAGAATAGATGATAAGTTGCACTTTATTGAGGAACCCGTTGAGGTTATGGATAGGAAGGTCAAACGACTTAAGCATAGTCGCATTCCCATTGTTAAGGTCAGATGGAACTCTAAGAGAGGACCCGAGTACACATGGGAGCGTGAGGATCAAATGCGTGCCAAATACCCACAACTATTTGATGAGACAACCCCGAGCACCGATTCAACTTTGGATTCCGGGACGAATCCAATCTAACGGGTGGGTACTGTAATACACCGTAAAATCCCCGGTCATTTATTAATGCTAATCACCAACATTATTCTATACTAGGCCATTTTTGCGGGCCAATTTGAAATTTTTACATGAGACACTGATTGTTTGGACACCCGATTGTTATGTTCACTGTTTAATTAACACCCGATTGTTTTGAACACCGTTTGTTTAACACCCGAACATGTTTTGTCACCCGATATCACCCGAATGTCACTCTTGGATATCACCCAATGAGGTTAAGCACCGGTAACTCCCACTTGCGACCCGACACCCAAATTGAACACCGAGATTTTATTAATATATATATTTATAATAGATTATATATATATATATATATATATATATATATATATATATATATATATATATATATTAACTTTCACCAAAATTTGTTATTACTATATACATATAAGTATATATATATATATATATATATATATATATATATATATATATATATATATATATATATATAAATGACGACACCGTTTATGGTTTTCACAAACCAACACCGACACCGAGATATATATTTCACACATTTTACGAACACCGATACCCCGATATTTTTGGGCCGGAATTCACCCCAAGCCCACGCGATATTTCTTTCTTTCTTTCTTGGGCCGAACATGTCACAAGCCCACCACACCATGTTTTCTTTGTATTGGATCGGATTTTTGGCACAAGCCCACTAGCTACTAAACGAGTTCACAAAACAAGATAATATGCACGTTTCTCCTTTGTTCCCCCTCACTCGACACACAAACAAATCTTTAGTATTTGACTTTGTTTCCTAACATGAGAATCAACATCTAAGTACCTCAAGCCGGCCTAGCACCTAAACTTTAAACATACGATCCTTTGGATAAAATCAATACACGACTAAACCCTACTAAACACTCACTAATCACTTGTGACCAATGGATTCAATGTTTCTAAATCCCTTTACATATCTAATAAACTAATCACAAAGGTACCTTCTAAGGCCTAATCTCTCCTCTAACTCTATCAATTTAATATCGATCTAGCTTCATGTATTGGCGACACGACTTGACTACTCAAGGGACACATGAAACATTCTTGTCTCACCTCATGAGACGCTCGTATGGAGAGTGAGAGTAGCTAACCAAACATTTCACCCTATATAAACAACATTAAATGCACATATTGCTCACACTTACTTGAATCACCAAAAATCTCTCAATCACAAATACTCTTTTTCTTTACTACGCACGGTTGAAGACAAGGGAGGAGCACGCAAGGATTTTGAGAAGCTACGTGGGTAAAAACACTTGGAACGAGTCACTACAAAGGGGTATAACGATTGTTGTGTTCTTGATTGTCACGTATTACACGAACTTCCCACCATTTTGGTGTTGTAAGTCTTCGAACCTATTTCGTTTCCTACTCTATTTTTTTTGTCGTGCATATCATATTCACATTCATTCCATGCACATCACGATAAGAATCCTTAAGTGTTATGACAACTAAAAACATATACAACTATATTTCAAACATGCCTCGACACCCTAAGAATGGACTCGCCATTTCATTTTTATACGTACAACGCGTAAATATTTTTCGACATACTAATTTTACGACTCAAGCTTAACTAAACCAACAACCCATGCAAACCTTATTCGACCTTATACTACGTAAACTAAGCCTAAATCAAAGCTATGACGAGCACACGTTTTAAACTTATATAACGCCATTGGGCCTAGGTTTGGGCTAACGAGCCCATGATGCTTTTTCAAGAGAAATTTCAGTTTAAGATTTGAATAATAGCGAGACACTTAATGACTTCAAAAACTGATTTTTGGAAGGATTAACAAGTTATATTTACTACTTTTATTGTACCAAAAGGTTTATTTTCAAAAAACACTAACGGATGACTAATTTTGCAAAACTATTCGTTAAGGGACTAAACGTGACAAAACTGCCAAACTTGCGGGTTAAGGACTAAAACAGTAACTTTTAACGAAGCTTAAGGGTAGAAACTGCCATTTCTCAAGAATCAAGGTATATTGTGTAAAAAGCTTGCCAAGGACCAAAATGTAATTATTTTGACCAAGGGTAAAAAGTGTAAATTTGGTAAAGTTAAGGGTTAAATGGTGACAAGGTATATTTATAATTAATTATTTCATATAATTTTTATAAATACATAATTTTTCTTTGACTTTAATATATATATATATATATATATATATATATATATATATATATATATATATATATATATATATATAACTTTATTAAAAATATTTAATCATAAATATTTTTAAACGATATTATTTTCACGACGAGATAATATTTAATCAAACACCGATTCGTATCAACACTAACAATAACTACGTAAAGTTATTTGAAATACATTTAAGACACCAGAAACGGATATCACCTTACACGTGATATATCACGCGTCATTTACGACACGAATCTAAAACACCGATTACAATATATTTATAGGTCGCAAGTCGGAGGAATTTCATTGCTTATCATAGCAATACACCATCACTTTGAGCACCGTTGTGATTTACCCACCTGTCAGGTGAGTTCATGGTCCCACATTATTAATTGTTTTTAAACCACGTGGGGAGATACATGCTATAAATCGAACACAAGTATTTTTCTGTATGCTGTTATCACCTGATATTGCCTAAGTTGACACCTGTGCTACAAGTCCCTCATATCACGAACCTTAATCACTTGCGAGTGAGCGCGAATATAGTTGATAGATCTATTGGATGGCAGCCCACCTCTGTCAAGGTGATCACTTGGCAGGAGGTGTGCTATATTCGAGGTATTATGGAAATTTGACACATTTCCTGTCACCGAGGGCCCCTTGTCATTTACATCCGTTGTGGTGTAGATGATTGTTATTATCTTTATGATATGTCAAATCAATGTTAAGGCTTGCGTTTCGTTAGGCTTATGAGCAATATTACACCCGATTTAGTCAAGACCTGTCTATCTTGGCTTGTTTATTTCAAATGCTTGACTTGTGTTCACACTATTACTATTTAAACTACCATGGATTCACTCAACCTTTGTGTTGACTTTTTAAGCATGTTTATCTCAGGAAATTAGCAAGCATGGCGGCACGGAGCTGGCAAAGGGCACAGGACCTCCCTTTTGATTTCAATAATTATATCATTCTTTACAAACTCATCAATTCTTTTGCTAAACAATTAACATTTTGGAAAAATGTTTGTAACTCTGAATATTTGAGTTTTCATGGAATGATATTGACAATCTTTTGAATTGTTTTTCTATGATAATGACTGTGTACTAAACTGTAATGACCCCGATTCGACTTCCGCTGCTTAATCAAAATTCGGGGTGTTACAATCCTTCCGAAAATGCATAAATGCATATATATCCAAAGCATGCATAAAAATCATTGTATTATGTGCATCAAAAATTTATACAAAGGATATATATGCAATTATTCACTTTGGGAGGGATATATATGCAATTCTGTCATTTTCGTATTAGCAAACAAGTAAAGTCAGTTTTGGAAGGTGTGTTCTATGTTATGTGGTGGGAGATTTGGAGGTTTTGGAACATTTTGGTGTTTGGCTTGACCATACCTAAGAAGAAGACTATTTTTTATGATATAGTTACTCTAACTTATACATGGCGTTCTAATAGATCTAAATCCAAGTTCAATTGAGTGACTTGGATGCAAAATCATATGAGTGCTACTATGTAATTGTTTTCCTTCTAGTTCCTTGCTAGAAGTTTTCTTATAAAATTCGTTAAAAAAAATTTGTAACTCTATACTATAGATGCCTTATTCAAAAAAAGCTACTCCGTATATTAATATTAGGGGTGGCAATTTCTAACCCGACACGAAATCTGACCTGAAATCGATACACAAATAAATATGCTTTGGTTGAGTCTAAATAGGTTCCGAATCGTATTCAGGTCAACCCATCTAATCCATTTATTAAATAGGTGAAATTCGAGTTAAGAATTGTTTTGACGGGTCGACCCGTCAACCGTCTGAGATTCTTTCATAAACTAAAATCTATATATATTTGATTATATGGGTTAACAGGGTTAAACGGTTAAATGGGTCGACCGAGCATTTCGTTCAAAATGATTTCATGATGGGCTTTGTGTTGTAGAAGGTCTTGGGCCCTTCTTCTTTCATTTTGGGCTTCAGATGGTATTGGGCACGGCCCATTTATCAACCTCAATATTATCTCTTTGATTAACCCGTCATTAGTATTTCTTTTGAGCAGTAATATGTAATAGGCGAAACGTAAATTGTGATTTTTAATGGGATTATGTATTGGGAGGTTACTCATTTATCAAAAATAACTTATACGTCACATATTTATAGGTTTGCTTTTGTTTACACCAATTTCGGATAAATTTATCTCAAACATCTTTGAAACAACGAGAATAAAACTAAATATAACATATTAAAATAATACAAATGTGTATTGAAATGCAAGCTATTAGTTTTAGCCATTATTTAAGAGCAAATTTAGTTAATTGAAAGTGAATTAAAATAATTTAACTAATGTTTTTTTACGTTTAAGCTCTTAATTTTATTGTTTTGATATGTAAAAGTTAGCTTTATTCTTGAAATTGTAAAAATATCCAACAAAAGTTTGAACTAGATTGGTATAAAGGAAAACAAACACATACTTCGGTGGCCCATAAGTTAGTTTTAAAAAATCGGTGGTCTAAAAGTAAAAAATGCTTAGTAGTTGGATGGCCTTCGGATACCTAATCCCATTTTAATTGAAGCCTAATTAAAGGATAATTTATTTATAATTTCTTTATGGTTTTAATAAAATCATACGTTTTAGTTTTTTTTTCCCTTATATCGCAACTAAAGAAATATATAAACCTGATCACTTCGATCACTTTTGGTATTGCGCCTTTTTTAAAGACGTGTGACAGAAGTTATCATGGTAGCTAGAGCACACAATATCAAAATGTCATCCTAAATAAGGGCGGAGATAGAGGGGGTGCACAACCCCCCTCCAACAGGCCTAATCGTTTTGCTATTTATTTTATAAATTTAACCCCATGTTAAGTGACCCCCAACCTTTAGATGGTAAAAGAAAAAAGAGAAACTTGACATTGTTACATGCATAAAGTTTCCATCTAATCATTTTTATTAGTTGTCATGTGTTTATCTTATCCAAATTCTAAGTTTGCAACCCGGACCGTTGGCGTGCATGATCACTAGAACCTATCATTAAAGTTTAAGTATATGACTTTGTTAGTTTGGCAAAAACAATATTCAGCCTCCCTTATTTCTAAATCATAGCACCGTCACTAATCCTAAATGTTGTTGGAAGACATCGAATGTCATCCCACACCCCACATCAGTTCATGGTAGGTATTATTGGTAGCGCCATTTGGATGAAGCTGCTTTTTAAATTGTGTTATGGTGTTTTTCATTTGGGTCTCAGTGTTATAACTGCGGAGAATCTAGGGTTCGCTGTTGTTATTCTCGATGGCACGCTAACAGGGAGCAGATGGTAAAACCGATATAGTTTTTAGATGAAGGGTATATTTGGCGAAGATAGCGGTAGCAAGAAGCAATAATAGGAAGTAGTAACCGTTTGTTTTGATACAGTGTTTGATAACATTGTTGTATAGTCATAATAAGTAAGTGAAAACGCTAATTGCTCGTAAATGCTACTAGAAGTAGAGTATGTTTGGCGCAGAGCTTTTTGGGCGGTGAGCGGCGAACAGTGAACATTTTGAATTTTATTAGTTGTTTGGCAAAAGAGCTGTGAGTTTTGGTTAATTTGTAGGAATGTTAATTTTTCAAGGCTTCTTTTAGAAGCCGTGAGCTGTGGCTACTGCTCACAGCTCACAGGTACTGTTTACTGTTACTGCTTACTACTACTTTTAAAAAACACACCCATAGTGTTTTGATATGAAGCGTTTAGAAAAATTAAGAAAGCTACTTGCTTGGTTACGAACAAATATTTTGTGCAAAACGCCCGCTTCGAAACGCTTCCTACCAAATTAAACACACCCGGAAAATTTGCAAAAAGAATACCACAAAAACCATTTCGAGAAAAAGGTCTGAAACTTTGGTGCAATTTCAAGGACCAACTTTGTAATTTAGTATTTTGAATTCTATAAAATACTCGCAATTAACCAGTATTTTTGTGTTAAAAAAAAACCTAGTATTTCATCCGTATTTCATCTTAACTACTTATAAAGAGAAAATGGTCAAATGAAAAGTGAAAAGCTGAATTTTGGGTCAATGCCCATAATACCCTTGTCAAACTAAGGAAATCAAATACCCTTGTCATAGTGGAAACTATTGTAATTCGTAGTGCTGGAAGCTGGAACATTGAATAAATGAAAACTATAAAACTATTAAAGGAAATGATACACGGCTGTCATAGCAAAGCATTGCATAGTGACTTTATTGTATAAATGAATAGGTGGCAATGGTTGGCTTAAAATATGGCTATCAAATATTAAAAACAAAATTTCTGATTTATACCTTTTATATTAAGTAATGTTGATAATTATAAAATATTTTTAAATTGGTCAACTTTGTGATTTCTGAATCAATTATATACATTTCTTTGCAAATGAGGTTTTTATAAATTATGTTGATATCATTCTATCAAATCGTCTTTTGTTGTGATTTGCTAATCAAATCATGCCTAAATATATAAGGTTTATCTTTCCTTCGAATAATGAGTCATGCATTAATTCTGGGAATTAATACTTGTGATGGCAGTGTTTTGTTACTCCGCCTATATAAGTATCGCGATAACCATTCTTCTACTAACCAATAAATATCATTCCTACACCTGTTCTTTATTTGCCTTCGAATGACGATGTTTAAAAGCAAGTTCATCTCTGATTTTAGCGTTGTAAAAGAAAATATAATATTATGTGTTCGTATTATGAGAGCTTGGACGCAACCGCTTCATAACAAATCCAATGATTAACCTGTAAATGATCATATATCATTGTCCAAAGGGTACTCAATTTTATAGAAGTGTTTTTATATTGTTCACTTTTGAATTGTTTTTTTCCGTGATTTAGTTAGGTGTTTTGTTGTGTTGTTACATGTATTCATGCCTCTTATTGTACATTTAAGTTACATTCACTAAGTTAATATAATTACCTGCTACAAACCGTTTTGAGGTTATCAAACAAACACATTCTTCTTCATATATGTCATATCTTTATTTTTCTAGATTTGGTACTATGACAAACTTTGTTGAGGTTTCATTGATGATTGGAGTCGATAGTCTCATTTGGGACACATTTTTATCTGGAAGGATCCCATGCACGGGATATATCATTTGCTCAATATCGGAATGATCATTATGAATGAGAAGTCGTATTCATTTTTATCAAATTGTTTAATTTATTGGTGTTTCCTACTATTTAAACGTAAGTTCTAACAAGTGTTATTTTGAATGTTTCATACAAGTTTCTACTTTGTAAACGTACTACGACTTGGTTGATCATGCTTCAACTAAAGGTGATGTTTTCGTCGATATACAAAATTTAAACTAACTGATGAAATTCCATCAAACTATTGTATCGTCAAAAGAGTGGTTGATACATATTGTACGTCTTGCTCAGTAGAAGAAGCGGATGATACTTTTGGTATGAACCAAACAAATGCTAGATTTTTTTCAGTGTTCGCGTATAAAGACATCATAGACGAAGTTACGTATTGAGATGGAAACAACCATGGTGAATGTAATCATGTATGTCTATTCAAACCATAAAAAATGGTGGTAATAAATGTTTAGACTTTTTTTGACTTTAAAATTTAGTAAAATCCTAAACGTAGTTTAAGGGTTACGTTCAACAAATTTTGACATGCACAAATTGATCTATCTTCACAATACCACCTACCTCTTAAATTTATTATTGAAAGAAATTTTTACTTAAATTTGAAGTGATAGAAATGTTGGAATATTAGTTTCGTATGAGCAAAAAGATAGTACTCCGTAACACATTTCGGCTTATAAACATTTCTAGCCAAAAATCATAATTTTCAGCATCCATCACATATTCGGTATTCTGGTGGTCCCAATAATTCCCTCTATATTATTATAGCGCAACATATCCGCCCGAGACCGAATAAACAAGTACTTTCTCAGCGTAGAAGGATTAAAAAATATAAAAAAAAATTCCGGTATATTCCTTTCCCAACCAACTAACACCTTTTTTTAATACTTTGTTTCTGGATTTTGGGCCCATTAACGTATTCTTATTTGCAGTTAAGGCCCAATTTATTTTTGTTGTGGATACAAAAAAATTATTTAAGTTACCAACATAAAAGGGTGACAAATTATGTTAAAAATGAACAGTTTACACATTTTACATTACACGTGCAGTGAAATATTTCTTTTTTACACAACTTATTATAATAGTTACGCAACATAAAATAAAAAGACGCACAAAAACTTATTGTATTAGGCAGATACAGAAACAATACAATTGCATAAATAAATAAAATAAAATAAAATAAAATAAAATAAAATAAAAAAGTGCGAACAGCTATTGAAAAAATTCTCGGGCGCAACGCGCCATAGTACTATTTTGCCACAACCGAAGAGAATTAAATAGTTATATATCGAGCGAAGACAACCAACTAGGTAGGATACTAGGTATTTGTTTATTCGAATACTAAAAAAAATACAATACACACCCTGAACTTCTTAATATTTACGATTTTTTTTATATAACAAACTTTATTTGTTAAATATCTAACAGATACCTACCAATTTCCTGAATAAAAAAAAAATACTTGCAAAAGGTCTCTCGATAACGAACAAAACAAACCCAATATTGATATATACTTTTGACGTACGTACAGTTTTATAAAAAATGTTGAAGTTTAATATTTATATAGTTTCTAAATAAAAGAACTTTCAAAATGTACCCTTAACCTATCAAATAACTTTAAAGTTATCCCAAATATTTTTAAAACTATAACGGTCAAAATTAGCCATACCGCAACACACTGGTGCCCGACATAACATTTATTCCAAAAAGGACGTCATATGACAACTACAAATATAAATTCACACAACATTTGTTCCAACCAAATACAACACGTGTCGGGAAAAAACATATAACGATCTTACAACGAGAAGCCCCACCAAAACATTATTTGTAAATAATTATCGCAAAAAGGCTTCCCACTTGTTATTACTATAGACTATCCAAACTAAAAACCATAGTGTGTATATTCGATTAAACCCAATTCACAAAACGTTACATAAAATACTTAACCAAAATATCATTATATATAACTATATGCCGCTATAAAATCTCGTTGCTATGCACGGGTACTCGTCTAGTATACATATATACAACTATACAAGCCCTAGTTTCACGAACTGGTAACTTTTCCCTCTAATTGCTTTTGTTTTTTCTTCTTGAAACATGCAAACTTACTCGATAGTTGTTTTTCTTATTTTATTCATCAAATTCAGTGATACATATATTTTGTATGTGTTTGTGATTTTGTTGTATATATACATTACGGAACATAGAAGGGGCCGAGGGGGTCGTGGCCCCCCAAATTTTTTGACCTTATGTATATTTTACTCTTTTATTTGTAGTTTTTGTCATTTTTAATATAAAAATTTCTGTGTTATATCGGCCCTTCTAAAATAAATACTTTATAAGTTGGCCCCTCTAACAAAAACATTCAAGTTCCGTCTATGTATACATTAGTTAAATTTTGACTGATTTTGTATGTGTTGTTGTGAAGATAATTAATGGAAGAAGTTGATCAGTATGTACAGCTTAAACAACAGCTTATCGAGGTTGGAGAGAAGCTTTTGCGTCCCCCTCATGTGATCCATGAGCTGCTCCTTGTTCTAGATGTAAGGCCCGTTCCAAAATATAATGAATTGAATTGCTAGTTTAATGTAATTAGTGGTGTTGTTTTTCTTATCTGATGGCTTCATGCCCGCATATATGTTTGCAAACGAGCATTTGTTTTTACCTCTTATGTTTGCATGCGCACAAATATTTCTGTAGAGAGTATTTGTATTTTTCTATTGTGTGTATAGCGCAAACTTTTCTTGAAAAAGTCTTTGTTTTTCTGAAAAATGATGTTTTGCTGCTTCAGTTTTGTAGATTTTTAAAAAGGCTCATTACCGCTTATTGATTCTTGAAACCCTTCTTATCTCTAAAGCCCTTTTTTCCAATTGCTCTCCCGCACACATGGTAATTGAACAAGCATCAACTTATTTGTTAATTTTCGCATGTTTATTGTATGTTGTAAACTCAAATTTGACTGTGTAATACTGTAATGTATGAATAAGTATCTGTTCAACAGTTCAAGCTTGTATATTTGTTGTTTGATGTATAATACCATAGAGTTTTTGGGTTTTGAATCACTCGGAAATTTGCTATTTTATAGTTAGTTATAGGGTTTGAAATTGACTATAGATGTTTGACACCAGGCTACGTTGGTTAAACGAATATGAGAAATTGTTTAGATTAATTATCTCTTAGCGCCGGTTTTGACATATTTGTGGTACATCTGGATTACAATGTTCACTTTAATGTGAATCTAGGTGTCGAAGAGTGTAGTAAGAATATTTAGAAATTGATTAGCCACCACTCCGTTCATCTAGCTTGTGGAAAAGAGAAAGTATTTTGCGTTTAGATGTGAATATTCAGACACAAAGAAACTTGGAAGCAGGCTTAATAGCATTACATTAATAGCTTCCTTAGGTTGGTTTGACTATTATTGACGTGTTGCAGGGAGTCGTATAAGTAAGGATGAGGTGGTTAGGTTAGTATGGGTTTACCATTGGCAAGGATGCTGAGAACATGATACCTAAAAATGTAGTCTTCAAGGTTTTGTTAAAGGGTGGAAACGAAAGCTATATATTTTAAACATGTCAAGTTGAATTTCACATACTTTATTTCCATAGATTTCTTAAACTGAATATAAATCATAGCGCTTTTATGCAATGTATTCTGCATTCAGTTCACAGTGACTTAAGTTGTGTTTGTTAACCACCACAAAGGTGGCCTAGTGGTCAGTCCTGATTTTGTCACATGACATCTCAAGTTTGAACCTCACTGGGCACATCTTGAGGTGGCCAGGGAAGGGTCCTGAAACGGTCACAAGATATGCAAGTTAGGCTGCGTAGCCCTACCCGGGTAGCCCGAATAGGGAAAACCTCATCCATTTAGTAAAGTCGTGGTTTATTAGTATAGCTGTGAATCTAGGAACAAAATAAAGAGCGGGTATACAAGCTTAATGATATGTAAATATTTGATACTAGCTAGCACTTTGTCAATTGATTCTTTCTTCTGTATGTGCTCCTTAGCAAGCAGAAAAAGTCCTATATTTGGTGGATCAGTCCCCAACGTCCTCGATGCTATGTGCACTCAAACCTTCAATGAAGGCACTGATACATGATGATTTATTAAGACATTCAGATGTCGATGTGAAGGTTGCAGTCGCTTCTTGCATTACTGAGATAATAAGGATTACAGCGCCTGATCCACCTTACGATGATGACCAAATGAGGGTACACAATGGATTCACATGCTACTATAAGAAATTCCATATCGTATATATATATTTTTTCTTCTTCTCATTCTAATCTCTTTTGCATGAACAGGCTGTATTTCAGTTGATTGTGTCTTCGTTTGCGGATTTAGCTGACCAGTCCAGCCTATCCTTTATCAAAAGAACCTTGATTCTGGAAGCGCTTTACAAAATAAAATCATGTGTGATCATGCTAGATCTTGAATGCGATGCCATGATTGTGGAGATGTTTGAGCATTTTCTAAGATCAATAAGGTGTGTTAGACTTATAGGCTTATAGCTATATGAGTAAACATACATACATGCAGTAGATTATGTTATCAACCAGTTGGGCTTTTTGTGACAATATGTCGTTATTTTTATTACAGGGACTATCATCGTAGAGATATATTTTTAAATATGCAAAATATAATGGTCTTGATTTTGGAAGAAAGTGATGAAATTTCAGTCCAGTTGCTCAAACCACTACTGGCTAGTGTTAAAAAACATAATGCGGTAATAGGTTTATGATATCTTTATTAACAACTACCAATCTGTCTCGTTTTCCTTGATTTTTTTGACCAGTTATTTCCTGTACTTAGGGAGTTTTGCCGGTAGCTCGAGTGTTGGGGGAAACAGTACTTTGGAAATCTGCAGAGAAGATAAGGCCTTACCTGACGCAAGCTGTGATTGTTTTGGGTGATCCGTTAGATGCATACACTGAAATTGTGGCTTCAGTGTGTCAATGGACACCTGCGACATTACAAGGCGATGATGAAAATGCTTCTAGGCTATCATACAGGTTTATACATATTTCAATTAACGAAAGTTAAGAATTCGCGTTGGACCTATTGTGTCGGTGCCAACAGTTTCTTTCTTTGCTTAGCCAAACAGAGATGAAGTAAACTATCGATCTAAGTTGGCTGATTGACTTTTATATGGAAAAATCGATTAACTTGCACTTAAACACTTCAAACTCTTATGGATTTAGTCTTGACCCTGTGGGAAAGGGTTATCATTCTTGCTTTGGAGTTTAAGTGATGTGCTTGAATCTATATAAGTTACATTATTGGTAGCTACTCGAATAAAGTTTGCTTATGAATAATCAGGTTATTTGTCGTATGCTTTATATCCATCAGCTCTACTGAATTGAAATATTCTGTGAAAATTAAATTAATAAAAAAGATTAATTCGTTCCAAATTGTTACTTATATATGTTCATATTACCATATACTATTCATATTGTGTTAGATTATGATCAGGGACGGACTCACTTGGAACCCATTTTAAGTCGCGTAGTGTAATTATACTATATACTAAAATGCAGAAAACAGTGAATCCAAAAAACACTGTTACAAACGCTGTTACAAGCACTGTAGCAGCTACAGTGCTTGCTACAGTAATTTTTTTTTTTTTTTTTTTTTTTTTTTTTTTTTTTATGAAAATTTGTTTTTTCAAAAAAATAAAAATTAAAAAACACAAAAAATAATACATTTACAAAAAAAATTTTATACAAATTTGTTTATTTTAAAATACCAAACAAGAAGAAAAAAAAAATACCGAAAAAACAAACAACACAAAAAATATTCAATCGCAACGCAAAAAAAAAATAAAAATTCCGCAAACATAAACAAAGTATGCTTCCAAGTAAACATATGCATACTTCAAATAACAAAATTATTAATTACATCGTACAACCCACAAAATACAAAACGCAAAACACACCCGCCGCAACGCGCGGGCTACCCGACTAGTTTGTTTCTAAAATATGTCTTTTTATTTTAAGTGCAACCCCTGGTTTTAGCTAATAAATTCATTACAAATTTACAATACAATTTTAGTACTTAGAGCATCAGGTGTGGTGGTGTGGATGGCTAGCTTGTGCTTTTCATTCGGGTCTCACGTGTGTCATATCACCCAACACCTCTTCACAACTAACCCTCTCACTAAACTACTAACCTCAACCTCTTCATTTGGGCCCCACCACTCACACCTTTAATTTTTTTTTATTCATTTTTCAATCAAATTAAATTTATTTAAATCAAAACAAAAATAACTAAAATTAAAATATTATGCTTATATTTTGAAAAAATTTAAGCTGCTAAAAAAAAAAAAGGCAAATAAACAAGGACCAAAACTGTAAATATTGATAAAAAACCACAAGGACCAAAACTGCAAATAAACGAAACCACAATGACCGAAACAATAAAAACATAGTTGAGTCTTCTTCTTCACCTTTCACCTGCAAACACACACACTAAACACACACTATACCTGCAAAATGCAAACACAAGTTTAGAAAGAAAACCCAAAGAAAAAGAAAAAGATATAAAACCCAACAAAAAAAAAAGAAAAAGAAAGACGCTGCCATTTTGTCAGATTATATGCTCGCTGTGGCCACGAGTATAACCTGGACGACGACCAACGGCGAGCTGCCTTGGTGTGGCGGCGAGCACGGCGAAGGTGCCACCTAGGACGGCGACGGCGATCCAACCTCCACACCGGATGCTCTTATAGTTATAAAGAAAAATTTGCACAACACCTTCTAAAAAATTACGCGTCTGATGCTTTTAATCACAACTAATAATTGGTGTTTTTAATTTTAGCACTTATTTTGGGTCTTTTCCATTTATTTTGTTTTAATAAAGGGCGAATGGCCCATTCATCTGAAATTCATAACCTGTCTCCTTGGTTCTTTTAAAACATGAAATCAATAACTTTGGTGATGATTATTTCGATAGCTGTTAACATTCCATAATTAGTGGTAGCAAATTCGAGTCTAAAATGGTCTAATGTTGAGTTTACACAACAACAAATTCGAGTTTACGACAAAGCTTACACGACATAGATCAACTAGCTTAATAAAGAGACCAAGTGCATAAAATTATACATATTGTGATTGTTAGAGCACGGGGTATGGTGGTATTTTTGGTTCGCCGTTGTGACATGGAAGGGAAAACGGCGAGCGCCGTTTAACTTCACCACACCGCCCCAGGTTTGTTTTGGTTCGTTGCAGTGAATCGCATGAAGACAAAAAACTTTTCAGAAATTTTACCGTTTAGAAAATAAAATTGGGAGTGGTGGAGCCCAAATGAAGAAGTTTGTTGGGCTTATGATAGAGGGGGGTTTTGTTATGATGGGACCAAAATGAAGGAAAAATGAAGTTCATTACATCTTATGCTCTTACTGATAAAACAATGGTAGTTGTTAGTCATAACTAGTAGAGGGAATTGCAAAAATCGTCCCTAAACTTTGGCCAATTTGCATGTTTCGTCCCAGAACTGTTGAAACTGCAAAAATCGTCCCTGTGAAAAACTTTTGGGGCAAATATCGTCCCTAACCAACATCAAATGACTAAAATACTCATGTTCAAACTTTAGGGACGATTTTTGCAATTTACTCTTTTTCATTTCATTTTTAGTTTTTTACGCAAATGGTCCCTGTGTTGCGTCAAGTTTTACAGTTAGTCCCTAATTTTGTGCAGTTAGTTTATCCGTTAAGTTATTTGCACAGTTAGTCCTCAGTTAATATTTTTTGCAAGGTTAGTCCTCATTTTCTTAAAAAGTCCTTATTTTTTGCACCGTTAGTCCATCCGTTAATATTTTGCACCGTTGTCAATCCGTTACTATTTTTTACATTCTCGTCTATTTTTTAATGTTTTTGTCAATTTTTTTACGTTTTTGTCAATTTTTTTACGTTTTCGTCTATTTTTTTACGTTCTCGTCTGTTTTTCTAACGTTTTTGTCTATTTTTTTTTTACGTTTTTGTCAATTTTTTTACGTGTTTGTCTATTTTTTTTACATTCTCGTCCGTTTTTTAAAGTTTTCGTCTATTTTTTTACGTTTTGTCTGCTTTTTTACGTTTTCGTCTGTTTTCATATGTTTTTTTTATTCGTTTTCGCCCTTTTTTGTGATTAGGTAAGTATACTCGAAGAAAACTTGACATTTGATAAAATAAAATAAAATAAAATAAAAAATTGTATCGATTTTAGCTCACGGTTTTGACCCCTTTCTGGTCCGAATCATCAAAAGTGTAAAACACAAAAGTTGTCCGGAATGATGTTTTACAACAAGACGCACGAGATTTAAACCTGAAAAATGCAAAACAAGGGCTATTTACTACAAAATAGACGAAAACGTAAAAAAAAACGGGCGAGAATGTAAAAAAAATAGACGAAAACGTAAAAAATTGACAAAAACGTAAAAAAAAAATAGACGTAAATGTTAAAAAAAAAATGGACGAGAACGTAAAAAAAATAGACAAAAACGTAAAAAAATTGACAAAAACGTAAAAGAAAATAGACAAAAACGTTAAAAAATAGACGAGAACGTAAAAAATATTAACGGATTGACAACGGTGCAAAATATTAACGGATAGACTAACGGTGCAAAAAATAAGGATTTTTTTAGAAAATGAGGACTAACTTTGCAAAAAAATATTAACTGAGGACTAACTGTGCAAATAACTTAACGGATAAACTATCTGCACAAAATTAGGGACTAACTGTAAAACTTGACGCAACACAGGGACCATTTGTGTAAAAAACTAAAAATGAAATGAATAAGAGTAAATTGCAAAAATCGTCCCTAAAGTTTGAACAGGGGTATTTTAGTCATTTGATGTTGGTCAGGGACGATATTTGCCCCAAAAGTTTTCCACAGGGACGATTTTTGCAGTTTCAATAGTTCTGGGACGAAACTTGCAAATTGGCCAAAGTTTAGGGACGATTTTTGCAATTCCCTCTAACTAGTACATTGTTTTTATAGAAACGCTTGATTAAGTTATTACTATTGTAACTACATGATGTAAAAGAAACATACGAGTTTAAATGATAAATGCTAAAAGCTAAAACTTCTTTCTATTAACATTTCATTAGGAATAGGGCCATTTAGCATTGAAAGTTTGTTTGAGATTTTTTTTTTTTTTTTTTTTTTTTTTTTTTTTTTTTTTTCTTAGTAATTGTCTTGCCACTTTAGTGAGAGCATCTTTTGCACTAAAGATAACACTAATTTAATACGATGAATTGTAAAACATCAAATATAATGCAACAATATTTATGACACTAAACAATATTCTATTTATTTAAACTCAATATTTGTTACCACTTTGATGTGTGACTAAAAAACAATATTCAATAAGAAGGAGAAGGGTTTTTTTTTTTTTACTTTTATCTATTTAGTCATTATTCATTTATTTATTTAGTCTTATTTTTATTTATTTATTTATTTATTTATAGTGAGTAGAATATTGATATATGCTTTTTAACTGTTTTGTTTCTATTTATTTTATGAAGAAATCATACCTACATTACAATGTAGGCAATTCTTTACATTTCATTTGAAAAAAGTTTTAAAAATGTACAATTTAGTCCCTGTGATAAGTCCTTGATACATGTTTTACCTTTGTTCCTACCATTTTTTTTTCAAAAGAAATTATAGAGAATTGCCTACATTATAATGTAGGTATGATTTTCTCTTATTTTATTGATATATAATTTAAACTAGTTGAAAATATTTAGTGCCAACTTTTTATGTCACGAGCAACTTTTAGTTAATGCAAACATATTCAATAAAATTGTTGATTTCACACTATTTTAATGTGTGATGATGCTTTGAAAGAAGTTTTTAGCTTTTATCGTTTACCATTTAAGATTATATTTTCCTTATAGATTGTATATGTATCACCGTATTTCGTTAACAAACACTTTAAGGCGGCGTTTGGTTCACTCTTTTCAAATTATGGTATTTTAAAAGTTGCATTTTGAGAAATTCTTAATTATTGGATTGAAAATGGAGGTACGTGTTTGGTTGAGTATATGTCATTAAATTTTAAGTACTGAACTTTGTGGTTCCACATTTTGTTGTGTGATAGTTTTGTCTTTATATATAAAATAAGGAGCGGAATTTTAAATTCTTTGCTAACATGAGAAATTAAATATTCTTCAATTAGTACATTTAATTTTCTTGGCCCCACATTTTTTTTTTGAACCAAACACATCATTTCAAGGTATTTAAATTTAAATTCCATCAAATTGCCCCAATATACTCGAACCAAACAGCCCCTAAGAAGAGGAAAGGGAAAAAAAAGTTTGAGTATGTAACCTTCAAAATGTTACTTTAAATGTTACAAACTTTTGACAAGTGTTAGACTAATCAGGATGATCATAAGCAATGTTTTGAAAACCGGGTTCGAAATCGACCCGGTCGAGTCACCGGGCACCGGGTCAACCGGTTCAACCGCCGGGTCAACCCGGTTTTCAATTTATTATTTTTTTTTTGACCGGGTCAACCGGTTTTACCGCCGGGTCAACCGGGTCGACCACCGGGTTTTTATTAAAATATTTTGAAAAAATGAAACCCGGCCGCGTTTCGAGAACCGGGTTGACCCGGCTCACTCAAAACCTGGCGGGTCAAACCGGTTAACCTGGTTTTAGAAACCCGGGTTGTTTTGACCCCTTTTTTCGGCCGGAACCGGTCGAACCGGTTAACCCGGCCGGGTCGACCCCGGTTTCAAAACCTTGATCATAAGAGCAAGAGGTGTGGTAACTAGTTTTACCTCCTCATTTGGGGCCCACGGGTGTCACATCACCCCAACACCTCTTCACAACTAACCCCTCCTCACTCATAACTAACCTCAACTTATTCATTTGGGGGCCATCACTTACACCTTTATTTTTTTATTTATTTCACTAAATAAATTAAATCCATTACACAAAAATTAAAAATAACAGACCAAACTAAATTTATTTCTTCAAATTAAAAAAGTTACAATACGGGAAAAAAATAACGATACAAAAATTAAATAAACAAAACAATACGAAAATATAAAAAACGACACTACATGCATATTAAACATTTTATTCATCGGCATCCTCATCGAGTTGTTGGTATTTCTTCGTTATCTTTGCTTGTCTCCTGCGAATGATTTCGGCTCTGACCGGGTCAGTAACCAAGCCGGGATCTAGCATGAGCATCTGCATTTCCAAGGCCCTTTCTTCTCTCCTCCTCCTCGCCTCGTAACAAGCCGTCTGAGCGTCTTTGGCTTGCGTATACTTTTCGGATAATTGTCTCGAAAAAGTACTCGTTTGACTCCCACCAGAGCTCGCAGCACTCGACGTATCCGTCAACTTTTGTTTCTTTCCAGCTTGTTTTTTGGCTCTTTCGGGACGAGGTCGTGCGTCCGGCCCGAATATATCCTCGAGACAAGAAATGTCCAACAGCTCCTCAGCATTCCATTTCGGGTAATTTCTCAAAAACTCCCAAACATGCTCGTACGTGAACCCCTCGCACCAAAGCGTTTTGCGAAACTCGCCTTGGCATTGTTGATTTGATCATGCCCATTCTCACCACTTCGACGCCCCAAATGCTTATATATAGCGTTGAACTTTTGGCATTCGCCGTTCATCCTCGTCCATTTCCCGGTAAGCATGTTCTTGCCTCTAGGGTCATCCACAGTTTGCTGATTGAACGTTTCTGTAATTTCGTTCCAAAAGAATTCGTCGGATTTGTCGTTCCCCATTTCTTTGTCTTGCGAAAATTCTATCCAAGTTTCCGCAAGAAGCTTTTCTTCGGCCTTGGACCATTTCAGATTCACACGTGTTTGACCTGCAAGTTCCAAGTCGTCGTCATCGTCGGCATCTAAATTTACGACTTTTTCCTTTGACGGCCTTGGTTTTCTTGCCTCTACCTTTGACCGGTGACCGTGCTTTTGGAACTTTAAATTGGGGTTCGACCTGAGGTTGAGGTTCGACCTGAGGTTGTGGTTCGACTTGCGGTTGTGATTGATGAGCTGGGAACGAGAATGCTTGAGACGGGTTAAAAAATTGTGGTGGCAACATTCGTTGAGGATAAGCTGCGAACCCCGCTTGTTGCAACGCAATTTGTTGATTAGTATAAACGTCCATCGGATTGAAAGGTTGTGAACCATATGGCGATGAAGGTTGTGAGGAATTTTGCGACGAGGGAGTAGAAGTGTTTGATGATTCCCCGTATCGTTGGTTTGAGGTTAGGAGGGTTGTGAAATAACCGGGTTCGTTCGGGTTTTGAGACATAGTAAATTGCATGCTACTTTGTATCTTTTTCAGGCTCCTTGTCAGTGTGTTTGGTTCGTCGTCTGCACGAGGAGGAAGGCTCCAACGAGCCACGACGAGCCTCACTCGGTGTCGTGGCATGCTGTGGCGAGCTCCACGTCGGACGACGAGGTTGCTTGGCGAGCCCATACCCTTCCCTCTAACACTCACCACTTTCACATCAACATTTAGCACACGGGATAATTGTTTCAAAATGTAACGAACTTGTCATGTGTTTACAATGTTGTGTATGTTGCATTTAATTTTTCTAAATAATGCGAATAATTGCCTAATTAGTCTATTGTGTGCATTATTTAGTAAAATATAAAGCAACATACATAACATTGCAAAACGTGGCAAGTTCGTTACATTTTGAAATAATTATTCCCTTTGTGTTATTCTATGTCACACCCCCAATTTACCTGACTTGCAGCGGAATGGAATGCCTGAGGGTGTAACTGTCATAGCACCATAACAAGGAAATATTGAACGACCTAAAGTGTCGTTTTGAAAACACATCGTTTGACTTATTAAAACATTCAGAATATATTACATAGGTCCCAAAAGTCATGAAAGGTTTACAGAAATAAGTTTAGACATGTCAAACGATAATTATACATAAGTGCATGAAAGTGTCAAAGTGAGACGCGTCATCCTAGGTCCTCACTAAAATGACTCCATGCATGCCATGAAGTTTATGCTCTTAGTTACCTGAAAATACATTGCGAAAACGGTCAACACGAATGTTGGTGAATAATCATAGGTTTGTAAGTTAAATCGTATGTACATAAGCCACAAGTATAAAGTAAACCGACATAAATGTCAAAAATGCTACATTGTCTCTTAAGCTCATGGCCCCGAAGCTAGACGTACTAAATCTTGCCCCAAGTGAGTGTTTACCAGACACTCGTAATTTAGAAATGAAATGCATTCGTAATTCCGTTGGAGCAACCCAAACACGAATGGAGGAGTCACCCTCAATAGATCTATTCACTCACTCTCGCTCGTACTGTAATTAACGGTCCATGAAATAAAGGGGACTTGTCGTGTCGTGGTAGCAAGACAACTTAAGCAATGTAAGGAATTTGTAATACTTGGGCATGTACGAAAGTAATTGATGCAATGTATTCTCCCCCGTGGGATTTGAAATCAAATAAGTAATTGAAAACGGGGCCATGAAAACTCACCTCAACTGATGATACTGCGATGATATGAAATGAACAACAATGATTGGTTAACTGCCGCAACCTAATATGAATGATGAACGATCTCATTTAGATCACCAAATGATGTTATGAATGTCCATGCTCATGTTTCTATACCACTCTACTCTTTGGAAAAACACTTGTATTATCAAAAATATATAATCCAAGAATTTGGAAAAATATTGCTATTAGAAAATATAAATAGCTAGTTATAATATATATATACTTTTATATATATAACGTAAGTTTCCATGTTAGCGTTGAAAAACTCGGGTTGTAATCCTTGAAATGATGAAAACATACTCGTAATAACTAATACTACATTAGTTATAAAGCTCGGTACTTAATATTATGTCTAGCTTATAAATGTACTTCGTAGTTTTTGCGCCAAATTTATATAAAAGCTGTCAAATATAAAATGGTTTTAGCCGATATTCAAACGTGAATATCTTTGTCGTTACTTGTCCGTTTTACTTGTTCTTTATATCCACGGTTACGTCTTAGTATGTAGTAATATATTTTGGAAAGCTCGGCTCCTCCGGGTTACGTCTAAAGTCTCTTTTTGTCCAATGAAAAACGTCCAACAGCAACTATTTTCAGAAAAATACTTTTCGTCAACAATCTTGCAAAAATCATAACTTCTTCGTTATAAGCTCTTTTTAATCCGTTCTTTCGCCTACGGATTCGTTTTTGAAATTATTTTCTAAAAATTTTGCCAAAGTTTCCTTGGTGTTTACTGATTTTCCAGATTTTTACAAAACGGGACAGCATGTCCTAAACATGTTCCAAATCAAGTTTTCAAGGTTTATAACTAATTTCTACCATCACCAAACCTCTTGTAATCACCACATGACTAATCTAATCCTACCATACACCTTCTTAGGGTGCCATGGACTCCTAACCAAGTTATTAGAGCAAGGGGATTCCTAACTAAAAAGTTAGGGTTTGTATGTTTCATTTTAGACAAAATAAAGAGTGGTATAGCTAGTTGTACATGGTTTTTAGCATGATACTCATGAAATACATGTAAAAATAAGATGATCCATGAAAAATAAAGTTGATTACTTACTTGACCAAAATGAGATGATTATAGGATGATTATGCTTGATGTTCTTGTGTTTTTGTTGCTTGATTCTTGATTAGGCATGTAAAAGGAACAAGTTTAGTGTTTTAACTTATGAAAAATGATCACTTGATCTATGTTTGAAGGTTTGGTCGTGGGTTTGAAATAGAGGAAGGAAGATGAGATAACTTTTGATCTTTCCTAAAATTGTGAATTATGATTCTAGGTTTTTAGTAAAGTAAGGTTATAAGAGGTTTATTAGTTAAATACAAATGAGTTAATGCTAGAGGTTAAAAGGGTGTTTCATGGGCTGGTTTTCAAAGGGTAGAAGGGGGGGGGGGGGGGGTAGGGGTACTTGGTAGTTATTTAGAAAACCTTGCAAGAATTTTGTGCCATTTTGTGTTTTTAGTTACAATCGGGTACCGGTTTTAATAGAAATAATTGTTCACGAAGTTAACCGGGATGAAATAAAGTCATAATAATGTTGAAAATATGTTAAAAATATGTTGGGTACATTTACTGAGTGATCGGGTGATTATTGTTTAGTTTTCACGAAAACCGTCGTTATATTCATACGCGTACGTTATAAATAAAATAAATTTCCAAAATACTGGGTAACTGAATGTTATAACTTTTATGATGTTAAAATGGATATAAAAATATGTCGGGACCATTGTGGGAATATTTAGATATATTCGTCGTGTATAAACCGGGTGTTAACGTTTACTATAAATACTTATACGTAAAAACGTTAAATGTACTGAATATAATAATTTGAAAATCCTGAGAGTGGTATAACATGAAAATGCTGTTATGATGATATGCAGACTATCTCCAGTCCGTATGCAGTGTTCTTAACACTAATGAAATGAATTCGCACCTAAACCAATTCGGTTACGCGAATTTGAATACCCGTAAACTAAATTTACGATGAAATGAGTAATGCACGTGAATGATGAAATATTTTCCGGAAATGAATAGTGTTCAGTGAATAGTAAATTTCCCAAATGGTTCTCAGAATATCAAACTGACCTCGAAAATGATGAATAGTAAAACGATGAATATTGTTTTGATGAACAGTGATTTATGAATAGTAAAAAGTCGAAGTTTGGGAAAATGACCTGAAATGGTATATGACCTGAAATGGTGAGTTGTGACATTCTAATAGAATAATTGTTTGAAAATGTAACGAACTTGCCACATTTTACAATGTTGTGTATATTTTACTAAATAATGCACACAATAGACTGATTAGGCAATTATTCGCATTATTTAGTAAAATTAAAAGCAACATACATAACATTGTAAAATGTGACAAATTCGTTACATTTTCAAACAATTATCCCTTTAGCACACCTTTAAACTCATCACTTTTTACTCTGTACAGTCACCACCTAACCCACTATCAAACAAAAACTATAAAAGTAACTTACTTTATAAAACATATTCCATAATATATTCTACACACATTCACAAACCAAATAAATAATAATAAAAACACCACTGGGGGCCACTATTTTAGATCGTTTTTTTTTTTTTTTCCTTGAACTTTGTTCGGTGGTCAATACCACCAAACATGTGGAAAAACCTACTCATGGCGCGTGGTCTTCTTTATCTTCTATGTTCAATAGCGAAGCTTGAAAGGTTTTCGTGTGAGAGTCGAAAGAATTTAAAGTCATTTATGGGATGGCTAAATCATAAATACCAAATTTTTACACATGAAAAACAAGTGAATGTACAATAATGATCAAAACTTCAAAAGTCTAGAGGGGTCACCACCTTTCATAGTCATTTCATGGCTCCGCCATTGTCTATGATGTATACGCGTGGTGACCAGGTGGTTAACTTGCACACATTTATGTGAGGCATCACTTAGGTTTATGCTAATGGTGACTGTAAGTATTGTGGTAATCTTTTGCCACATCATTTTTTTAAGGCGACAAAAAATAATAATAATGAATGAATAAATAAATAAAATAAAAAATTACACACAAAAAACAATCTTAGTGTTAGCTGATAAATCATAACTTTGAAAAGATTTAGATGACTGGTGACCAATTCGGTGGAGCTAGTGGTAAGAATGCAGTCACCGATTCACTTGGGGTTAACCCACCGAGCCATTAGTGGGGCCTTACAAAGACAAAAAAGACAATGACACTTGTCACATTCTAGTGTATGACACGTCACAAAAAAATTCCAACATAGGCAAATAAGGAGTACTACACTTGTTAAAAAACATCTTGTAGCATTTCACACAAGCCCTAATTTCACCTTTCTTCGGTAACTTTTCTCTGTGAATTCTAGTTTTTTAATATACATTTTGTGCGTGTGATTTTGTAACATACATTTGTTAGGGGGTTTCAACTGATTTTGTTTATGTATTATTATGTGACTAGTGTGGAAAGATGGATTTTGTGCTTTTGCAACAGGACGATGTTGAGCTTGAACACCAGCTTATTGAGGTTGGAAATAAGCTCTCGAACCCAACCGATGACCTGCTTCTTGTTCTCGATGTAATCCAACTTGCTTTTTATTTTATTTTATTTTATTTTTTTTTTGGGAATTTTGTTAGTAGTTTATACATTTGAGTGTGTAATGTATGATAGGGGTGTTTGTTCAAGCTTATATGGCGGGCGTATAGCTTATTTGGTTTTCGGCGCTCATTTTTTGTGGCTTATTTTGAAACTTTTCGGCTTGTATAAGCTTATCATGTCATAAGAATTTTATGTAAGCTGAAAAGTTTCGAAATAAGCCCCTAAAAGGGCGCTTATGAAACATAAGCCGAAAACTACATAAGCTATAAGCCCGTTATGGCGTTATATACACTTAAAACAAACACCCCCGATATTTAGTTGTATGTTGTTTTCGGCCTTGAATCACTTTTGTTTGAGCTCACTGGCACAAAGAAACAAACCGGGTACCTTTTGGGGAAGGTTGGCATGGCCAGGGTTGTTTGCACCAAGTAGTAATTGGACTTAAGACCTCTCAAATTTTAGTGATGATAGGTTTTTTGATCTGTTTCTCTCTGCTTATTGCATTAAACACTAAGAAGAAACTAAGAAGAAGATACTTTGGAGTTTTTGGATAAAAGAAATCCGTATATTATAGTCAATCAAAACATGTTTGTGCTCGCTTATTTACCGGGCTTAATAGCTTATGTAAATTTGGAAAGTTCATAAGCCCATGTTTTCGACTTATGAGCTTATCTAACAACTCTAAAAGTGGCCACGCCGACCTTCCCCAAAAAAAAAAGGAATGGCTTTACCCTGTTTTGTGTCTGCGGTGGGCTCAAACCCCATTGACTAGTTGGCCAAAAGGTTGGAAACCATGGTTACTCAAAAAAAAATTGAGCTTATGGAAGTCATAACCTCAGTTTGATAACCTCATAAGTCAAAAAAAGTGGCTTTATTGCTTTTCAAATTCTACGCAAGCTGAGTAAATAAGCTAACACAAACACCCCCTAGAAGTGGAAATGTTCAAACTGCTTACAAAACGGATACGAAGTTTAAATTGCGGAATCTAAGACGCCCCCTAAAGATATAACTATAATGAGGCAAGGAATTGCAGTGTAGTATGGTGCTAGTTGAATTACTAGTTCGTCAAAAAATTTAGGTAAGTGGAAAGGGAAGTTTTCTGAACTGCATATACTATATAAGATAGAAATTTGACTTATGCTTATTGAGACAATGAAGCAAAGTAGAAATTATAGATTCACTGCCTATGGTTGGGGGAGACGCGTGAGAAACTCTGCATTACATATCGACTGCATTTGATTGGTATTTAAATGTAGAACCTGGCAGCAATGACATTCAATTTGATAAACGGTAAATGCTAGAAATTATTTTAAGGGAGGATGAGACTTTGCTAAACACGTGGGGTTATCCATGAGTGCGATTATCTGAGGCTCCTTGGTCAACTGTTTTGTGTGATTTGGATGTGGGAAAGTTCTCCTTCCTAAAAGAGAGCTACATACTAGAAAATGTAAGGGCTCAGTTGATTGTGTAGTTTCATCTTCATAAAGGATGGTAACTTTGTATCTGATCTCTTGATATGTGAACGGAGAATTTGACCTTTCGCCCGACATAATGCTTCTTTTAGTATTTTCATATTACCATACCAATTTCAGGAATATTGGGGTAGCACTTATAGGGTTCGTAATTGACTATAGAAGTTTGTCAAACAGAGGGTGTCAAGAATTTAAGAGTTTCGTTTTGAAGTTTGTTTAGATTAGCTAGTTATTTTTGTACCCGTTTTGACGTATTCGTGGTACATTTAGATGACAATGTTTGCTTTGATGTGGATTTAGAAACCAAAGAGTGCAGTGAGAATATTTAGCAATTGATCAGCTGCCACTCATTTCGTGTAGTTTCTAAGTGGACAAAGTATTTTGCCTTTAGAGGTGAATATTTAGACTCAAAGAAACTTGGTGGAAGGCTTTATAGATAAATAGTTGGTGTAGCTTGGTATGACTATTCTTAACATGTTAAGAGTCGTATAAGTGATTGTGTGGTTGTAAGGTTAGTATGGTTGTCCCATTGGCAAGGATGCTGTGAACAGAATGTGTAAAAAAGTTGTCTTTAAGCTTTTGCTAAAGGGAGCAAATGAAGGCACGGGATTTTAAATAGGTTAAGTTGTATGGCATGTTATATCTCCTTGGAATTCTTAAACGGGATTGAATGCGTGGCACTTTTATGCATTGTTTTCTATAATCATTTCACAGTAAAGTTGTGGTTGTTAGCATAGCTGTCAATCTAGGTATAAAACAAATAACAGGTATGCAAGTTTTATACATTGTAGAGATTTGATGCTAGTACTTTGCCAGTTAATTGTTTCTTTTGTATGTGCTCCTCAGCAAGCAGAAAAACTTCTATATGAAGTGTGCCAATCCCCGAAAATATCGATGCTACATGCACTCAAACCTTCAATGAAGGCGCTGATTCATGATGATCTATTAAGACATTCAGATGCCAATGTGAAGGTTGCAGTTGCTTCATGCATGTGTGAGATAGTGAGGATTACAGCGCCTGATGCACCCTACGATGATGACCAAATGAGGGTACACATGGCACCATTCACATTATTTTTGTTTTCTTCTTCACATTCTAATCTCTTGCGTATGAATAGGCTGTCTTTGAGTTGATTGTGTCTTCCTTTGAGGGTTTAGCTGATCAGTCCAACCGATCTTATAACAAGAGGCTCTCGATTCTTGAAAATGTTTGCAAAACCAAAGCATTTGTGGTTATGCTTGATATTGAATGCGATGTGATGATTGTGAAGATGTTTGAGCATTTTCTGACATCAGTAAGGTGTGTTATAGCTCTATGAGTATTATGCGTCTATGTATTTAACTTATCAAATGCTAATAAGTAATAAGTATGCGGTGGATTATGCCATCATCGGTTGGGCTTTTTGTGACTGTTTATTTCAGGGACTATCATCGTGGAGACATATTTTTATTTATGGAAACTATAATGGTCTTGACTTTGAAAGAAAGTGAAGAAGTTTCAGTTGAGTTACTCAAACCACTACTGGCTAGTGTTAAAAAACATAGCGAGGTAACAGGTTTACGATAGCTTTATTAATCACATATAATTTTCCTTCTTGTTTTCCTTGAATCCTTTTGACCAGTAATTTCCTCTTAGGGAGTTCTGCCAGTAGCTCGAGAATTGGGGGAAGGAGTACTTTGGAAATCTGCAGAAAAGCTAAAGCCTTACCTTATGCAAGCTGTGACTGCCTTGGGTGACCCGTTAGATGCATACACTGAAATTGTGACTTCAGTTTGTGGAGGGACAACTGCAACATTTCAACTTGCTGATGAAAATCATTCTCAGCTATCGTACACTTATATAAGTATTTCGATTAGCGAAATTTAAGAATTGGCGTTGAACCTATTGTGTTGGTGCCTGCAGTTTCTTTGCTTGCTTAGCTAAAACAGAGATGAAATCAACTATGTACCTAAGTTCACTGATTGACTTCTATGTAGCAGCATATGGTGTTATGATTTCGATTATATTTTTTGTTTCTCTAATCATATCTAAGACACATAATCTTTCGAAAAATGGCAATGTTGTCCCTACGATGTTAGCCTAATAGCATAATTCGGAGGTTGCGGGTTTAAATCTCGTCCCGTGTCCCTCCAATTGTGGCTTACAGAGACCTCTCCCGAGTTAACTGAGATCGGTGGGCTGCAAGAGGATGGGTATCTCTTTTTCTTTTAACAATGTCACTGGGACGTGATCCACCTTATTGAATAATCCCAACCCGTTTAATTAGTCTGCAATTTGCTGTAAGCTCACACAGGTGTACCGTGTTGGAAGATATGAAGACGATAAGAGCCTATCAAAAAGCAACACTTATTATACTATTTGCTTCTTTTTTGGGTTTAGAGACATAAAATCAATACCAGGTTTTTTTTTTTTTTTTTTTTTTTTTTTTTTTTTAACCTTATGATAGATTACTTTTCACGTGTTACATAACATGCGCAGAATTAGCTTACCGAACGGTAGGAATACATAGCATATGATTTGGCATGGCAAGAAATCGTGTTGTAGACAAATCACCTACAATTGATTAGTTATTGTTTTAATAGTAGTTCGTTCGGGGTTAGGGTGTTCCCGCCAATCTACACCTTTTTGTGGAATAGTAGTTCGTTAATCATTAGTGACTTGAATACGTCTGGTCGATTTAAGAATTTGCGTGTTCACTCACAGTAGTACAACCAATGTGGTGGATCCATATAACATTTAGCATTTTGACTTGGCTTATAGTTCAAACGAAATCAGATATGATATTGTATGAAATGTTGCATGAAGATTGCCTATGAACCTGCAAATCAACCAAAACTACATATGTTTTACGTACATTATTGCATCTTCCTCGCTTTCTAAAAGTAGTTTTGTTACCATTACTGTGAATCTGAACTGCCCATTTGATTTGACTATTTGCAGTGTCCACTAGTAAGTATCATAAGGTATTAGATTGTATACAGAACTGCAACCCCCTAATTCTATGATCTTACTAAATAGAAGTATTTTAAATTGTTAGTGCTAAAACAGGATAATAAATAACTACTGTAATATTTTAGCACATCAAGTTGGACTATATTATGTTCCACTGTTTTAGTAATGTAGTAATACTGGAATAGCCCATGGAATTGATTACCTCATAATATCATATAATATGTTGTCCTTTAATAATTCAGCCTTAGGCAAACCTCCACTGTTTCGGGTTTACCCCAAACAACTTACCACTTAGAATTTTATATAACAGTGTACTATGCAACTGGTATTATTTTGAGCATAAGGGTGTGGCAACATCATTATAGTGAAAAGTTGTTGCAACATAAGCATAAAGCTGAAAATAACAATGCTCATTTTCACTTGCAATAGTCACTAGAACAAATAGTCACATTTTACACATTTTTTAGCTAAAAAATACATGCTTTTAAATGTTTAAAAGATCAAAGTCTATGTTTTTCTGGCATGTGAACAAATATTGTGTGAATAATATCACAACATTTTCAAATATGGACAAAATAGTTAAATGTTCACATGAGTGGAACAAAAAAATATAAAGTACACATGTATAAGTGTGGAAGAATAATATAAATATATCTGCACCCACAAGCCTGTAGAAATAACATTGTCAAACAAATTACTTAAAATACTCTTCACACTTATAAGCGTGTTGAAATCATATGATACACTCTCTATTTGTCTTTTACATTCTTTTTATAGACAATTTTTACACGCTTAAAAGCGTGACCGTGATCTCTTTTAGATAATGTGATTATTTGTTACTACTAAACATTGATACGTGTGTAAGTTTTTCACACGGTTATAATTGTGGAGAAAATCATGTTTATGCACATTTGTAATTGTGTTCATTTTTAATACATCTTATAGTGTGTAAATGTATAAATAAAAGTACACTTTTCATGAAAGATAATAAAAAAAGATGATTGGTAGAGTTAATGCAATGACCTATTACTCAATAAATTGGGGGAATGCTTTTCTTTCTCTTTCCTTTTTTCCACCATTATCATTGTCTTTCCCTTCACCTTTTTTATCTTTCCCGAGTTTGAACCAAGCACACCCTTAGTGAAAGTCTAAAAGTTGGAACTCATGTACACACGTAAACACACTAGTCACAACGTTGCTTTGTCAACGTTAGCCAATAACTTCAAGAATAACATTGAAGTCGGTGTGGTAACTCTATTGTTATTCACAAGAAAGTTGAAAAGAAACTAATCACGTATAGGTTCCTCGGACGCAAACAAGTGCAACCGCGGAACACACACTCCACAAGCCCGACCTTATAAAACGAACATGATAGTCCGCAGACATCGATATATGTTCAGGACGCGGATTAGAATGACGGCACAAATAGCTGTCATGGATAAGAAGCAAAAAGGACAGATGGTACATGATCATGGAATAAGCCGAACAATAAGGGGAGTGCGCAATTCCGAGAAACACGCATAAACGGTCGAAAAGGACAAGTATGCTTGGCCTATATAAAGAGCAAAAAGGTTCACTCTTGGGCAGATCTTTTTTCTCTCTCTCACACTCTATCTCTAATACTTCATCTCTCTACCATATACTTACTCTCACGCCGGAGGTTGACCGCGGAACACTCCTTCCGCGGTGAGGCTAACGGTGTTTCTTTCTTAGCAGCTTACTCGAAGATCTTAACAGTCACAACTCACCCTCTCAAGGCTCGTACCTAACCAAGTCTGAAGAGGTGCCCCAGTTTTGGACTAACAAGTGGCGCCATCCGTATAGGGACTCGTTAACTTAACTACGTTTCCAAAGATACTCAAACCAACATGAGCCATCCGGCAAGAAGCGGCTCCGCTCCCACCCAAGAACAATCCGCAGTACGGAACACCTTGGAAAAGGAAAAGAGTCAAGAAGCAAATGAACCATTGCTAGACGTGGCACTAAGGGAGTTTTGCGACAAGCATTACGACCAATTGTTGCCCCTAATGGCCGAGAAGGTTCATCAAGAAAAGTTAAGGCAGGTGCAAACACGCCTTGACTTCGATGGCGAAGAAGGAAAGGGCAGAGGAACTCGGGAACAAATCCAAGATTCCGAGTCCAAATCCCAGAGTAAGAAAGAGGTCAGAGCAAAACAGCAAGATAGCCCGAACGCCAAGTCCGGCTCCTCCGACGACTCATACTCTCGGAGTGTCTTTTCTCGACTCAGTAGCAGAGCTCCTGAAGAAATCCATGAGAAGCAGAGATGCCCCCGGTCGACCGTCTTCACACGTCTAGGAGAAAAAAGACAAGGTATCCGGTCGCGACTGGGAGACCGAAAAGCAGACGTGTTCTCAAGGCTAAGCTCAAAAATCCGGGCCGGAGAAGAACACAGAACCAAGGATGGACGTACACGGCGAGAGGAAGGCAGGGATAGATCAGTTGGACGAAAAAGAAGAAGCCCCAGTCCAACTTACTGCAGCGCACCCTATTCCAGGAAGCGAAGCGCTGGGAGACGGTCATCCGCATACTCCGACCCCGGAAAAAAGAAAAAACGACTCTCCCCAGACAGCGAAGATAGCGACGGAAGGCATTGGGAATCCAAGCCCAGAAGCACCAAACACGGTGAAGATGATCTCTACCGCCCGTACGACATCGAAGATAGCGATCCATTCACACACCGGATCAGAAACTTTGAGTTTCCCAGGCGAACACGGATGCCGTCCAACGTTAAAACTTATGACGGGACAAGCGATCCGGAGGATCACTTGAAAAATTTTTGTACCGCGGCCAAAGTGGAACGATGGGCCATGCCTACCTGGTGTCACATGTTCAATTCTACTCTTATGGGCCATGCTCGGGTGTGGTTCGATGAATTACCTGTGGAAAGCATTGATAATTTTGAAGACCTGCGGAAAAGCTTCCTATCATATTTCCTCCAACAAAAGAAATATGCAAAAGACCCAGTGGAATTGCATCACATTAAACAAAGAGAAGGAGAATCAACTGGGGCCTTCGTTGAACGTTTCAAAGCTGAGAGCATGCACGTAAAAGGGGCCCCAGAATGCATGAAAGTCTCCGGATTCATGCACGGGATTACCAACCCGGAACTGATAAAAAGACTCAATGACAATATCCCACGTACAATGGATGAGATGTGGAAAGCAACAACAGCCTTCCTCCGCGGTACTACAGCCGCGGCAAATCAGTCAAAGAAAAAGCAAGACCGGCCCACGTGGAAAGCTCAAGAAAACGGGTCTAAAGCTACCCAGACATTTGAGCGAAAGTCAGAATTTAAGGGACGCTCCAGGGCGGATAGGAGGCGCGTTGACCGGTTCACACCTCTCACTAGGACGCCAAGGGAAATCTTAGCAATGGACTCCGTCAAGTTCACGGCACCGCCGCCCATGGCAAGTCCGGTGGAGTCAAGAAACAAAGACAAATACTGCGACTTCCACAGAGAGAGAGGACACACCACGGACGAATGCTTTCAGTTAAAGAAGCAAATTGAAGAAGCAGTAAGGTCCGGCCAATTGGCACACTTGGTGAAAGAAATAAAGAATGGCAGCCAAAAAGCAGGAGCAGCCAAGGGCGGTAAAAAAGACACCGCGACAAAAGACAAAGCCCCCGCCATATTTATGATTCAATCTTGGCAAAGAAATGTGAAGCAAAAAATTCCACCGCACGCGGGTCCTGACCTGGTGATATCTTTTCCCCCGGTACAAGGGGATGACTGGGATGATCATCCGCTGGTAATCAAAGCAGAAATAGGGGGCCATCGCGTTCACAGAATGTATGTCGACAACGGGAGTGCATCAGAAGTACTCTATGAACACTGTTTTAACCGTTTAAACCCAGAGGTCAGGAAAAGGATGATTCCCGCCACAACCCCACTACTCGGTTTCAGCGGTGAAATATCATGGCCTCTAGGCCAAATCCTGCTGGAAGTAACTTTGGGGAATGAGGAAAACTCAGCGAGCATATGGATGAATTTCATGGTGGTACGATCACCATCACCATACAATGGAATCATCGGTAGACCGGGGATAAGGCTACTAAAGATTATACCTTCTACAGCCCACGGCATGATAAAATTCCCGACTGCGGGAGGCATAGTAACGATCCACAGCGACAAAGTCGTACCTGCCGAATGTCACTTGATAGCAGAAATACAACTGCAGCAGAACAGTGAAGCAGCCACGGCGGAAAGCATCAAGGTCGCACTACATCCGGAGTTCCCAGACCAGACAATCACTATAGGGGGAAGCCTCACTACCCAAGGGAAAAAAGACGTGTGCGACCTACTCCGAAACAATTTGGATATCTTCGCATGGAAACCATCAGACATGACCGGAGTACCAAGGAGTATTGCAGAACACAAGCTCAATGTACGGGAAGGGTACATGTAACATCCCAACCCGATAAGGGTAGAAGTATTACATTACAGTGACATATCAGAACAAACACAAGTATATGATTCATACATACAACGAAATTCAGGGTTACAAATGAAAATCTGAAACTACAAGGTTACAAAACAATAAATACTATGTCTAATAAAGTGAAACTTCATCTAATCGTCTCTAGTCCAAAGCATAGTCTTCTAAGTCCAGTCACACTCTCTTCCCATAACCCAGCTTCCTACTAAAACCTGCCGCAGGAAAAGGAAATGCGGCTGAGCTTAAAAAGCCCAGTGAACAGATACATATACAAAGCAATGATAATGAAACAGAACTGAAATATAGTGCATTGGGGAAAATAGAATAAGGAATAGATAAAAGAGTAATAGAATAGAAAGAAGAAAGGATAGTCATCTACCACGAGCCCAGAAACATATCATATCATATAAGCCGTCAATACCATAATTCTTCATAATCATATAGAGGGGAGTCCTCTCAGATAATCAGATAATATGAGGGGTGTCCTCATTCTTCAAATGGGTGGAGTAGCGAACTCCCAGAAATTGTGAAAGGCATGTATAGCACACAGTACCAGTCACCAGACATATATCATAATCATAATCATAGTTAAATCCACTAAATAGAACAGATCTAGGATGCATCCATACGCCCCCGCAGAAATCATAGTGGCCATAACAAATCATATCATAAAGCGTGCATATCATATAACAGAAAGGGGACGGTGTAGCCAAATCACTAGGGCCACACACTAGTCATGCCAGTGGTGCATCACAGACACGCCTATGGTACCTCCATAGGTAGGGAAACAGAAATGGCTTGGGTATCAAACTAAGAGTCAGGTCTCATATCATACAAAAGGTCATATGGCAAAGGTGTATCTCAGAATCATATCAAAGGTTCATAATAGCAGTTCATAACAAAAGGTTCATATCAGAAATAGTATTCAAGGTCCAATCAGAGTTTATCAGGTCAAGGTTCATATTCAAAATCAATTCATGGTTCAGTTCAAAAGTCCGTTTCAAAAGTTTCTATTAAAAGTCCAATTTAAATAATCTTTTAAAACAGTTTTCATAAAAATGGTCTTTCAAAATATAGTGTTCATGAAAGTTAAATAACCTTTCTTTTAAAAAGAAATTTAGCATCATTTATAAACATCTTTTCAAATCGGTTCTTCTCAAAACATTTCCATGGTATCATTAAGAAGGTTTTCATAGCATAGGTTCATAACGGAGGTCATATCAAGTGGGATCAACAGAGAAGGTTCAAGTAAAGGGGATCATAGCAATGGCATCAATTCGGGAACGAACGGATCAGAATATGAAAGAGATCATGAGAAACCTTTTGAGAAAGGTCAGAATATCTGTACCTTAAACCGCAAGTGCACACATGACAGAAACATAAAGGTCGAAAGCAAAACTCCTTCTTCAGCGAATCTACGCGAATTAATGGTCGGCTTGTTATTAATAACTTATCAAATTCAGATTTCTCATTTTAGTCGGCTTCCCAGTTTTAGTAACTTTCCATTTAAAGTGACTTTCCACTTTTAGCAGGTTTCCATAAATAGTAAGTTTCCACTTTTAGAAAGTTTCCATAATTAGAAAGTTGAATCATTATTAATGAAATCAAAGTATCTTTTAACATATTTACACATTTGGTCCTTAGGGTTTCATAACTTTACATTTTAACCCTTTACTTTCCAAAATTACACTTTAAACCTTTTAGTATTCAAAGTTACACATTAAACCCTTAGCTTATCCATTTTACATAATGATCCCTTATTTTATCATGTTATACGAATATACCTTCAAGTATTCACAATTTACACTTTAAGTCCTTCAAGTTATCAAAGTTACATTACTTAACCCTTTGATTTACAATTTCAACTTTTAATTATCAATAATCACATATTAACCCATTTAAGTACCAAAATGACACAAAACCCCTTGAATACTTTTAATTACTCAAAACAGCTCCAAGTTTCTGAAAATTACATTTTTAGTCCCTCTCTTTTAATTAATTACAAATCGCACCAATTAAATACAATAAATTCATTTTCTTGTAATATTTACACTTAGAACCCTCAAGTTATATTTTTCCCATATTCCTACTGATTTATATGACATTACAAAAATATCCCAGAAGTTTCAAAGTTGGCAAAACACACCCTTATACTATTAATTTTCCAATCGGTTTATATTAAAAATTAACCAAAACTATAACAAACCCTAAAATCAAATGCTAATCATTACCCCATGATTCTAACAACCTTAAACCATCATTAATTACCAGATCTCATGCCTCAAACCCTAACCCTAATCGATTTAGGGTTTTCTTTTATTTTTCCTTTTATTTTCTAATTAGTCGATTTATAAATTAATTAATAATACAATATTTAGGCCTCCATAATTCTAACCAATATTTTTATGAGATTATACATATTATATAGAGTTCATAAAAATTAGTTTTCACGCCCAGAAAATTCATGTATAATTATTTAGAGTTTTGTGGCGTTTTTGGGGTTCAAATTCGTAAATCATTCATAGAACATGCATGGATCGAACCAAACATTTTATTTGATGTTTATAAGGTATAAAGGACCTGAGAAAAATGCCAAATCAAGAGTGGAACGTGTAGAGAGGGCTGTACAAATTATAGCATACGCATAGAGCCAAAACGATCCAAAAATCACCATGACTTCACCAATGATCTTCCAACCTTGAAACCAATTTTCGTGGGTCTTATATGATGTAAGGAACATCAGAAAAATAAGAAATCATTTTTATAGAGGTCGTATGAAACATAACAAATTTACCTTTGTTCTAGGGCTCGACACAAAGAAAACAATGCTACGATCGTGTAAGGCTTCAACAATTCGAATGGGATTTTTCTTGGCTTCTTAGGATGTTGATGAATCACAGAAAAATGCTTGAGAGTGATGGGAGAGTCGAATGGAGGCTTGTGATTTGTTTGTGTGTTTATTTTCTTGATCGGCACTTTAGGGTTTAGCATAAAAGGTATGGATTTGATCTAATTGGAGTATGGCCGTGTAAATGGGGAGTCTTGGGCCAGAATTTTCGTGATCTTTGGTGGACAAAATATTTGGTGATGAATATCTTCTAAATTTACCAAATATACACCATTTTAATTCAAATTAGAACCCTTTCAAGTAACTTTTATCTCAATCGGCCAAACTAGGGGCATTTTGGTAATTTCACCACCTTTATGAATGTTAAATAAAGTTGTTAAAATTATTTTGGATCATAACTTATGCATTGTCAGGAGTTTGGGATTTATTTGGAGACTTTATAAACTTTTAATTAAATTTTAAACTTGTAGGGGTATTTTGGTCTTTTCACATGCTCTCAGATTTTAGGTGTTACAACTTCTTCCCCTCTAAAAAGAAAAAATTTCGTCCTCGAAATTTGAAGTCGCAAAGTTAGACGAAGTCGTAGCAAACCGCAAAAGTCGTCACAACATTCTCACGCCCGGGGAGGTTCTTCCAAAAGATATTCAGACCAACTGGTTTCTCATGACTCGTAATTATTGTCAAAACAGTTTCAGATTTCTCAGAAGGGCATATCATATTGAATTTGAATCAAAAGGATAATGTACCAAACATAACGGATGATAAACGAATTCTCCAGGAAGAGGTATAAAAATACATAGGATTTTCATCGAATTGATTAGGCGAATCAGATGAGAATACATTGAATTGTAGCAAACATGGGGTGATATACGGTTTAACCCTTCAGCTTCTCAGATAGTCTCGGCTTTTAGATAACCTTCCAAAGGTATTCTCATAAACAAACAGGTCTCATTTCCTCAAAGTCCACAATCACATATTTTACTCATAGCAGATCATAATGAACAACTTCACGAATGCGAATCGTATACGGACAGAAAGCATATCGTTAGATATCGTCAACGGCAGAAATTTCATAATGGACCTAAGATCCTTATCAGAAGTTACAAAGATCAGCAAAACACGTGTCGAGAGTCCAAACGTATCGAATCGTATAACAAGGACAGCATATCAAACGTATAGGTAGAATGAACCTAAAGTCTCACTAAACTCAGATGATCTTGATCAGATGCCAGAATTCTAAAGCTTCTAAGGCACTCCTTAAAATATCATATGCCCACCATAAGTGCACGTTATATGATGTAAGTATTATCACGTTGGCCAGGCGTCATAATACTGGCATCATATACATATGCCCTCATGATGATCATACTTTATCTCAAGTCGTGAACACCCAAACTTATTTAAATCCACCTAGTCCACCTACAGTCTCAGAGGTCACCAAAATCAAACAACATAACTAAGAGAACGAAATTACTCGAAGAGTAACGGAGATCCGAGAATGTCATTCAAAATTAAGGTACGTCATCAGTAACGTCAATTCTTTACAGCATCATCTCGTCTAAACACAATGTCCGCTTTCAAATCCGTCCACTCATTTACAAATTTCAAAATTTCTTCCAAGTTGGAGTAGTCTGTTTATTCTTGTCCGTCTTACCTCGTGATTAAGAGAATTTAAAATTCGAGTCTGGTTCCTCAAGCCTTCAGCAACTCTTCTTGGTACTGTGGCGTCGTAGCGGCAGTCTCTGACACGATCACTGTGCATCCCTCCATCCGCAGGTCTGCTTCTGCTCTCAATTCATCTTAGTACAACTAAAATGAATAGAGAAACAAGACTGCGTTTCTTCGACAGGTCTTCTAACATAGCTCCAGGTTTTAAGGTACATGATGTTGTTGTCGACTCTAGGTTGTGTGTTGAATGATTCGTCTTCTTTGGTCTGGTTGTCTTGGTGCCCAAACTGAAATCTTCATGTGTTGCGTGATGCATGATTGAGCACTATCCTAGTTCCTCACTTCTTCTTGTATGCTTCTTCCATGGTAATGCTTGTCGCAACCATCTTCTACGACTCTTCCACCAAGTTTCTAACTCCGGTAACGATCTTCGATCTTGGTCCCTCTTGTGAAAGCTCTGTCTTTACATTATACAGGGTAGTGTTGTCTATTATGCTTTCTGAACGTCAATCAAATTTCTCTTCCAGAACAAAGGGTCGTCTCACCAATAATCTCTATGTTCTTCTTTCGTTTTAGAACACAACACAATGTCATACTATGACAATTTGTCCAAAACACGCGAAAAACATGATTATTCTAGCCAACACTATTGGCATCATTCAAGTTCATAAATATTATAACGAGTGCAAAGGCAACTTCAGAAATCATCTTAGGGAATTTTCACATCGCTTTCTTTCTTCTTCAGGAACTGAAATACTTCCCAAAGGTTACTCTCGGTTAGTTAACCCCCTTCTTAGAAGTTTTTGTGGTTGCTTCTTCAGTCCTTCAAATCTAAAATGATGCAATCAGACGCGGAGTTTCAAAGGAAGACCAAATTAATTATTGATACGCGGAAACAGATAATGATTAGTGATAGTGGTACGTTTAAGTTCACGATAGTCGATACGTCATTGCATACTTCTCTCGTTCTTCTTCATAAACAAACAAGAGCATCTAAAGAGAATCACCAAGGTTAAAAATCATACTCCATCAGCTCCTTCAATCTCTCAACTTTTATAGCACCATGGTTTCTTCAACTGAGATCAGTTCAATGCCCACTCTACTTCCTAAGCAGGAAGGAGTACCAAAAGGTTCATCAGAGAATACCGGAAAATCTTCGTACAACAAAATATTTCCCAATAGCAGAACTTTATAAGGGTTGATAATAAGGGTTTTCAGGAGAAACTTGATAATCATATGAGTTCGGGGTTGGTGTTTCCATAGTGGTAGAAATTTTAGCAGATGTAGAGAGTCATCATAATGGAATAGGGTGAAGCAGATTTTTAAGGTCACATTTCAGATATGGTAGTCTATGGTATCTTCACGAATAGCCATTCCGTCCAAAAGACCGTACAATCAGACATCTCAAAGTCAAAGGATTCATAGAGTGAATACAGTCGTCAAATCATACAGATAGTTCATATATCAGAGTCAAGTACATGGTTCAACAAAAATGTTGGGATGGATAAACGAACAGTTCAATGTGTGGGAAATTCGTTTAGCTTCTTAGCATAAGTAGCAGTGTCACACCCCAATTTACCTGACTTGCAGCGGAATGGAATACCTGGGGGTGTCTGTCATAGCACCACAGTTACAGTTACATTGAACGACCTAAAGTGTCGTTTGGAAAATACTGCATTTGATCATTGAAATAATTCAGAGTTTACAAAATGAGGTCCCCAAAATGTGTTGCAAATTTATGAAAACAAGTCATAATAGATCAAACGTTTACATAAGTGCATGAAATAATGATGAGACGCGTCGACTCCGCGACTCCATGAAGGTCCAAATGCATGTCACATGAGCTACCTTAATAACCTGAAATACATTGCTAAAACGTCAACACGAATGTTGGTGAATTCCATAGGTTTGTAAAATGTAATGATGTACGGCCACCACAAGTAAAAGTGCAAGATAAAAATCTCATGAAAATTGTACAATAGCCTTAAGCTCATGACACCGAAGCTATGACTGATGAAATTCTATGCCCCTCCCGAATGTTCTGCCGAAACATTCAAATGTAAAAGACATGACATGCATCCGCTTACTGTTGGTAATCACTACCACGGATGGAGGCGTCACCCTCGATAGATCTATCCACTCACTCTCGCTTAACGGTAAATTAACGGTTCATGATGTTACAGGGGACTTATCACATGGCAAGGTAACTTAAGCAATGTACATGTTTGAATACTTGGGCTCGTACTAAAATGATTGATGCAATGTATTCCCCCCGTGGGATTTGAAAACAATCAAAAATGTTGAATTGAAAACGGGGCTATGAAAACTCACCTCAACTGATGAAACTGTGATGAAATGAAATGATCACCAATGAACAATTAGCTGTCGCAACCCAATATGATGGTACCATGAACATGTAATGAGCTGAAAAACAAGGCGCGCACACTAGCCGCAACCTAATATGAATGATGAATGATCTCATTTAGATCACCAAATGATGTTATGAATGTCCATGCTCATGTTCCTATACCACTCTACTCTTTGAAAAACACTTGTGTTATCAAAATATATAATCCAAGAATTTGGAAAAATATTGCTATTAGAAAATATAATAAGCTAGTTGCAATATATATATACTTATATATATCGTATGTTTCCATGTTAGTGTTGAAATACTGGGGTTGTAATCCTTGAAATATCGCCTTGAAATGATGAAAATATACTTGTAATAACTAATACTACATTAGTTATAAAGCTTGGTACTTAATATTATGTCTAGCTTATAAAAGTACTTCGTAGTTTTTGTGTCACTTTTATTAAAAGCTGTCAAATATAAAATGGTTTTAGCCGATATTCAAACGTGTATATCTTTGTCGTTACTTGTCCGTTTTACTTGTTCTTTATATCCACGGTTACGTCTTAGTATGTAGTAATATATTTTGGAAAGCTCGGCTCCTCCGGGTTACGTCTAAAGCCTCTTTTTGTACCATGAAAAACGTCCAACAGCAAACAAATTTCCAGAAAATACTTTTCGTCAACAATCTTGCAAAAATCATAACTTCTTCGTTATAAGCTCTTTTTAATCCGTTCTTTCGCCTACGGATTCGTTTTTGAAAGTATTTTCTAAAAATTTTGCCAAAGTTTCCTTGGTGTTTACTGATTTTCCAGATTTTTACAAAACGGGACAGCATGTCTAAAATAGGTTTCAAATCAAGTTTTTCAAGGTTATAACTAATTTCTACCATCACCAAACCTCTTGTAATCACCACATGACTAATCTAATCCTACCATACACCTTCTTAGGGTGCCATGGACTCCTAACCAAGTTATTAGAGCAAGGGGATTCATAACTAAAAAGTTAGGGTTTGTATGTTTCTTTTTAGACAAAATAAAGTGTGGTATAGCTACTTGTACATGGTTTTTAGCATGATACTTATGAAATACATGTAAAAATAGGATGATCCATGAAAAATAAAGATGAAAACTTACTTGATAAAATGAGATGATTAGATGATGATTATGCTTGGATTTCTTGTGTTTTTGTTGCTTGATTCTTGATTAGACAAGTAAAAGGAACAACTTTGGTGCTTTAGCTTTTGAAAAACCATGGATGGATCATATGGTTTGGTTTTGGTCGTGGGTTTGAAGAGAGAAAAGGGAAGGATGAAACCTTTTTGTTCTTGAACTTTTCATGTTATGATTTGTGATTTTTGGTTAAGTATTGTTTTTGGAGGTTTATTAGTATTATAAAAGAAATCAATGCACATGGTTAAAGGGGTGTTTCATATGGCCGGTTTTGGGTGTGAAAAGGAGTAGCCAAAACGGTTTTGATCACTTGGGAAATGTAGTGTATTATTAGTTGTAGTTTGGTGTAAGTATTAGTTATAATCGGGTACCGGGTTTAATAGCAATAAACGTTCACGAGGTTAACCGGGATGAAATAAAGTCATAATAATGATAAAAACATATTAAAAATATGTTGGGTACAATTTCTGAGTGATCGGGTGATTATTGTTTAGTTTTCACGAAAACCGTCGTTATATTCATACGCGTACGTTATAAATAAAATAAATTTCCAAAATACTGGGTAACTGAATGTTATAAGTTTTATGATGTTAAAATGGATATAAAAATATGTCGGGACCATTGTGGGAATATTTAGATATATTCGTCGTGTATAAACCGGGTGTTAACGTTTACTATAAATACTTATACGTAAAAACGTTAAATGTACTGAATATATATAAATTTGAAAATCCTAAGAGTGGTATAACATGTAAATGACCTACTGATGATATGCAGACTATCTCCAGTCCGTATGAAATGTCATTACTGATAATGCATGAATTCGCACCCGAACCAATACGGTTACGCGAATTTGAACACCCGTAAACTAAATTTACGATGAAATGTGTAATGCACGTGAATGATGAAATCTTTTCCCGCAATGAATAGTGTTCCATGAATAGTAAAATTTCTGAATGCTTCTCGGAATGTCAAACTGACACCAAAAATGATGAATAGTAAACTGATGAATAGTGTTTTGATGAATAGTGTTTGATGAATAGTGTTTTTCCAAAGTTCGGGAAATGACCTGAAATGACCTGAAATGGTGAGTTGTGACAGTCTTCCCCTCTAAATGGAACTTCGTCCCGAAGTTCAGTTTATGTTGGTCTCTGAAAACGTATTGGTGAAAAGGTGATGATATTCGAGAATTCCAGCGAACTCTAACGATAGGAATTCAACTCTGATTCAACTGTTTGACCACACGGTCCATGATTTCTGTTGGTTCTCTTACAAGGTCTGAGATTGTCATTTGGGATGGATCCCTTCCAATGGAATCATGAGTGACTCATCTGTAAGTCATTTCTGGGGATCTGAAAATGTGAAATATGTTCGTGTAATCCTGTTGTTCTCTGGCAATGTTCAAATCTGACGGCCACTAGGCCTACCCTGTCTGAAATATGAATGGTCCAGTGTATATTGATGTAACTTTCCAAGTTTTCTGAACGATAACATGCCTTTCCTAGGTAGAACTTTCTGCATAACTCTGCAGAACTTGAAGTTTTAATGGTTTACGACTTATTGAACTTGTAACTGATTCTTGACTTGTAGAAAATTTCTGGTTATCTCATGAATGCCTACTGAACTAGTGAGTTGAGCTTTTTCTGAGTTTGGCCCATCAATCGATGGTCTACGCTTCTTAATGTTTTAAATGTGATACTGGTAATATATACTGCTGAATTCTGCCAGAACTCAAGTTTGTATGCTAGTTGGTCGATTCTAAAATGAATCTTAAATGGTCCAATATGCTAAAGGTTCAACTTCTCTTGTTATCCAATTTGTATCATGCCAATCCAAGGCATAGCTTTTAACTTAGTTTGTTCTCCCACTTAAATCTGAATGGTTTGATGTTCAGGATATCCAATCCAAATGATGGGTGTTATGTACCAACCTAACTTCTGCCAGTTTCTCGCTGTTGATGTGATAACTATCGTTGTAGATGAATTTGATTTATGTTAAATGATTTGTCCAACCATTTCCAGGGTCAATCACTCATGCTCTGAGCATACTTTCCTATGTTTGAATTGTTCTGTCGCTTTGACCATCGGCCTGAGGGTGATAGATGATGTTCACATCTAAATGGGTTTCTGAAGGAAATCCTGAAATGATTACCTGAAGTCCAAGGTGAATCGGTTTCCTTAACAGGAAAAACTGAAATGGGTACAATAAACCTTTGTGACTAATTCCACAACGTTCGGTCCTTCGAACTTGGCGTTATCTGAAAGAATAGAATATAGGTAACAATTTGATTCCTTGTGTTTTGTTCCAACGGATGATAAGACATATGTCCTTCTTTGTCTAGTGGGTTTGGTCTTCACTACTGAAGTTCGTGATCAATTTGTGATGTTCCTCCTAATTCCTTCATCACATATTCCAAATATTCTCTATTGTCCAGTCACAATTCCTAAATGCATAAGCGATGTTGTAGAGAAGTTGGTTCTGGATATTTGTCTCGCGATTGTGAGTTTTGGTTGAAATCTTTTTCTGAATAAACGAATTTAGAAAATGGAGCAAATGATTTATTGGGTAATATTTTCTTGATGATTCAAAATCCAGTAGTTATGAAATAGGAACTGTTTTCAAACATGTTGTGATTAAGACTGCATACCAAAGTTTGATGTCTATGTATATTTCTCATTGTACAATAGTGTTGCTAAAGATTGACCAAAAAGGATCGTACTTGTTCAAAATAGGAATTTCAGAAATCATTTTTCCACAAGGTAGGTGATTTATGTAAACGCATCAACTTTATTTAAAAGTGAAAACACTAACAAGGATAAAATGGTAGAATAGGAAATGTTCGCTTAAATGCATAGATGTCTAACACTTAGTTCCTGAGGTTGGATAATGTCTATTGGTGGTTATCTGGCATAACTACAAGCATAGGTATTTAGACTAACTTAAGTCCTGAAATTGTTTATTGTTGTAATAGACAAGACGAAGGTATCACTTGATGTTGTGTCGATGAATGTCTATTCTGTTTTCCCATGTAGATGAGGAGATATGTTCCGGTTTGATCCCTTGCTTGGTATGAAGGTGAGGTTATCTGAAATTTCTAGACATAATGCCTTAAAGGAATCTACATCGATATTCTTGATTCAAACAATTGTACTTTGTGAAAACTTACTGCAGGAAAGTTTATGTATGGATGAGGCCATGTTTAAATGAAATGCTCTACAGTCTCAATTAGAAGCTTGGTTTATTTCTATTATGTTGTCCTGCGGACATCTATATTGAGTTCAATCCTGTAGCTCAGTCTAGCTAGTACCTTTAAATGATAGAATTTGACAACTAAGTCAGGGATGGTGATTCAGATAGTCTCGCAGTATCTTAGGATTGTTGTTGAGTTATGAATTCTCTCTCTATATACTTCTAGTTCTGGTTAGTAGTTCTGTAATCCTTTCATTGCTTTTATTGTATAAAGGAATCCTGCATGTAATTGATATGGAAAGTCTCTTCTAGGGAAGTCAATGGGAAAATCCAACTTAATGTCTGAATGAGTGACTGGTGGGGTAAATATCCAGGGATAGTTCGGCAAAAGGGATGTTTATGAAAGAGTTCCTTTGTTTACAAAACTTTTGGATGAAGATTGTTATTAACAATCCTTTGAAAAGGTAATTATTTCCTTCATGGCATAATCCTTCCTGAATTTTACATAGGTGATCAGGCTATGTATAATTGAGGACTAATGATGCGATGTTGGATTTTGTCAAAATATCATAACTTTTCTCAAAAGTTTTAGATGGTGTTCAATGCATTGTTATTAAAATGGTATCCTGATGTTTCCTTTCAAGTAACATGAAAATTGCTTCGCGTAATAATAGTAAATACTTGGTGTAACGACAGAAAAATCAATGTATAGGATGGTAATAAAATAGCTTACTTCAGAAAATTTTTCTGTAAAACAGTTTCCCCATATGATAGTAAAATAGCTTGAATGGTGCATTGGATACGTGGGTGAATCTTGTTAAATGGTAATAGTCTACTAATTCGTCAAAAACGAAATCAACCCAATTCCTGATGAGACAATGCTATAATGTTGCGAAACGATTGAAGTCTGAGCAATTGGGATAGAAAATGGAGTAAACGAATGTTATGATTATCACCTAGGTAACAAAGGATAGATACTACATTGGATAGGAAAGTGCTTAATACCACTAGGTCATGTCATCGTACCAACGGTAAGTACAAAAGGAAAGATACAACCCTAAAGGGCTCGAACTACGGTTTTTATATTGAAACAAAGCTCCTCCTGCTGAAGCATTGTTGTTATCCTTGATGTTGCTAATATCCTGACGGTTCTCTTTCAACAGCTCACGCTATTCCTTGAGTGATTTAGTCTTGATACCAAGTTCCTGATTTTCCTTGTTCCTTAGTTCCGGGCAGTCATACTTGAAATGCCCTAAGTTTCCACATTTGAAGCAACTCCCTGGGATTTTCTGATTTGTGAGTTTCCTACAATTTTCAGTCCGATGACCCTGCTTCTTGCACACTCCACACGTTTTACTGCAATGATCTTGGTGATATTGATTACACAGGTTGTAGTAAGGTAACTTTCCAATATACCTTCTCTTTGTGTGCGGTTCTGCAGCAAAGGCTCTATTCATTTCTTGTCCTTTGGGTGATTGTTGCGCAGCATTGCAACCTAGATTGTTGTTCCACACCTTCTGTGGCTAGGATAATAGTAAAAGCTAGTGAGGATATAAATCTGGTCTAGGGACTTCCTGGTGTCCCTCTGTATGAAATCAGGTTTGTGGCATCATAAGGTCGAGATAGTCCTGAAGTGGTGTCTAAAGTTGCGCATCTATCAAATCTTAGATAATGTAGGTTCTGAACCATTCCTGAAGAATCTGCGGATGTTTCTGTTGAGTCCGCGTTATTGGTATTATCTACTAGATGTCATCTAGTTCATGGCAAGTGGGAATGGAAAAGGAAATGACAATGATGGTACCAGTGAATGAAATACTACCCTCTTTCGTGCTACCTCGCGACATCCAAAAGGTAAAACTAAAGTACACACTGTGGGAAGGCCAATAGTATAATAAGTAACTGATGGTGGTGATAGTACCTGAGTAGTAAGTGCCCCACTAGTGATGGAAAGAAAACACACTATCTTCCTTGCAATAAGCATCCTAATAAGTCCATTAAGATTAATTCTGAATACACTACCAAAAGGCATTCTATGTACGGGCTGAATGATAGGAAGACTCTGTTCCTATGGCAAATCAATAGTACTAATGGTGGTGTAAGTGCAACTGATGGTATAATGGTAGTGGAAGATGACAAGGCATCTTCAATGTCGGAATCCGATAAATGGATGTCAGGGTGAGTATCTGAAGGCACGTCACTTGTGAACCAGGTCAATAAAATGATATACATATACGGATATGAGTATAAATAACTCGCACAGGGTATGTATGAAACAACATGTATCATGATTATGCACTTATGATGAAATGATGAGATGCTATGATGATGTGGTTATAGTCTAGGGTCAATGATACATCCTAGTTCTCTATAACCTTAGCTCTGGTACCAATCTGTCACACCCCCAATTTACCTGACTTGCAGCGGAATGGAATACCTGGGGGTGTCTGTCATAGCACCACAGTTACAGTTACATTGAACGACCTAAAGTGTCGTTTGGAAAATACTGCATTTGATCATTGAAATAATTCAGAGTTTACAAAATGAGGTCCCCAAAATGTGTTGCAAATTTATGAAAACAAGTCATAATAGATCAAACGTTTACATAAGTGCATGAAATAATGATGAGACGCGTCGACTCCGCGACTCCATGAAGGTCCAAATGCATGTCACATGAGCTACCTTAATAACCTGAAATACATTGCTAAAACGTCAACACGAATGTTGGTGAATTCCATAGGTTTGTAAAATGTAATGATGTACGGCCACCACAAGTAAAAGTGCAAGATAAAAATCTCATGAAAATTGTACAATAGCCTTAAGCTCATGACACCGAAGCTATGACTGATGAAATTCTATGCCCCTCCCGAATGTTCTGCCGAAACATTCAAATGTAAAAGACATGACATGCATCCGCTTACTGTTGGTAATCACTACCACGGATGGAGGCGTCACCCTCGATAGATCTATCCACTCACTCTCGCTTAACGGTAAATTAACGGTTCATGATGTTACAGGGGACTTATCACATGGCAAGGTAACTTAAGCAATGTACATGTTTGAATACTTGGGCTCGTACTAAAATGATTGATGCAATGTATTCCCCCCGTGGGATTTGAAAACAATCAAAAATGTTGAATTGAAAACGGGGCTATGAAAACTCACCTCAACTGATGAAACTGTGATGAAATGAAATGATCACCAATGAACAATTAGCTGTCGCAACCCAATATGATGGTACCATGAACATGTAATGAGCTGAAAAACAAGGCGCGCACACTAGCCGCAACCTAATATGAATGATGAATGATCTCATTTAGATCACCAAATGATGTTATGAATGTCCATGCTCATGTTCCTATACCACTCTACTCTTTGAAAAACACTTGTGTTATCAAAATATATAATCCAAGAATTTGGAAAAATATTGCTATTAGAAAATATAATAAGCTAGTTGCAATATATATATACTTATATATATCGTATGTTTCCATGTTAGTGTTGAAATACTCGGGTTGTAATCCTTGAAATATCGCCTTGAAATGATGAAAATATACTTGTAATAACTAATACTACATTAGTTATAAAGCTTGGTACTTAATATTATGTCTAGCTTATAAAAGTACTTCGTAGTTTTTGTGTCACTTTTATTAAAAGCTGTCAAATATAAAATGGTTTTAGCCGATATTCAAACGTGTATATCTTTGTCGTTACTTGTCCGTTTTACTTGTTCTTTATATCCACGGTTACGTCTTAGTATGTAGTAATATATTTTGGAAAGCTCGGCTCCTCCGGGTTACGTCTAAAGCCTCTTTTTGTACCATGAAAAACGTCCAACAGCAAACAAATTTCCAGAAAATACTTTTCGTCAACAATCTTGCAAAAATCATAACTTCTTCGTTATAAGCTCTTTTTAATCCGTTCTTTCGCCTACGGATTCGTTTTTGAAAGTATTTTCTAAAAATTTTGCCAAAGTTTCCTTGGTGTTTACTGATTTTCCAGATTTTTACAAAACGGGACAGCATGTCTAAAATAGGTTTCAAATCAAGTTTTTCAAGGTTATAACTAATTTCTACCATCACCAAACCTCTTGTAATCACCACATGACTAATCTAATCCTACCATACACCTTCTTAGGGTGCCATGGACTCCTAACCAAGTTATTAGAGCAAGGGGATTCATAACTAAAAAGTTAGGGTTTGTATGTTTCTTTTTAGACAAAATAAAGTGTGGTATAGCTACTTGTACATGGTTTTTAGCATGATACTTATGAAATACATGTAAAAATAGGATGATCCATGAAAAATAAAGATGAAAACTTACTTGATAAAATGAGATGATTAGATGATGATTATGCTTGGATTTCTTGTGTTTTTGTTGCTTGATTCTTGATTAGACAAGTAAAAGGAACAACTTTGGTGCTTTAGCTTTTGAAAAACCATGGATGGATCATATGGTTTGGTTTTGGTCGTGGGTTTGAAGAGAGAAAAGGGAAGGATGAAACCTTTTTGTTCTTGAACTTTTCATGTTATGATTTGTGATTTTTGGTTAAGTATTGTTTTTGGAGGTTTATTAGTATTATAAAAGAAATCAATGCACATGGTTAAAGGGGTGTTTCATATGGCCGGTTTTGGGTGTGAAAAGGAGTAGCCAAAACGGTTTTGATCACTTGGGAAATGTAGTGTATTATTAGTTGTAGTTTGGTGTAAGTATTAGTTATAATCGGGTACCGGGTTTAATAGCAATAAACGTTCACGAGGTTAACCGGGATGAAATAAAGTCATAATAATGATAAAAACATATTAAAAATATGTTGGGTACAATTTCTGAGTGATCGGGTGATTATTGTTTAGTTTTCACGAAAACCGTCGTTATATTCATACGCGTACGTTATAAATAAAATAAATTTCCAAAATACTGGGTAACTGAATGTTATAAGTTTTATGATGTTAAAATGGATATAAAAATATGTCGGGACCATTGTGGGAATATTTAGATATATTCGTCGTGTATAAACCGGGTGTTAACGTTTACTATAAATACTTATACGTAAAAACGTTAAATGTACTGAATATATATAAATTTGAAAATCCTAAGAGTGGTATAACATGTAAATGACCTACTGATGATATGCAGACTATCTCCAGTCCGTATGAAATGTCATTACTGATAATGCATGAATTCGCACCCGAACCAATACGGTTACGCGAATTTGAACACCCGTAAACTAAATTTACGATGAAATGTGTAATGCACGTGAATGATGAAATCTTTTCCCGCAATGAATAGTGTTCCATGAATAGTAAAATTTCTGAATGCTTCTCGGAATGTCAAACTGACACCAAAAATGATGAATAGTAAACTGATGAATAGTGTTTTGATGAATAGTGTTTTTCCAAAGTTCGGGAAATGACCTGAAATGACCTGAAATGGTGAGTTGTGACAAGCAGGTAGGATGTGTATCATTGGTAATACGAATATCGTATAATCGTCAATTGTGAGAGGTACAGAATCTCCGTTATCAGCATCATCATGCTTAGTTAACAAATCCATACAGAGATAGTCTTTACATCATACCCTTCCAAAAGAAATGGTTGGCAGGACAAGGTTCGTCATTCAAAGAGAGGAAACAAAACTTCTCATATTCGTGGTTCATAATTACCAAAATTCTCATAGGAGTAATAATGGATCATACAGAGTTAAGTAGTATCGGATGATACATTCATACCCAGCATAAGTAATGAATTTACAGAATGTGTCGAACACATTGTGGTTGAATGACCTACGATGTGGTCGAAAAGGTGTCAAACAACTTATCCAACAAATCGGAGGCGGAGATCAAAATCTGAAAGTGAAACTTAAATGTGTAAGGTATCCAGGTAGCTTTCCGAGGTATTCCAAACTTACTTGGTTACTAAGCTTAAGTCGCAAAACTTCTAACTTCTGAAACAAAAGTCCTTATAAGGCTTATCTAAGAGCAAAGGCACGATCAGAGTGATACGGAAGCAAATGATACTTACATAAATGTCTTAGTCTACCCATTCCTCACCGGTAATAACTTGGGTTCCTATGGGGAATCCTAATGTAAAGTTTCAAAGGTTGTCTTATGAGCGCCTACAGGGAAACTTAGGGGTCCAAACTTCACAGGTCAAGGGTAAATGTATTACGAATCGCAACCTGTCTCTGATACCATAATTGTAACATCCCAACCCGATAAGGGTAGAAGTATTACATTACAGTGACATATCAGAACAAACACAAGCATATGATTCATACATACAACGAAATTCAGGGTTACAAATGAAAATCTGAAACTACAAGGTTACAAAACAATAAATACTATGTCTAATAAAGTGAAACTTCATCTAATCGTCTCTAGTCCAAAGCATAGTCTTCTAAGTCCAGTCACACTCTCTTCCCATAACCCAGCTTCCTACTAAAACCTGCCGCAGGAAAAGGAAATGCGGCTGAGCTTAAAAAGCCCAGTGAACAGATACATATACAAAGCAATGATAATGAAACAGAACTGAAATATAGTGCATTGGGGAAAATAGAATAAGGAATAGATAAAAGAGTAATAGAATAGAAAGAAGAAAGGATAGTCATCTACCACGAGCCCAGAAACATATCATATCATATAAGCCGTCAATACCATAATTCTTCATAATCATATAGAGGGGAGTCCTCTCAGATAATCAGATAATATGAGGGGTGTCCTCATTCTTCAAATGGGTGGAGTAGCGAACTCCTAGAAATTGTGAAAGGCATGTATAGCACACAGTACCAGTCACCAGACATATATCATAATCATAATCATAGTTAAATCCACTAAATAGAACAGATCTAGGATGCATCCATACGCCCCCGCAGAAATCATAGTGGCCATAACAAATCATATCATAAAGCGCGCATATCATATAACAGAAAGGGGACGGTGTAGCCAAATCACTAGGGCCACACACTAGTCATGCCAGTGGTGCATCACAGACACGCCTATGGTACCTCCATAGGTAGGGAAACAGAAATGGCTTGGGTATCAAACTAAGAGTCAGGTCTCATATCATACAAAAGGTCATATGGCAAAGGTGTATCTCAGAATCATATCAAAGGTTCATAATAGCAGTTCATAACAAAAGGTTCATATCAGAAATAGTATTCAAGGTCCAATCAGAGTTTATCAGGTCAAGGTTCATATTCAAAATCAATTCATGGTTCAGTTCAAAAGTCCGTTTCAAAAGTTTCTATTAAAAGTCCAATTTAAATAATCTTTTAAAACAGTTTTCATAAAAATGGTCTTTCAAAATATAGTGTTCATGAAAGTTAAATAACCTTTCTTTTAAAAAGAAATTTAGCATCATTTATAAACATCTTGTCAAATCGGTTCTTCTCAAAACATTTCCATGGTATCATTAAGAAGGTTTTCATAGCATAGGTTCATAACGGAGGTCATATCAAGTGGGATCAACAGAGAAGGTTCAAGTAAAGGGGATCATAGCAATGGCATCAATTCGGGAACGAACGGATCAGAATATGAAAGAGATCATGAGAAACCTTTTGAGAAAGGTCAGAATATCTGTACCTTAAACCGCAAGTGCACACATGACAGAAACATAAAGGTCGAAAGCAAAACTCCTTCTTCAGCAAATCTACACGAATTAATGGTCGGCTTGTTATTAATAACTTATCAAATTCAGATTTCTCATTTTAGTCGGCTTCCCAGTTTTAGTAACTTTCCATTTAAAGTGACTTTCCACTTTTAGCAGGTTTCCATAAATAGTAAGTTTCCACTTTTAGAAAGTTTCCATAATTAGAAAGTTGAATCATTATTAATGAAATCAAAGTATCTTTTAACATATTTACACATTTGGTCCTTAGGGTTTCATAACTTTACATTTTAACCCTTTACTTTCCAAAATTACACTTTAAACCTTTTAGTATTCAAAGTTACACATTAAACCCTTAGCTTATCCATTTTACATAATGATCCCTTATTTTATCATGTTATACGAATATACCTTCAAGTATTCACAATTTACACTTTAAGTCCTTCAAGTTATCAAAGTTACATTACTTAACCCTTTGATTTACAATTTCAACTTTTAATTATCAATAATCACATATTAACCCATTTAAGTACCAAAATGACACAAAACCCCTTGAATACTTTTAATTACTCAAAACAGCTCCAAGTTTCTGAAAATTACATTTTTAGTCCCTCTCTTTTAATTAATTACAAATCGCACCAATTAAATACAATAAATTCATTTTCTTGTAATATTTACACTTAGAACCCTCAAGTTATATTTTTCCCATATTCCTACTGATTTATATGACATTACAAAAATATCCCAGAAGTTTCAAAGTTGGCAAAACACACCCTTATACTATTAATTTTCCAATCGGTTTATATTAAAAATTAACCAAAACTATAACAAACCCTAAAATCAAATGCTAATCATTACCCCATGATTCTAACAACCTTAAACCATCATTAATTACCAGATCTCATGCCTCAAACCCTAACCCTAATCGATTTAGGGTTTTCTTTTATTTTTCCTTTTATTTTCTAATTAGTCGATTTATAAATTAATTAATAATACAATATTTAGGCCTCCATAATTCTAACCAATATTTTTATGAGATTATACATATTATATAGAGTTCATAAAAATTAGTTTTCACGCCCAGAAAATTCATGTATAATTATTTAGAGTTTTGTGGCGTTTTTGGGGTTCAAATTCGTAAATCATTCATAGAACATGCATGGATCGAACCAAACATTTTATTTGATGTTTATAAGGTATAAAGGACCTGAGAAAAATGCCAAATCAAGAGTGGAACATGTAGAGAGGGCTGTACAAATTATAGCATACGCATAGAGCCAAAACGATCCAAAAATCACCATGACTTCACCAATGATCTTCCAACCTTGAAACCAATTTTCGTGGGTCTTATATGATGTAAGGAACATCAGAAAAATAAGAAATCATTTTTATAGAGGTCGTATGAAACATAACAAATTTACCTTTGTTCTAGGGCTCGACACAAAGAAAACAATGCTACGATCGTGTAAGGCTTCAACAATTCGAATGGGATTTTTCTTGGCTTCTTAGGATGTTGATGAATCACAGAAAAATGCTTGAGAGTGATGGGAGAGTCGAATGGAGGCTTGTGATTTGTTTGTGTGTTTATTTTCTTGATCGGCACTTTAGGGTTTAGCATAAAAGGTATGGATTTGATCTAATTGGAGTATGGCCGTGTAAATGGGGAGTCTTGGGCCAGAATTTTCGTGATCTTTGGTGGACAAAATATTTGGTGATGAAATTTACCAAATATACACCATTTTAATTCAAATTAGAACCCTTTCAAGTAACTTTTATCTCAATCGGCCAAACTAGGGGCATTTTGGTAATTTCACCACCTTTATGAATGTTAAATAAAGTTGTTAAAATTATTTTGGATCATAACTTATGCATTGTCAGGAGTTTGGGATTTATTTGGAGACTTTATAAACTTTTAATTAAATTTTAAACTTGTAGGGGTATTTTGGTCTTTTCACATGCTCTCAGATTTTAGGTGTTACAACTTCTTCCCCTCTAAAAAGAAAAAATTTCGTCCTAGAAATTTGAAGTCGCAAAGTTAGACGAAGTCGTAGCAAACCGCAAAAGTCGTCACAACATTCTCACGCCCGGGGAGGTTCTTCCAAAAGATATTCAGACCAACTGGTTTCTCATGACTCGTAATTATTGTCAAAACAGTTTCAGATTTCTCAGAAGGGCATATCATATTGAATTTGAATCAAAAGGATAATGTACCAAACATAACGGATGATAAACGAATTCTCCAGGAAGAGGTATAAAAATACATAGGATTTTCATCGAATTGATTAGGCGAATCAGATGAGAATACATTGAATTGTAGCAAACATGGGGTGATATACGGTTTAACCCTTCAGCTTCTCAGATAGTCTCGGCTTTTAGATAACCTTCCAAAGGTATTCTCATAAACAAACAGGTCTCATTTCCTCAAAGTCCACAATCACATATTTTACTCATAGCAGATCATAATGAACAACTTCACGAATGCGAATCGTATACGGACAGAAAGCATATCGTTAGATATCGTCAACGACAGAAATTTCATAATGGACCTAAGATCCTTATCAGAAGTTGCAAAGATCAGCAAAACACGTGTCGAGAGTCCAAACGTATCGAATCGTATAACAAGGACAGTATATCAAACGTATAGGTAGAATGAACCTAAAGTCTCACTAAACTCAGATGATCTTGATCAGATGCCAGAATTCTAAAGCTTCTAAGGCACTCCTTAAAATATCATATGCCCACCATAAGTGCACGTTATATGATGTAAGTATTATCACGTTGGCCAGGCGTCATAATACTGGCATCATATACATATGCCCTCATGATGATCATACTTTATCTCAAGTCGTGAACACCCAAACTTATTTAAATCCACCTAGTCCACCTACAGTCTCAGAGGTCACCAAAATCAAACAACATAACTAAGAGAACGAAATTACTCGAAGAGTAACGGAGATCCGAGAATGTCATTCAAAATTAAGGTACGTCATCAGTAACGTCAATTCTTTACAGCATCATCTCGTCTAAACACAATGTCCGCTTTCAAATCCGTCCACTCATTTACAAATTTCAAAATTTCTTCCAAGTTGGAGTAGTCTGTTTATTCTTGTCCGTCTTACCTCGTGATTAAGAGAATTTAAAATTCGAGTCTGGTTCCTCAAGCCTTCAGCAACTCTTCTTGGTACTGTGGCGTCGTAGCGGCAGTCTCTGACACGATCACTGTGCATCCCTCCATCCGCAGGTCTGCTTCTGCTCTCAATTCATCTTAGTACAACTAAAATGAATAGAGAAACAAGACTGCGTTTCTTCGACAGGTCTTCTAACATAGCTCCAGGTTTTAAGGTACATGATGTTGTTGTCGACTCTAGGTTGTGTGTTGAATGATTCGTCTTCTTTGGTCTGGTTGTCTTGGTGCCCAAACTGAAATCTTCATGTGTTGCGTGATGCATGATTGAGCACTATCCTAGTTCCTCACTTCTTCTTGTATGCTTCTTCCATGGTAATGCTTGTCGCAACCATCTTCTACGACTCTTCCACCAAGTTTCTAACTCCGGTAACGATCTTCGATCTTGGTCCCTCTTGTGAAAGCTCTGTCTTTACATTATACAGGGTAGTGTTGTCTATTATGCTTTCTGAACGTCAATCAAATTTCTCTTCCAGAACAAAGGGTCGTCTCACCAATAATCTCTATGTTCTTCTTTCGTTTTAGAACACAACACAATGTCATACTATGACAATTTGTCCAAAACACGCGAAAAACATGATTATTCTAGCCAACACTATTGGCATCATTCAAGTTCATAAATATTATAACGAGTGCAAAGGCAACTTCAGAAATCATCTTAGGGAATTTTCACATCGCTTTCTTTCTTCTTCAGGAACTGAAATACTTCCCAAAGGTTACTCTCGGTTAGTTAACCCCCTTCTTAGAAGTTTTTGTGGTTGCTTCTTCAGTCCTTCAAATCTAAAATGATGCAATCAGACGCGGAGTTTCAAAGGAAGACCAAATTAATTATTGATACGCGGAAACAGATAATGATTAGTGATAGTGGTACGTTTAAGTTCACGATAGTCGATACGTCATTGCATACTTCTCTCGTTCTTCTTCATAAACAAACAAGAGCATCTAAAGAGAATCACCAAGGTTAAAAATCATACTCCATCAGCTCCTTCAATCTCTCAACTTTTATAGCACCATGGTTTCTTCAACTGAGATCAGTTCAATGCCCACTCTACTTCCTAAGCAGGAAGGAGTACCAAAAGGTTCATCAGAGAATACCGGAAAATCTTCGTACAACAAAATATTTCCCAATAGCAGAACTTTATAAGGGTTGATAATAAGGGTTTTCAGGAGAAACTTGATAATCATATGAGTTCGGGGTTGGTGTTTCCATAGTGGTAGAAATTTTAGCAGATGTAGAGAGTCATCATAATGGAATAGGGTGAAGCAGATTTTTAAGGTCACATTTCAGATATGGTAGTCTATGGTATCTTCACGAATAGCCATTCCGTCCAAAAGACCGTACAATCAGACATCTCAAAGTCAAAGGATTCATAGAGTGAATACAGTCGTCAAATCATACAGATAGTTCACATATCAGAGTCAAGTACATGGTTCAACAAAAATGTTGGGATGGATAAACGAACAGTTCAGTGTGTGGGAAATTCGTTTAGCTTCTTAGCATAAGTAGCAGGTAGGATGTGTATCATTGGTAATACGAATATCGTATAATCGTCAATTGTGAGAGGTACAGAATCTCAGTTATCAGCATCATCATGTTTAGTTAACAAATCCATACAGAGATAGTCTTTACATCATACCCTTCCAAAAGAAATGGTTGGCAGGACAAGGTTCGTCATTCAAAGAGAGGAAACAAAACTTCTCATATTCGTGGTTCATAATTACCAAAATTCTCATAGGAGTAATAATGGATCATACAGAGTTAAGTAGTATCGGATGATACATTCATACCCAGCATAAGTAATGAATTTACAGAATGTGTCGAACACATTGTGGTTGAATGACCTACGATGTGGTCGAAAAGGTGTCAAACAACTTATCCAACAAATCGGAGGCGGAGATCAAAATCTGAAAGTGAAACTTAAATGTGTAAGGTATCCAGGTAGCTTTCCGAGGTATTCCAAACTTACTTGGTTACTAAGCTTAAGTCGCAAAACTTCTAACTTCTGAAACAAAAGTCCTTATAAGGCTTATCTAAGAGCAAAGGCACGATCAGAGTGATACGGAAGCAAATGATACTTACATAAATGTCTTAGTCTACCCATTCCTCACCGGTAATAACTTGGGTTCCTATGGGGAATCCTAATGTAAAGTTTCAAAGGTTGTCTTATGAGCGCCTACAGGGAAACTTAGGGGTCCAAACTTCACAGGTCAAGGGTAAATGTATTACGAATCGCAACCTGTCTCTGATACCATAATTGTAACATCCCAACCCGATAAGGGTAGAAGTATTACATTACAGTGACATATCAGAACAAACACAAGCATATGATTCATACATACAACGAAATTCAGGGTTACAAATGAAAATCTGAAACTACAAGGTTACAAAACAATAAATACTATGTCTAATAAAGTGAAACTTCATCTAATCGTCTCTAGTCCAAAGCATAGTCTTCTAAGTCCAGTCACACTCTCTTCCCATAACCCAGCTTCCTACTAAAACCTGCCGCAGGAAAAGGAAATGCGGCTGAGCTTAAAAAGCCCAGTGAACAGATACATATACAAAGCAATGATAATGAAACAGAACTGAAATATAGTGCATTGGGGAAAATAGAATAAGGAATAGATAAAAGAGTAATAGAATAGAAAGAAGAAAGGATAGTCATCTACCACGAGCCCAGAAACATATCATATCATATAAGCCGTCAATACCATAATTCTTCATAATCATATAGAGGGGAGTCCTCTCAGATAATCAGATAATATGAGGGGTGTCCTCATTCTTCAAATGGGTGGAGTAGCGAACTCCCAGAAATTGTGAAAGGCATGTATAGCACACAGTACCAGTCACCAGACATATATCATAATCATAATCATAGTTAAATCCACTAAATAGAACAGATCTAGGATGCATCCATACGCCCCCGCAGAAATCATAGTGGCCATAACAAATCATATCATAAAGCGCGCATATCATATAACAGAAAGGGGACGGTGTAGCCAAATCACTAGGGCCACACACTAGTCATGCCAGTGGTGCATCACAGACACGCCTATGGTACCTCCATAGGTAGGGAAACAGAAATGGCTTGGGTATCAAACTAAGAGTCAGGTCTCATATCATACAAAAGGTCATATGGCAAAGGTGTATCTCAGAATCATATCAAAGGTTCATAATAGCAGTTCATAACAAAAGGTTCATATCAGAAATAGTATTCAAGGTCCAATCAGAGTTTATCAGGTCAAGGTTCATATTCAAAATCAATTCATGGTTCAGTTCAAAAGTCCGTTTCAAAAGTTTCTATTAAAAGTCCAATTTAAATAATCTTTTAAAACAGTTTTCATAAAAATGGTCTTTCAAAATATAGTGTTCATGAAAGTTAAATAACCTTTCTTTTAAAAAGAAATTTAGCATCATTTATAAACATCTTTTCAAATCGGTTCTTCTCAAAACATTTCCATGGTATCATTAAGAAGGTTTTCATAGCATAGGTTCATAACGGAGGTCATATCAAGTGGGATCAACAGAGAAGGTTCAAGTAAAGGGGATCATAGCAATGGCATCAATTCGGGAACGAACGGATCAGAATATGAAAGAGATCATGAGAAACCTTTTGAGAAAGGTCAGAATATCTGTACCTTAAACCGCAAGTGCACACATGACAGAAACATAAAGGTCGAAAGCAAAACTCCTTCTTCAGCGAATACACGAATTAATGGTCGGCTTGTTATTAATAACTTATCAAATTCAGATTTCTCATTTTAGTCGGCTTCCCAGTTTTAGTAACTTTCCATTTAAAGTGACTTTCCACTTTTAGCAGGTTTCCATAAATAGTAAGTTTCCACTTTTAGAAAGTTTCCATAATTAGAAAGTTGAATCATTATTAATGAAATCAAAGTATCTTTTAACATATTTACACATTTGGTCCTTAGGGTTTCATAACTTTACATTTTAACCCTTTACTTTCCAAAATTACACTTTAAACCTTTTAGTATTCAAAGTTACACATTAAACCCTTAGCTTATCCATTTTACATAATGATCCCTTATTTTATCATGTTATACGAATATACCTTCAAGTATTCACAATTTACACTTTAAGTCCTTCAAGTTATCAAAGTTACATTACTTAACCCTTTGATTTACAATTTCAACTTTTAATTATCAATAATCACATATTAACCCATTTAAGTACCAAAATGACACAAAACCCCTTGAATACTTTTAATTACTCAAAACAGCTCCAAGTTTCTGAAAATTACATTTTTAGTCCCTCTCTTTTAATTAATTACAAATCGCACCAATTAAATACAATAAATTCATTTTCTTGTAATATTTACACTTAGAACCCTCAAGTTATATTTTTCCCATATTCCTACTGATTTATATGACATTACAAAAATATCCCAGAAGTTTCAAAGTTGGCAAAACACACCCTTATACTATTAATTTTCCAATCGGTTTATATTAAAAATTAACCAAAACTATAACAAACCCTAAAATCAAATGCTAATCATTACCCCATGATTCTAACAACCTTAAACCATCATTAATTACCAGATCTCATGCCTCAAACCCTAACCCTAATCGATTTAGGGTTTTCTTTTATTTTTCCTTTTATTTTCTAATTAGTCGATTTATAAATTAATTAATAATACAATATTTAGGCCTCCATAATTCTAACCAATATTTTTATGAGATTATACATATTATATAGAGTTCATAAAAATTAGTTTTCACGCCCAGAAAATTCATGTATAATTATTTAGAGTTTTGTGGCGTTTTTGGGGTTCAAATTCGTAAATCATTCATAGAACATGCATGGATCGAACCAAACATTTTATTTGATGTTTATAAGGTATAAAGGACCTGAGAAAAATGCCAAATCAAGAGTGGAACGTGTAGAGAGGGCTGTACAAATTATAGCATACGCATAGAGCCAAAACGATCCAAAAATCACCATGACTTCACCAATGATCTTCCAACCTTGAAACCAATTTTCGTGGGTCTTATATGATGTAAGGAACATCAGAAAAATAAGAAATCATTTTTATAGAGGTCGTATGAAACATAACAAATTTACCTTTGTTCTAGGGCTCGACACAAAGAAAACAATGCTACGATCGTGTAAGGCTTCAACAATTCGAATGGGATTTTTCTTGGCTTCTTAGGATGTTGATGAATCACAGAAAAATGCTTGAGAGTGATGGGAGAGTCGAATGGAGGCTTGTGATTTGTTTGTGTGTTTATTTTCTTGATCGGCACTTTAGGGTTTAGCATAAAAGGTATGGATTTGATCTAATTGGAGTATGGCCGTGTAAATGGGGAGTCTTGGGCCAGAATTTTCGTGATCTTTGGTGGACAAAATATTTGGTGATGAAATTTACCAAATATACACCATTTTAATTCAAATTAGAACCCTTTCAAGTAACTTTTATCTCAATCGGCCAAACTAGGGGCATTTTGGTAATTTCACCACCTTTATGAATGTTAAATAAAGTTGTTAAAATTATTTTGGATCATAACTTATGCATTGTCAGGAGTTTGGGATTTATTTGGAGACTTTATAAACTTTTAATTAAATTTTAAACTTGTAGGGGTATTTTGGTCTTTTCACATGCTCTCAGATTTTAGGTGTTACAGTACACCCCAGTAAGACAAAAGAAGCGAGGGCAAGCTCCAGAAAGAAACAAAGCCATTAATGACGATGTGACCAAGTTAGTAGAAGCCGGTATCATGAGAGAGGTCCACTATCACGATTGGTTGTCAAACCCCGTCTTAGTAAATAAAGGCGATGGAAGCTGGAGAATGTGCGTCGACTTCAAAGACTTAAACAAAGCCTGCCCCAAAGATTGCTACCCCCTACCAGAAATTGATTGGAAGGTGGAATCATTGTGCGGCTATACGTTCAAATGTTTCTTGGACGCATATAAAGGGTATCACCAGATACAAATGGCCGCGGAAGACGAGGAAAAGACCGCCTTCCACACAAACCAAGGAATATTTTGCTATCAAAAAATGCCTTTCGGCCTAAAGAACGCGGGAGCTACGTACCAAAGATTGGTCGACATGGCTTTTCAAAAGCAGATTGGGAGAAATTTGGAAGTGTACGTAGATGATCTGGTCATAAAAAGTCACTCAGAAACGGAGATGCTAAGGGACATAGAAGAAACTTTCGCAACCCTTAGAAAAATCAATATGAAGTTGAATCCAAAGAAGTGCGCTTTTGGCGCTGAGGAAGGCATGTTCCTGGGACACCTGATTAACAAGCAGGGGATCCGCGCTTGTCCGGAAAAGTCCCAGATCGTCGCCCAACTACCATCTCCAAGAACCTTGAAAGAAGTACAATCCCTCAATGGAAAGCTGGCAAGTCTCAACCGTTTCCTTTCAAAATCCGCAGAAAAGTCACTACCATTTTTTCGAACACTAAAAAAGTGTATCAAGAAGAGCGACTTCTAGTGGACACCAGAGGCGGAAGCGGCCTTCAAAGAAATGAAAGGACACATTGCCAGCCTCCCAACGCTGACAGCCCCTCGCCCAAAGGAAGAATTAGTAATGTACCTATCCGCGGCACGAGAAGCCATCAGTGCCGTGTTGCTAGCAGAAAGAGGAGCGCGCCAAATGCCAATATACTTCGTCAGCCGCGCCTTACAGAGCCCGGAAATAAACTACAGTGCAATGGAAAAGCTAATTTTAGCATTAGTCCACGCGGCCAGAAGATTAAGGAGATATTTCCAGGCACATCCAATCGTCGTCATCACTGACCAACCAATCAAGCAGGTGCTAGCACAACCGGAAAAAACGGGCAGAATGACAAAATGGGCAATAGAATTGGGAGAACATGACATCAATTACAGACCAAGAACAGCAGTCCGGGGTCAAATTCTGGCAGACTTTATCGCGGAAATGCCAGAAGAGTTAACTGTAGTGGCAAATCCAACCATTGAAGAACTGTCCTACGCGGAACCATGGAATTTATACACGGACGGGTCCTCGTGCCAAGAAGGGTCCGGAGCTGGTCTCATACTAACAAACCCGGCAGGAACGGAGTTCATGTACGCTCTTCGTTTCGAATTCCAAACTTCCAACAACGAAGCAGAGTATGAAGCACTGATAGCAGGTCTACGGATAGCTAAACAAATGGGCGTACAAGACCTGGCCGCACATGTAGATTCGCGGCTGGTCGCAAACCAGATCAATGGCTCGTACACAGCTAAGGAAGAAGCCATGATTCAATATCTGGAAAAAACAAGGACTTTGATTGGAAGCTTCAGGACGTTCTCAATACGTCAGGTCCCCCGGAGTCAAAATAAGCAGGCAGACGCATTAAGCAAGATTGCTTCCACCAGCTTCGCTCACTTAACTAAGCAGGTATTGGTAGAAGTTCTCAAGGAGAAATCCATTCAGGAAAAGGAAGTCATGCCCGTGGTAGAAGAAGAGGGAGACACGTGGATGACACCATTGCTCGATTACTTGCAAAATGGAACACTCCCAGCAGAAGATAAAAAAGCTCGGAAACTAAAGATAAAGGCAAAGCAATATGCCATAGTTGACGGAATCCTCTTCAGAAAATCATTTTTGGAACCTTGGCTCCGGTGCGTAGGTCCGCTGCAAGCCAACTATGTAATAAGAGAAATTCATGAAGGGGCGTGCAGCATGCACTCGGGACCAAGGTCGATAGTAGCAAAAGCCTTACGCTCCGGATACTACTGGCCCAGCATGCACAAGGACGCAAGAGAAGTTATCCAGCGATGCCAGGACTGCCAAGTCCACAGGCCAGTACCTAAGAATCCGCAACATAACTTAGTCCCCATCACTTCTCCTTGGCCGTTCTACAAATGGGGCCTGGACATAAGCGGTCCCTTCCCAGAAGCACCGGGGAAAATCAAATATCTAATCGTGGGAATCGACTACTTCACAAAATGGATTGAAGCCAAACCCCTCGCAACCATCACAGGCAACCAAGTAAAAAAATTTGTGTGGGACAACATTGTGTGCAGGTACGGCCTACCGGGGGAAATAGTGTCCGACAACGGAAAACAATTCAGGGACAATCCCTTCAAAGATTGGTGTGAAAAACTTAACATTAAACAACGATTTGCTTCCGTGAAACACCCACAAGCAAATGGTTTGGTAGAACGGGCGAACAGGAGCTTAGGAGAAGGAATCAAGGCAAGGATAGATCAAGGAAAACGAGACTGGCTAAAAGAAGTACCGCACGTATTATGGGCACACCGCACCATGATAAAATCTAGCAATGGGGACACCCCATTCTCTTTAACATACGGCACGGAAGCAGTAATCCCGGTGGAGATAGGAATGCCCTCACTCAGATGCGCTCTCTTTGACCCAACAACGAACGACGAAGCTCTCCGTATCAACCTGGATTTGGCAGAAGAAAAAAGAGAGGTCGCGGCAATCGAAGAAGCAAAAAGCAAGGCCAAAATGGAAAAATACTACAACGCCAAGGTTCGCGGCACATCCTTCAAACCCAGTGACTTCGTGTACAGAAGCAATGAGGCAAGCCACGCAGAAGATGGCGGAAAGTTGGGTCCAAAGTGGGAAGGACCTTACGAAGTGATAGAAGCATCAGGCAAAGGATCATACAAACTCAGGGATCGGGAAGGACGAGATCTGCCCCGGACATGGAACGTCTGCAACTTGAAAAAGTGCTATATATAATATTTTCTAAGTGTAAGTGTTCCCTGCAAACCAACCGCGGTTCTACCCGGCAGCAGGAACTCATCATTATGAACGTTTTAAGTTTATGTCACGTTTTCTTTCATGAATAAAACGTGGAGTCTGATCAACTCCACAAATGTTTCTTAATAGTTACTTCGTTGTCTTTCTAATTTTATTATCTGTATTCTCATACATATGCACAACATATTCATAAGTGGTGTCACAGACCACTCCCGCAGCAATCATATACGGGCAATCACAGACGCGTAAGTGGTATTGCAAGCCCAGCGGACATACATATACATACATATACACTAAGCCGTATAAGTGGTACTATAGACCCATTGGCCGCAAAAATCATGCGAATTAACAAAAAGCAGTGGCACTACAAAATCCACTGACCACCTACAAACATACTTATATATATAAAAGGAAAGCAAGCTACCAGTAACCGCACAAGCCGCGGATATTCCTATTTCTGTCACCAGACACACATGTCCGGACAATCAAGAGAAAGATAATTAAAAGTTTCACAAATGTGTTGGCAAGGGTGGTATAGTCAAAATACCCCCAGAAATGCTGCCAAAAAAACCACCCTACTTCTCCAAAGAGGGTCCATGTTGTACCTCTTCCGCGGCAGGGTTCTCAGGCTGATCGAGGATGGCGGAATCAAACAACTCATTGTCAGTATATTCCAACTCACGTTGAGCTGCGTCATCTCCTTCCGGACCGGTAAAAGGGGCGGACGGGTTCACATTGGCCCCGCCCTCAGAAGAAGGCACTACTGGATCACGGAGGAGGATCAGGCGAGGAACTGTCAAGGAAAAATCAAACTCCTTACCATATTTCTTGTTCTTGATAGACTTGTAGGAAGCTATAGCGCCCGGCCTGTTACACAATCGCTTAAGCAAGGAATCCGGCAAGATACGCTCCTCCGCGACTGGGGGTCCAAAAGTAACTTCAGTCGACCCCGGAAGACGGACTTCCTCTAACACAAGCTGAGACATAAGAAACTCTAGAGGTGAGTCCTTACAGGCTTCAAGAGAATCTAACAAGGGGAATGGCACATCCCCCAACCTAACCACAGCCCTGGTAAAAGTTTCCTTGGCCCGCGGATTGTAGGCTTCCACATCCGCTAGCTCGGTACCCTTACGCCCATGCTCTATGCCAGCTTCCAACCCCTGACGAAGACCCTCCGCAATGGCGGCCGAAATACAATCCCCAAGCCTTGCCTTCAACTCGTCACATTCCTTGAACTTCTGGAAAGCTCGTCGAAAACCGTGACCGATCACCCATCTCTTCCCCTCTACGGCCATCAACATCTGAGGAAACAACTCTGCATCAAACTCAGCATTAAGAACATTCAGCCGGGTGTCCAGTTCGGATATTTGCTCCTTAAAGCTTTCCCGGATAACTTCTTCCCTCTCCTCAAACATCCTGTTCAAACATTCCTCTCCCTTTACTTGCCCCTCAAGCGTGCTACACACAATCTCCAGACCGGCAACCTTCTCAGATAACTCCTTCTTCACAACCTCCAGCTCCTTATTCCGAATCTCCAGCTCTGACAAACCAGAAAGGTGCTCAACTTTCCCAGATAAAGAAAGGTTCTCTGTCCGGAGATCAGCAATCTCCTTATCCCGAGACTCTAACATCCCCTCTAACTCAGCAATTCTACCACGAGCTTCGGCCATCCGCGAAGACTCGCCCTCAACCTTTCCCCTCAAGGATGCAATTATCTTCTCTTTTCTCTGCAACTTGCGTTCCAACTTTCCCACAGACTGCAACTCATGTTCCAGCCTCAACCTAACTTCCCCACCCGCACTAAATTGCTTAGAAGACAGCAGGTTGTAGTGATCCAGCAGCTCTTTTGCCCCCATGTTCCTAAGAACAGACACATATCCGGGAGTGGGAAAATTATCTACAAGACTCCGGCAAACCCACGGGTCGTCCATCTTAAAACCATTTGTAGCGGTCTATTTGGGAACATAGATAGATGGAGCTTGAGCAGTGTCCACGGATAGTGACTGGTAAAAATCATCTGAATTCGCCTCCTCCTCGTTAGCAACATTCAAATGCCCAGAAATCTCCTCAAGAGGGCCAGAACCCGGATTCTCCACATTCAACTCAGCTGAATCCGAGGGAACATGAGTGGACCCGGCAGAAGTGGCGCGAGGCTCCTCAACAACTTTGTCTTGAAGATTAGGAGTTGCGACAGAAGCAGAAACAGCGGAAGACTGTTCAGTAGCCTTTGGATGAGGAGATGCGGTGGAGTCAGAAGAAAGAATGGTCACATTCTTCATAATGTTGGCATCCGTATGCGGACCCGAACGCTCTAACCCATCACCGGACTCGTCCTGAAGCTCCGGATGCGCGGGAGTAGTATCCACAGGCGCAGCACCTAAAAAACAAAAGGAGTACATGTATAAATAAACAGAAGAAACGGAAGAACATAGCGGAGCTCGCGGAAAAAGAAAAAATGCGTACCTGAGTCTTCTCCGGTTTCTTTGGTGGCCAAGGAAACAAGCCTTTTCTTGCTAGACTTAGGGGGAGCACTAATAGTAACCTTCCTTTTCCCCGACTTCTTCCTCGCCTTCTCATCCGCGATCTCCTCCACCACGGTGCGTTGAACCAGTGAAATCACATTCTCAGAGGGTTCAACCACCCGATCCGCCGTTTCTGCGCGGAGCGTGGGCTCATTTGCCTTCAAGGTTCTCTCTCCAGACTTCACTTTGAAGGGATCGGGCTGGCTAATAAACGCAAACAAATCCATCTCTGCAAAATCAGAAACACATACAAACCCGTTAAAAAAAAAAAAAAAAAAAAAAAAAAAAAAAAAAACCCACCCTGTTCATCCGGCCACAAAAATGTAGTGTATCATCATCCCATGTCCGGCTTAACCCTATGACATTTAGAAACTCCTCCGGGTATTTTTTGAAGCCGGCCCTCTTGGTGGTAAGGAGCCCCAAAAGTCCGGGGTCCACATCCGCGTCAGAGGGCGGCGGATCACGGTCAGCGGAAACCTTGTCAGACCAAGGAATGGAAAGCGGAAAAATGGTCCGTTTAACGAAGAAGAAATGATCCTTCCAGTGCTTTATGCCATCAAGAACCAAGGTATAACAAACGGGAACCACCAAAGACTTTGGACCTTTTCTCTTCTCTATAGTCAACCAGCCATTATTTACACCAGCCCAATAAAACTTCCTAAACTGCGGCAAAGTAGGGACACCCCCGTGCACTCGGCACAAAATTTCAAAATGGCTAATCCGGCAGGCCGCTAAGACGGACAACTGAGAAAGGTGTATCTGATAATATTCTAAAACCCTAAGGAGGAAGGCTGAAAGAGGAATCCTAAAGTTACCCATCTCAAAAAACCTAGTGTAGACACCTATCTTACCCTCGGGAGCATTCTTAATACTAGTAAAAGGGCCAGGAGCCTCCGGTAAAAGATGACTGGGAATATGATACTTCCTACAAAAGTCGTCCACTTCCACTTGTGAAAGTTTAGAATAAGTGGTATCTATATGGTCGGCCGTCATCCTATACTATTAAAACGCAAAAAGAAGCGAAAATAAGGGATGGTAGGAAACCTAACATGTGAAGTCTAAAGCCAGAAGTACGGAACGAACAGCCAACGACAAGGGGGAGTGGACAATAGTGAGTGGTAAAATATTAAGTGTGTGTAAAAAGTGCAAACAATGACCCAATGAGAGTATTTATACCCATAAACACACCTACCATCTTTCTGGATCAAAAAGACGAGGTAGCAACACGTGTCCCACACCTCAAATCAAAGGCATAAAAACGCGACACGTACCCCACCTTCAGATCGTGTGGTTTAAAACCATCCCAACTCAACGGTTGTGATTGACGCAGAAGACGAACGGTCAGCCGTCAAAACGTCACATCAGTCAGTAAATAAGTGGATCAAAATATCTCGCGAATACCAATGACAGTTGGCGCAAAAAAATGATGATTAGTGGAAAGTCCAGTCAGCAGAATGATAATTTAGGTGCCGCGGACGGAGAGAGCCGCGTTAAACCAATGAGTCAAGTATACTTGCTCCAGACCACAAATATACTGGACTGGGGGGACTTGATCACGTATAGGTTCCTCGGACGCAAACAAGTGCAACCGCGGAACACACACTCCACAAGCCCGACCTTATAAAACGAACATGATAGTCCGCAGACATCGATATATGTTCAGGACGCGGATTAGAATGACGGCACAAATAGCTGTCATGGATAAGAAGCAAAAAGGACAGATGGTACATGATCATGGAATAAGCCGAACAATAAGGGGAGTGCGCAATTCCGAGAAACACGCATAAACGGTCGAAAAGGACAAGTATGCTTGGCCTATATAAAGAGCAAAAAGGTTCACTCTTGGGCAGATCTTTTTTCTCTCTCTCACACTCTATCTCTAATACTTCATCTCTCTACCATATACTTACTCTCACGCCGGAGGTTGACCGCGGAACACCCCTTCCGCGGTGAGGCTAACGGTGTTTCTTTCTTAGCAGCTTACTCGAAGATCTTAACAGTCACAACTCACCCTCTCAAGGCTCGTACCTAACCAAGTCTGAAGAGGTGCCCCAGTTTTGGACTAACAGAAACACTGGCTCCGAATGCTCATAACACTAATGTTATACCTTAGCACTTTCGTTTATATGTTTTCTTTTTCTTACCGTCTTATGAACATGTTAACTCAATTTATCATGAAGATAAATGAATACGAGCGTGAACACAAACAATCTCATTTACTACTGCTCGGGCACAAACACAACTATGACATGAATATGAAAGAACAAGAACGAGTCATCTTCTTAAATCAGCTCATTTACAACTTTAATTCAGCACAACCGAATATACATTACACAAGTCACAAAAGTAGTTGTAAGTGTAAGAAATTTTACAGAAGTCTCAACTTGTTAATACATAAAGGGATAATGATTTTTAAATGTATCCAACTTGTCACGTTTTACTGAGTTGTGTATGCAACTTTTAATTTTGCTATCTTGGAGTCTGAACTTACTAATCTTTGCTAACTTGTGTACTCATCCCACATGGCAAAGAGATTAGCTGAGTTGGCAAAGTGGACCTTGTTGACTCCGTTATATTAATAAAAAAAACCCGTTATTTTACCCCGTTATATTATTAAAAAACCCGTTAGTACCAAATTGCAACATTATATATGTATTTTTCCCCCACTCCAACCCTACTAACCCTAACCTGCTCCACCTCTCTCCCACATATATACGGCCGCCACTGTAGCATTGTCGCAACCACTGCCGTGCTCCACCTCCACCAACACCGCAACCACCATCATGCTCACCTTCATCTATCACAAGCAACTAAGCCACCACACCAACATCAACAACACAAACAACATCACCACCACCATGCGATCAAGGTCTACCTACTTATCAAGTCCAAGTATTGCAATAAACCTCTCAAAACCATCTGAAAACACTACTCTCTTTTTTATTTCTTTTACTTCACAGATCTGAAAAAAAAAATGAAGAAAGGATAGAGTGTCTACTTGACCCGACCAAAATGCTTAGAGCGTCTTATTGACCCGACCAAAACGCTTCTTGACAAACCGGTGGACCTGCGACCCGAGAAATCAGCAGCAAGGTTGGGTATGGAAGATGTTAATGAGGTGAAGGAAGGGTTTATGTGGGACCCAGGTGAGGAAACTGTAGTGGGTAGTGGTGGTTTGGTTATGTGTGTGTTTCTTGATGGTGGTTGTTGTAGTGGTTGGTGGGGTGGTGGAGGGTGGGGATACTGTGGTTTTGGTAGGGTTTAGTGATGGTTTAGAGATCTTCATTAATTTGCTTTTATTTTCAATGATCAGTGATGGTTTAGAGTTGATGTAGGATTTGGTTTGGTTTTAGACTTTGTAAGATCTATGATGAGTTTGTTTCGTTTGTTTGGATCTTTTCTTGAATCATCTTGTGAAACACGAAAGAAATCTGAGATATTGTTAGTTGCATCTCGCGTTTGGACTTGGCTTGTTGGATTAAAACGTTATAGAGATATGGTGGTGGTGAGGGGTTTTTATTTGTGTTTGTGGAGGATAGAGGGGAAAAAAATAACGTTATATAAGATGACAAAAAAAGTCCAGCATGGCATCCAACGTGGATGCCAGCGTGTTAAGAAAAAACGTAAAACATCTTAATCACCCCGTTAGTACACAAGTTAGCAAAGATTAGTAAGTTCAGACCACAAGATAGCAAAATTAAAAGTTGCATACACAACTCAGTAAAACGTGACAAGTTAGATACATTTAGAAATCATTATCCCATACATAAAAACCTAAACATATCAACAAATTTACAAGTAAACTATGTTAGGTTCTATTTAACTCTTAGCTAAAGGTTACTCGAACATGTATTCATAGACAAGAGCTAGATTCTTGAAGAAGTGTTATTCATCACCTAAAAAGACGCACAACATAAGGTTTTCCTCTCGGTTTAACCATTTTTAAGAAACATAAAACACAACACAAATTAATCAATTTACAAGTAAAAATTCAATAAAAATCAAATAGCATAGGCTAAAAATGCTTCATGTACTTATATAGTTATATACTTATATATTAGATCCATTATGAACTCCGAACTAATTTAAGGGTGCGTTTGGTATGCTGGGAGGAATGACAATGGGTATGAGTTTGATAGCACTCAACTATGAAAGTTCCATTCCCCACTCTCTAGCCATATATGGAGTATGAAAAATAATGGACTTTCATAGTCATAGTTGTGGGCCCAGACACCCTAAACAAACACCAACTATCACTTTCATAGTGATAGTTGATTCCCAGAAAATGGGTACCAAACGCACCCTAAATCTTATGCATAATACACCGGACTTTATGATTCATTATGCATATGTATATTTTTTTATAGAGTATTTATTTTTTATTAGTAAATATTATGCATAATAAATAAAAAATTCAAATATATTATGCATAAAGAAATTGTCACCATAATCAAAATAATTATAAATACACGACGCATTAATGATTTTTTCTCAACATCGTCAAACAAAAAATTGCTAGACATATTCATAAAATTCACACAAAAAATTTACTCGCTGACGTATCATCAGATTATTCGTTTAACAAGAGAGCCGAGAGAGAAATTATCAGAAAATATACTAATCATCCGCTGGCACGTCAACAAATAAATTTTTTGTATGAATTTTATGAGTGAATGTATCTTTGCGCATCAAACAAACACGAAGACTCGAGACTATTCCTTTTAGGGATTGTCTAACCAATGCCCTTAGGGCATTGGATAAGAAGGCTGAGACCCCACAAAAAGTACAAAAAAGTACTCACGGTCCTACATGTTTTTATATTTTTTGTGATTTTCTGAGTACTTTTTTGTACTTTTTGTGGGTCCGTGCCTTTCTTATTGGTTAGGGGGTCGGCATTGGTCACGGTAAGGAGGCCGCGGTACCCTGCTACCGTGCGGGAACACCGCCGCCTTCCCTGCGGTACCGCACGGTAGGCTTCACGCACGGGTTCTTTTCTGGCACGGGAAGGAAGCATTTTTTGAACGTTGGAAAGGCAACGGTTCTATTTATTTTATTTTTTTTTTACCTTGGTATATATATACAAAGCTACACAGCAGCATACAAAAAAAAAACATACCTTCCCAAGCATCCCCATTCCATCCGATCTAAAAAAAAAAAAAAAAAAAAAAAAAAAAAAAAAAAAAAAGAAAAAAGACTCAACCAAATGGAATTTAAAAGAATTGGTTCGACTCTATTGTTGGATGAGCCGTTTCAGTGGTCCGACGATAGTAGCCTCGAGGTTTTTGCTAACGCGATTGACGAAGATGAGGCAGCTGATACGGCACGGTCGAAACGCAAATCAGTAAAACGCGATCGGGTCAAAGCTTCAGAAAGATTGCATCTTGATTATTTTTGTGAAGATCCCAAATTCGACGATGAGTTTTTTGAAGATAGGTATCGTATGCCTAAAAGTTTATTTTTAAAAATAACGCGCGCTATTGAGGCTAGATTCGAGTATTTTCAAGAAGGTTATGATGCTAGATCGAAAAAAAGTTTCACAGCCATACAAAAATGTTCGTCTGCCATTAAACAACTCGCAACCGGTGCACCACCGGATGAGTTTGACGAATATTTAGAAATGGCACAAAGAACGTCACGTGAATGCCTTCAATTTTTTTGTGATGCTATTATTCAATTGTACGCTCGAGAATTCCTACGTACGCCAACAAGCCATGATGTTGCACGTTTGTACGAAGCACACAAAGAGAGACATCACATTCCGGGTATGATCGGTAGCTTGGATTGCACACATTTTGTTTGGAGGAATTGTCCAGTGGAATTGAGGGGTCAATTTAAAAGAGGTGATCATCAATACCCGACGATTATGATGGAGGCAGTGGCGTCTCAGGATTTGTGGATATGGCACGCGTACTTTGGACCGCCGGGTTCAAACAACGATATAAACGTTGTGATGCAATCTCCACTATTCACAAACGAGCGTAATGGTACGGCACCTAAGTGCCCATTTGTTGTAAATGGCCGTATGTACAAGCGTGGCTACTATCTAACCGATGGCATATATCCGACGTGGTCTACTTTTGTTAAAGCATTCAAATATCCAACCGACCCGAAAGAGAAAAAGTTCAAGAAAGTACAAGAGTCGGCTCGAAAGGATGTTGAACGGGTATTTGGTGTTCTTAAAGGTAAATGGGGTATACTGAATCGACCCTTATGGCCACACACAGTAGAAAGAATTAGCAAAATAGTGTATACGTGTGTGATTTTGCACAACATGATTATAAAAAAACGCCGGTACCCGCAATCTCGCCAGTTCATATTCGGGATCCTCCGATCCAACCGGTGTTTGATGAAGCAGCCATGGCCGAGATACGAGATGAGGACACCCATTTTCATCTTCGATTTGATCTTATGGAGCATATTCACGCTCAACAATTACCATACCTCCAGGTGGATGATTCCGACGATGAAGTTTAGTTTTTTTAGTATTATGAAATTTAGTATTTTAATATTATGTAATGTTATTTTATGTTTTTTTAGGAATATTATGTAATGTTTTATGAAATTTAATGGAATTTTAGTTTTATTTTTATTTTAAAGGAATTAAAAAAAAAGAAAAAAAAAATGAAGTGAGGGATGGTGGTGTGGTGCCACAAGTGATGCCTACAAAAAAAAGGGTGAGGGATGGGAAAAATAGGTGAATGATGTGGCACAAGGGGATTGGTTGGGAGTGAGGGATGGTGGTATGGTGCCACAAGTGTTGCCAACCCCCTTAGACACTCTCTTCCTTTTACTAGAAACCAAACTTAATAAAAAACATGATAGTCAAAAACCAACTAAAAAGCAAGGTTTTGAAACCCGGGTCGACCCGGCCGGTCGAACCGGTTGGACCGGAACCCGGTCAAAAAACGGGTCAAAACAACCCGGGTTTCTAAAACCGGGTCAACCGGTGTGACCCGCCGGGTTTTGAGTGACCCGGTTCAACCCGGGTTTTGAAACCCGGCCGGGTTTGGATTTTCTCACTTTTTTTTTTTTTTTTTTTAAATTTAAATTTTGACTCTTTTTTATTTATTTGTCATTATTAAGGTGCTATTTTTGTTTGATATGACTTTCTTATGGTGTTTATTCACTCATATTTGTGCGTAAAATCGATTTTTGGAAATGTGCGTAAAACCGGGTCTAACCGGGTTGACCCGGTGACTCGGCCGGGTCGATCCCAAACCCGGGTTTCAAAACATTGCTAAAAAGTCAAAAAAACATACACAAAAGTACAAAACCATTCTTAAAAAAAAAAAAAACATGACCAAAGTAAAAATTACACTTGGTGTCACAGTTTGCCGCCACCTCTTAAAACTGACGTCCCCTCTTATATCATCAACCCACAGAATAAAAAACCAAACAGTTTTTATTCCAAGAATATGATTCGCCCTTTATATTCAACCCCATTTTATTGGTCACTTCATATTCACAATAGTATTATACCACTAAGAAGAAGAAAAAAATGGGTGAAAATAGTGTATTTGATGCTATTGTAGCAGGAGATGATGTTTTTAAATATTATGCAGATGGTGAATGGAAAGTTTCTAATTCTGGAAAGTCTGTGCCTGTTGTTAATCCTACTACTAGGAAGATTCAGTTTTTGGTTCAGGGTAAGTGTGTTTTCTTTTTTTCAATGTTTTACAAACCGGTTTTGTAGTTGACCTGGTCACGGTTCAACCGGTTTTTTGGCTCAAAACCGGCTTCCGGTCACCGCACCGGTTAACGGTTCAACCGGTTCAATCGGCCGAGTCAACCCGGGTTTCTGTATAAAGATTGTTGAAGGAACGGGTCAACCCGGTTTTTTGTATAAAGATTGTTGAAGGACCCGGGTCAACCCGGATTTTTGTATAAAAATTGTTGAAGGACACTGGTCCACCCGGGTCAACCCGGTTTTTTGTATAAGGATTGTTGTAGGACCTGGGTCAACCCGGTTTTTTGTATAAAGATTGTTGAAGGACCCGGGTCTACCCGGATTTTTGTATAAAGATTGTTGGAAGGACCCGGGTTGACCCGGTTTTTAGTATAAGGATTGTTGTCGGACCCGGGTTTTGTATAAAGATTGTTGAATTATGTTGTTGCTATGATTTGCTCAAAAGGGTATGAGTTATTTTATTGTTTTGTCATTTGGGTAGCTTAAAGAAATTAAGATAGCACATCCCTCAAGTATGTGATTGGTTGGTGGTTTATAAGTCAAAGAGTTCCTTCATTTTACAAGCTAGCTTTTTTTAGTGAGTTCAACACTTGGACCTATGAACCGATTAGAGCCTATTATGGGATAGGTTCATATCATTTATTGTTCAAGAGTGCAATAGTTAATGATAATTGTGATGTAGTGTGGATTTTGGTTAGTTAAGTAAAGTAGGATTATATAAATGATTTTTTATGGGTTATGTTATTAAGACCCCCTATGATGTGACAATAGGGGGTTTTGCTCAAAATGTACAAACCGCGATGCACACCGTACAAACCCGCGATGCACAGAGCCCCACTAAACCCCCCTATAGGAGGGTCCGTATAAACTCCCCCTTTTTTATTTTGGTGATCACGGTTTCCGACTTTTTGACTAAGAATCTACAGTGTTTGGGTCCACCGCTACGCAGACTGACACCGGGTAAAACCCTCCTTTTTTAGGGAGGTTGGTGTGGCCACTTCAGGGTTGTTTGCCCTAGCGGGATTTTAACTTGATACCTCTCACATTTTAGTGATAATAGTCATACGCTTTTAAGTTTTAACCACTTGGCTATTTCTAGTGGTGTATATAAGTGATTTTGTTTTAATATGAGTTTTGATGATTAGTTTTGTTATTAAACTGATTATTTAAATACAGTTATGGGGTGTTTGGCATTTGCTTTGAGACCTATTACTGATATAAAATGATCAGAATTGGATCATAAGTGGGCTGTTTAGGTTACTTAATTACGTATATATTAGGCTTAGTAAGCTTTTTTACATAAGCACCTCCACAATGGGTTGTGAAAAACAGCTTATTTGGCATAACTCATAAGCTGTTGGATACTCAAAACCAGCTTATTTCTTTGTATGTTAAGAAAACTATACGCTGATAAGCTGCTTAAAATATAAGCTTATCTAAGTATCTTTCAAGGTATAACAAAATGGGGTGCAAAATATAGTGTTTGTACATGCTTGTGCCTTGTTTGAAGTTGTGATAATAAGATTTAAGTTATTTGAGTGTTGGGAATTTCTGATACTTTAAGCATTTACTGTAAAATGAGCCACAAAAATCAGATAAGTGGAAAACTGATTACTGTATATAATACTTATGCTTGAGAACACATTAATAATAACATCCAAAATGCAATGTCAAACACCCCCAAGTTAACTGTCATGGAGTACTAATTAGATCACTACATGCAAAAGTAGATAGCTCAAATACTTGATGGTAATAATCACTTTCAAAAGTCAAAACACACCTTCAGAAACGCATTTCAGCTTTTTGTTTATATGTACAAAATAAGTAGTACCTCTTTTACATTCGATTAATCTCATTAACTTGGTACCCATGCAGCCATGCTATCATTCTTTTCTCATAAATATAAATAAATTCAGCAATTATACTACAGATTTTAACTTTTTTGTTATCGACGATGCAGCGTGTACACAAGAAGAAGTGAACAAGGTGATGGAATCAGCAAAAGCTGCACAAAAATCATGGGCTAAAACACCTCTATGGAAGAGAGCTGAATTACTGCACAAAGCTGCAGCTATTCTTAAAGATCACAAGAAGCCCATTGCTGATTGTCTCGTTAAAGAAATTGCCAAACCCGCAAAAGATGCTGCCACTGAAGTAAGTTCTGTTTGATTAAACATCTTTTTTTACTATGTTTTCTCTAATTTAATTTCTTGCTTAATTTGGTTCGTGAACTCATCAGTTTATTACATTCGATTAGTTTGTAAATTATGCGTTGATAGTTAAAGTCACTCTTATCACATTTGTACAGCCACATTGTCGAAAGCTATTTGAATTTACATGACGACTCCTTTCATTCATGTTTGATAACATAAGAAAAACATATTAAGGCTATCGATTTTAGTCTGCATTTATGTTTTAAAGGGTATTTTAGTCAAATATTGTGATTATGGGATAAGTTGATATGTTCGGCTCTATATTTTTGAAGAAATATTTAGCCACCATGCTTGTGAAGGGCAAGTGAGTTGGAAAATGTTAGTTCTTGGCCAGAAAACATGACTTAACGCCATGTAATTGTCGAAAGTAACTTTCAGTATAGAAAAATAAGGGAATATTATATATTGAAAGTAAATATTCTCTGTTTTTGAGTGGTACTTTAGTCAAATTTTAGAATGTTGATAAGAAAGAGGATCTAAGACGAGTTGTTTGCGTGAGCAGATTAGCTACTCATCCCTTTCTATCTTTGACTATTGATCAACTGTTCTGGAAGTCTAAGTGATTAATGATGGAATCTTTTGGACTAAAGCTGATCAACATCATAATTTACGAATATGAACATGGGCAAATTGAAATTTGTAGCGTGAGAAAGCTATAAAATATGCTTTAGCTACGTGGGGAAAAAGTTAGAAAAATGCAGCATAAAAGAATGTTTTTTACTGCTGGACCCCAAAGTTATACTTAAATTATCTTCTAAAGAATCAAATAAAGATGGAAGCTTTACGGAACATGTATTAAAGTTTGAATTTTGTGTTTAGCTTTTATTGCATGGAGTACAACTTACAAATATTTCTTTGAAGGTTGTGAGGTCAGGAGACTTGGTGTCTTATTGCGCCGAGGAAGGCGTTAGAGTCCTTGGAGAAGGGAAGTTTTTGGTGTCTGATAGTTTCCCAGGAAATGAACGGACTAAATATTGTCTAACTTCGAAGGTAAATTACTACAATTGCACGAAAAGGCTCTTCGTTACTGTTGCAGTGTTGCCTAGAACTAACAAGTTAACATACGAATGTGTCAATTCGGGTTATGTTTATCTTTAAAGATCAAATGGGTAATTTTTTTCTATTTAAAGAAATAGCTAAAAAAGCAGGTCAAATGCTGTGTGAAAAGTCGCCCGAAGTGTATTTTTAATGGATACGACCTACTAAACCAGTTCATTCAATAAGTTGTCTTATTGCAATAATATATTATTGGTAATCATATTTAGCACCCAAGTTATTTATATAAAGAAAACATAAAATTTCTAAGAAGTTGGACAAATTCTGTTTCATTTAGTCACAGCCCATTGCGACCTGTACCTAAACATTTGTTTTGACCTATCACAAAACCTACCTGACCCGCCCAGTTTGCCACCTCTAGGACAGATGGAAGATACATGCATGACATTTTGTGTCTGATCGTTGCAGATTCCATTAGGCGTTGTATTAGCAATCCCGCCGTTCAATTATCCAGTCAATTTAGCTGTCTCAAAGATTGCTCCAGCCCTTATTGCAGGCAACTCCCTCGTACTAAAGCCTCCTACACAGGTATGTAAAGATATAAAATGTCATGCCTTTCTTTTTAAACTCTAGCAGAAGAGTTTCACTATTAGTAAAACGTCTAAAGTTCCTTTTTAAGAATGATATAAGTGAGGAATCTTCTGCATAGTTATATATCATTTTAGCTTAGTTTGACTATTATCAAACGCCTAGGATACCTTTTACAGTGACGTAATCTAGGATTCTTATGTGAAATGCTATGCAATTTAGTTTAGTAAAAGGGGTTGACTATTGGGACTTTACCTTCTAACAATGTAGTAAAGATTCACGTGCATGAAGTCAAAAGCACGTTCAATATTGCAACTTTCATGTGCAGGGATAAATTTCACAACTTGTAAGCATGTTTTCAAGCAATTATTTGAATCAACGAAACTTGTACTTTAGCCTATTAAATTTTTGAGAATTTTAGTTGGACATAACATAATTGCAACTTTGTTTTTTTGTTGGGTCCCCCGGTAAAAACATAATTGCAACTTGCATATGAGGAAGTAAACTGAAGTCACATTCTACATATATAGCAACTTTTGTGTTTGTTTCTAACTAGTATTGTTCGTAAATGTCTATCTACTTAGGGGGCGGTGTCTGCACTCCATATGGTACATTGCTTTCACTTGGCTGGCTTCCCAAAAGGTGTCATTAGTTGTGTTACTGGAAAAGGTTCAGAGATCGGTGACTTTCTCACGATGCATCCCGGAGTTAATTGCATAAGGTGATAATTATAGTACTAATCTTAGTGTCAACAACAAAACCATCAAATACCTCATGAGTTATTAGAACCAAAAAGGGGAAAAATCATTAAATTGGTCAAATAATCGAACTTGATTACTATTTGATGAATATCACAAGGAACTTATTTGTTTCAGCTTCACGGGCGGAGATACTGGTATTGCGATATCAAAAAAGGCAGGAATGATTCCGTTACAAATGGAATTGGGCGGAAAAGATGCTTGCATTGTTCTTGAGGATGCAGATTTGGACTTGGCTGCTTCTAGTATTGTCAAAGGAGGCTTCTCTTACAGGTGACATATTGGTTTCTGCATGTTTAGGCCACTTTTGTGGATCATAATATTAGAGGTGGCAATTTGGATTGGACCCTTTATGTATATATGGGTCGATTTGGGAATTTTTTTATTTATTTTTTAATCACATACGAGTCATGTGAAAGGAAACTAGCTAAAATGGCATTAGGTCAAGAACAATTCAGAAAGGACCAATAAAAGAAAGAAAAGAAAAGAAAAGAAAAGAAAAGAAAAAGAAACGAGCAAAATTTGTATACAGACAAATGGAACCTTAAACATTTCCATGTATTCAAGCGTTCCATTTCAAGATTCTTGACAAATAGGTCATTTTTCAACTTTTTAAAGCTAACTTTACCTAATTTCCATCTTGTTACTGATGTCATTCCAAGATTGTCTCGTTTTCTCATTTCAGTGGGCAAATAACACATTTGACTAGTAGAGTCTTTATTAAGTCAATTATTGCTATATTAATGTCTTGATAGCTTTATCTTTATCAGTGGTCAACGATGCACAGCAATTAAAGTTGTGTTAGTTATGGAATCAGTAGCCGATACTCTTGTTGAAAAAGTCAATGAAAAGCTCACAAAATTAACAGTTGGCCCACCTGAAAACGACTGTGACATCACTCCTGTAGTAACAGTATCCTCTGCTAATTTCATAGAAGGTTTAGTTATGGATGCCAAGAAAAAAGGAGCAACATTTTGTCAAGAGTACAAGAGAGAAGGCAATCTTATATGGCCTCTTTTACTCGATAACGTAAAACAGGACATGAGAATAGCATGGGAAGAGCCATTTGGACCCGTTTTGCCTGTTATAAGGATCGCTAACGCTGACGAAGGGGTTCATCATTGTAACGCAAGCAATTTAGGACTGCAGGTATGTCAAAACTATGTTTTGAGTTTATAAAAGGCAAACCTGTTTTAAAGTTTTTGACGCAACAAGTTCGAGTCTCAAAACTTTTTAAAATGTCTTACCTCAGGGTTGCATTTTTACTAAAGACATCAACAAAGCAATACTGATAAGCGACGCAATGGAGACTGGCACTGTACAAATAAACTCAGCGCCAGCCCGGGGACCTGATCATTTCCCTTTTCAGGTTCATATTATTATCAGGCTTTTATGTTTACTTGCTAACTGTTTTGCCCCAAATGGACATTATTAATGCAGCAAACTCGTTTGACAACAGGGTGTAAAAGACAGTGGAATTGGTTCACAAGGAGTGACTAATAGTATCAACATGATGACAAAAATCAAGAGTACAGTGATCAACTTGCCTGCACCTTCGTACGCTATGGGCTAACAAAACTTATAACCGAGAGATCTATAGCACTTTGTATACAGTTTGTATAATAGTTTTTTGTTCTAGAGGTTAAGTATCATAATATATGTTTAAATAATGACGAATATCGCCAAATGAGGTAGTAGTAGATTTTACTACATTTGAACAGCGAGTTTCTAATAAAAGAATGTTTATGATGGCATTAGTATAAACGTTGACGAACTTGTCTGATGTATTGGATTTTACGTCTTATCTCTGTACTGAAATGTTTTTAGTTCAGTATTAATACCAAATGAGGCTTTTTAGTTGTTAAAATATGAGTTCGAACAGTCCTTTGAGAATGAGCATAAGCCTATTTGTGGTTAAACTGTCGAAGAAAGATAAGCTCACAGGGTTCAGAATCATTCTTTGTAAGCTTTGGTTTTCAAGAACTGGAAGTTGGGAGATAGAAAAGTCGAAAGAACAAAAATCTTTGAGTGCTTAGTTGTTATTCTTGCTATTCTGAGGACTACTTAGCAAATGGGCCAGAGAAGGTAAAACGTGGTTAGGAGGCATGCATAACAACGCTCTTACTATGTACTATAGTAACTCTTTAGATTATGAGTGCACCGTGCAATGGCCAAACTATACACCATGGGGATTTATTTATGCCCAATGTTGCCGCCGTTCTGCACCCCTTCCCAGCCATCGCTCGTCCCTTCGCTGGCCATTCACGGGCGTTCATATTATTATTTTCTTTCGGAATCCTAACCTTTTTTTTTTTTTTTTTTTTTTTTTTTTCTTTTTTTTTTTTTTCACATATTATAACAAGAGGAGAGTTATATTAAATACCAAACTTTTCTTACCTACCAAGGACTCATCCCCGCCATCCATCTAAAAAAAATCAATTGTTGAGATTAAAAGCATTTTAATATTTCACTCATTTTTTATAATTTAAATATCTCTTAAACCGTTAATCGTTAAGCGAAAATAATTACACCACCGCGACGAGCATTTAATTATCTTTCCATAGATAGGCTATTTGATATATTTTCGACAATTTTTTTTTTTTTTCGTTTTTTTCACTTTTTTTCGTGGCCGAAAAAATCATATATGATATTCGGCTACGAAAAAAAACGTGAAAAAAACGAAAAAAAAAATGTCGAAAATATATCAAATAGCCTATCTATGGAAAGATAATTAAATGCTCGTCGTAACGGTATATTTTTTTTTCGCTTAACGATTAACGGTTTGAAAGATATTAATATTTGAAAAAAAAAAAAAAAAAAATGAAAGTGGGTTTTTTAAATTGTTGGATTAATCTCATCCATTAAATCAAATAAAGATGGAGGGAAGATGAAAGGTGGATATTAGTCTATAAAAAAGGTTTGATCCTCAAATGATGTTATATCTTATAACAATTGTTATTTAAGCTTACATCGTTAGTCCTTGTGATAGTTTTTTTCCTTACATTGTTACTATTTTTGACATGTTTTTCTTACATTGTTAGTTCTTAAGTTATTATTCTTATATTTTTAGTTTATAAAATGTAAAAATTTTGATTTAAATGCATATAACGGAATGTGTTTGTCAAAAAAGAAAAAGCAAAAAAGAAAAAGAAAAAAAAAATAAAAAATGGAGCAATTGGAAAAGGTGTTGGGCTGTCATTACACTTAGCACTTTAAATCTCTAAATCCTGCATTAATACAATCTAGTAAGAGTAAATTTTACCGTTCGTCCTTGAACTTGTCAAGATTCTCGTGAATCGTCCTTAAACTAATTTTTTTTTCACTTTCGTCCCTGAACTTGTCAAACGACGGCGCGTTTGGTCCCTGGGAGCGCGTTTTGGCAGACGGACGTTATGTCCGTCCGTTATCTGATGTGGCAAGCTTGGGTTTTTTCGTCTTTTCACGTATTTCAAATTCTCACCGTTCGTCCCCAATGCCTTTTGTATATTGTAGCAAACGCTTTGCATGTTTCGTCCCTAAGATTTGATGCGTGTTGTGTAAAAATTCGACCGTTGGCAAGAAGTGAACCATGTAAATACCCGTCCATTGTGCACATAATAAGTATGTAAAACACACATCTTTTCAAAAGAAAAACAGAGCAACGATGGTGGTCTGCACATGTGGTAAACCCGCTGTTGTCAAGACTTCTTGGACAAACAGGAATCCAGGTCGCCGTTTCTTTGGCTGTCCGACAATTGTAAGTTTGTCATTGTCTTGTTTAATTTTAAAAAAATGTGTTGCTCATTTACACACTTTGTTGTTTCAGGGCTCAAACTGTCCTTTTCTGGGATGGTTGGATCCTCCGATGTGCCCAAGGTCAGTAGACATTATCCCTAGTTTGTTGAGGAGGATTAATGCTCAACGAGGTGTTGTTGAAGAGCTTGAAGGACAGCGGTCCAAGTACAAGAAGTATATCATCATCAGTTGGGTTTTGTTTGCATTGTATGTTTATTTAACTGCTTGACATGTGTTGTGTAGTAGTAGTTGTTATTTTGTGATGGTGGTGGGTAAAAGCTTTTAGTATTTTCAAGTAGATGATGGTAGTTGGGAGGTGAAGCTGTCGTTTGTAATGGTTGTCAATGGTCAATGAAATTTCTTGTTTGAATAATGGCTAAATCCAAATGGTTTGTGATTAAGTGAATGTGGCTTGTTATTGTCAAGTATTTTGTTTCATTGTTCAATGCATAATATGAGTGACTTAGGGAAGTTAACAAACCATAATGCTGTACTTTGAGTTAGGGAAGTGAACAAACCATTAGGCTGTAGTTTGACTTAATAAAGTCAACTAAGTAAATCATTTTAATGGTAACTATTTGCGCATGGTGCCATAAACCTTTTTTTGATAATATTAACTAAAACAGTACATGACAGTCAACAAATGCAGATTCATTACCAATAATAAAAGAACATAAATCTGTTCTTCATTACAAAAGAGATACTGGTTATACCATGAAAACACATTCTTATCATGAAATGGCATATGTAAATGCTATAAGTTTCCTTTTCCTTGACTGGCTTAAAGGCTTATTTGCAGGAGTGGAGGTTGAATCTTTGTTAGCTTGAAGCTTTAAATACTTGCTATAAGCAGAATCAGCAGTACCAATGACATAATGAGAGCTTGTTGGAATGGTGCCTGAACGTTATGGACCTATAAGCTTTAAATACTCGGCATAATCAGGATCAACAGGACCAATGATATACTCAGAGGTTGTATGAGTGCTGGTTGAACCTTTTTGAGCTTGAGTAGTTAAAAACTTGGCATAATCATCATTAACAGGACCAATGATATACTCAGACCTTGCAGGTTTGGTTTCTGCAAATAAGGAAAAAGAGAGCATCAAAAAACAAAAAAATATAGCTTCACAAATAGATAAATGTTAACAGAAAACGACCCTATATTGACCTTTTTTAATTAAATACAGCCAATTACATATCAAAAACAGAAATAACAATACCTTTTTTGTTTGTGACCTTCATTTTGTGTGAAGTAACGTTATAGGATACTTATGTTTAAGAGAAATTTAGGTTACAAGATTGATTATGTGGGTTTGTGTGTGTGTTTCATCGTTTGGGTGGGTATTATATCAGATGGGATTAAATGATATGGAAATATGTATGGTTGATCGGTTTGGTGGGTATTTAATGGCTTGGGTGGGTATTTAATGTGTTTGGTTGGCTGGCATCACAGGGCTCTATCGGCTCACCAGTACTAAGTTCCATATTTATAGCAGTATTAAATTCTTAGTACTGGTAGTACAAAATTCCTTGTAACATAATATCATTTATTTAGGGAAGTCAAAAAACCATAACAGCAAGCCTGAGAGGGCCAGTTTCCGTGGAGTTGAACTCAATGCTTTGGTTGACATGTCTACCGATGAGTTGGTCAAGATGTTCACTGCTCGTGCTCCAAGTTGGTTTCAGAGAGGTTTGTAAACATTCATCCCATTAAAGTGAGGATGCTACTTGTTTTAAAGGATTATGTTTTTAAAGGATTATGCTACTAGTTTTAAAGGTTTACACCTAGTATGTTGTCATTTCAGAAGGTTAACATGATACTTGTTTTAAAGGATTTTGCAACGTTATTTGTTTTGTGTTTTTTAAAAAAACACGTGAAAAAGGGTGTAGTTTGACTTGAAAAAGTCCCCTTTTGCACTACAAGTATTACGTTTTTACTACTGTTTGAAATAAAAAACTTAATACTGGTGAGCCAATAAAGGCGTGTGAAGACCACCCAACACAACCCAACCCATTACATACAGTACACAGATACATTCCCAAATAAAATGGAAATATAAATGTGTTCATATTTCCAACAAATAATTGGGAACCGAAGAGTCCAATAAAAGGCTGTAAAATTTAATAAAGACTCTTCGTTTTCCCCATTATGTGTCTATATATTGGTTACTGCCACATTATGCATCATACTAATCTAATACTAGCAAACATCAAACAATTTAAAGTGTAAGTAAAATGTCAGGAACCAAGAGAGCAAGAGATGCTGTTGCAACCGACAACACAGAAGAAGAAAACAAGGAAGTGATGAAACGAGCAAGGGGAGATCCAAAAGAGCCAGAGGTGCCTTCGTTGGAAAAAGGGTCTAACGATAACGATAAGAAGAAGGTGGATGAAGAAAAGGAGAAGGCTCCTCCTCCAAGCCCTGCTGAAGTTAAAAGACGCAGGCTTGCTACAAAAAAGAGGGCCGATGAGCATTGGAAGGAGATCAATGCTGTTAGGAGATTAGAAGAAAGGGATAAAAAGAAAAACAAATATGTTAAATGTATTCAAGAAGAGGAAGAAGAATGTTTAGAAACATTCTCGTATGATGATTTGTATAAGTCATATGAGTCCGATTAATTTCATCGTGTAATGGAAAAAGTTTGTTTAATAATAATTTTATTGTTGATTTTCTGAGTTTTGTTTTATTCAATTGCATGTTTTTATTTTTTTTGTATTTATTTATTTTTTGTGCAAAATTTTTGTATGGTTATTTTCATGATGTACGTTTGACTTTCAATTTATGCACCAATATGACCTTCAGTTTATGGTTAATTTTACCCATGTAATGTAATGAAAGTAACAAAACAGGTTTACAAGTGAATATTCAATAATGGTTCAGTTAGTTGACTTTATTAAGTCAAAGTAGAGCAGTATGTTTATTGACTTCCTTAAGTCAAACTAGAGCCTTATGGTTTGTTTTTATTTTAAAGCACAATCCTTTAAAACAAGTTGCGTCTTCACTTTCTGAAATGATAAAATACACATTCTTATCATGAAATGGCATATGTAAATGCTATAAGTTTCCTTTTCCTTGACTGGCTTCAAGGCTTATTTGCAGGAGTGGAGGTTGAATCTTTGTTAGCTTGAAGCTTTAAATACTTGCTATAAGCAGAATCAGCAGTACCAATGACATAATGAGAGCTTGTTGGAATGGTGCCTGAACGTTATGGACCTATAAGCTTTAAATACTCGGCATAATCAGGATCAACAGGACCAATGATATACTCAGAGGTTGTATGAGTGCTGGTTGAACCTTTTTGAGCTTGAGTAGTTAAAAACTTGGCATAATCATCATTAACAGGACCAATGACATACTCAGACCTTGCAGGTTTGGTTTCTGCAAATAAGGAAAAAGAGAGCATCAAAAAACAAAAAAATATAGCTTCACAAATAGATAAATGTTAACAGAAAACGACCCTATATTGACCTTTTTTAATTAAATAAAGCCAATTACATATCAAAAACAGAAATAACAATACCTTTTTTGTTTGTGACCTTCATTTTGTGTGAAGTAACATTATAGGATACTTATGTTTAAGAGAAATTTAGGTTACAAGATTGATTATGTGGGTTTGTGTGTGTGTTTCATCGTTTGGGTGGGTATTATATCAGATGGGATTAAATGATATGGAAATATGTGTGGTTGATCGGTTTGGTGGGTATTTAATGGCTTGGGTGGGTATTTAATGTGTTTGGTTGGCTGGCATCACAGGGCTCTATCGGCTCACCAGTACTAAGTTCCATATTTATAGCAGTATTAAATTCTTAGTACTGGTAGTACAAAATTCCTTGTAACATAATATCATTTATTTAGGGAAGTCAAAAAACCATAACAGCAAGCCTGAGAGGGCCAGTTTCCGTGGAGTTGAACTCAATGCTTTGGTTGACATGTCTACCGATGAGTTGGTCAAGATGTTCACTGCTCGTGCTCCAAGTTGGTTTCAGAGGGGTTTGTAAACATTCATCCCATTAAAGTGAGGATGCTACTTGTTTTAAAGGATTATGTTTTTAAAGGATTATGCTACTAGTTTTAAAGGTTTACACCTAGTATGTTGTCATTTCAGAAGGTTAACATGATACTTGTTTTAAAGGATTTTGCAACGTTATTTGTTTTGTGTTTTTTAAAAAAACACGTGAAAAAGGGTGTAGTTTGACTTGAAAAAGTCCCCTTTTGCACTACAAGTATTACGTTTTTACTACTGTTTGAAATAAAAAACTTAATACTGGTGAGCCAATAAAGGCGTGTGAAGACCACCCAACACAACCCAACCCATTACATACAGTACACAGATACATTCCCAAATAAAATGGAAATATAAATGTGTTCATATTTCCAACAAATAATTGGGAACCGAAGAGTCCAATAAAAGGTTGTAAAATTTAATAAAGACTCTTCGTTTTCCCCATTATGTGTCTATATATTGGTTACTGCCACATTATGCATCATACTAATCTAATACTAGCAAACATCAAACAATTTAAAGTGTAAGTAAAATGTCAGGAACCAAGAGAGCAAGAGATGCTGTTGCAACCGACAACACAGAAGAAGAAAACAAGGAAGTGATGAAACGAGCAAGGGGAGATCCAAAAGAGCCAGAGGTGCCTTCGTTGGAAAAAGGGTCTAACGATAACGATAAGAAGAAGGTGGATGAAGAAAAGGAGAAGGCTCCTCCTCCAAGCCCTGCTGAAGTTAAAAGACGCAGGCTTGCTGCAAAAAAGAGGGCCGATGAGCATTGGAAGGAGATCAATGCTGTTAGGAGATTAGAAGAAAGGGATAAAAAGAAAAACAAATATGTTAAATGTATTCAAGAAGAGGAAGAAGAATGTTTAGAAACATTCTCGTATGATGATTTGTATAAGTCATATGAGTCCGATTAATTTCATCGTGTAATGGAAAAAGTTTGTTTAATAATAATTTTATTGTTGATTTTATGAGTTTTGTTTTATTCAATTGCATGTTTTTATTTTTTTTGTATTTATTTATTTTTTGAGCAAAATTTTTTTATGGTTATTTTCATGATGTACGTTTGACTTTCAATTTATGCACCAGTATGACCTTCAGTTTATGGTTAATTTTACCCATGTAATGTAATGAAAGTAACAAAACAGGTTTACAAGTGAATATTCAATAATGGTTCAGTTAGTTGACTTTATTAAGTCAAAGTAGAGCAGTATGTTTATTGACTTCCCTAAGTCAAACTAGAGCCTTATGGTTTGTTTTTATTTTAAATCACAATCCTTTAAAACAAGTTGCGTCTTCACTTTCTGAAATGATAAAATACCAACAGGGAACGAAATTAATAGTCTTTCTTTCGAACGATAAGTGGTAGTACTGAATGGTTTGGTTTGGGTGGAATTGACATGTGTTGGAAGATTCAGCAGTACTAACTTCCTTATATCTAACAGTATCAAAATGTTAATACTGGTAGTACAAAAATTTGTCTAACCATATTAACTAGTGAGGCCTGGGACTGTCGTTATCTTTTCAGTAGTACATGGTTAGTCTACCATTCAACTGCTTGAATTACAAATACCTACAATAGTAGTACAAAAGGGTAACAACATGTTTATTCAGGTTACAACAATATTATTCAATCATACCACGTCCTAAATCAACTATTACATTTTCTTTTTACCCTTACCTTTTGGAAAAGGTTTGCCAATTGCTGGAGCAAATGATTTGATTCCATTGTCTTCACAGAACTGATCACTTGGAAGGCCTAACACCTTTTCCCATTCAAAAAAAAATTGTTTCTCTGTGTTTTTTGGATTCTTAAACTTCCTAGCATCAACCTTTCTTCTCACAGAACCTGAATACGTCTCTGGAAAATAGCCGTCCCAGCTGTTGGTTGCAGTTGAGTCACTCCAGTTGTTGATGGAGCTTGAATCACTGCTGTTAACGTAAATGATTTCTGCAAACAGGTTAAGAAAACCATTTAAAAAAAAAGTATGCTACAAATGAAAAGGAGCAGGGTGTTGCAATTGAGGGTGTCTTTCAAATAACCTTTGTTCTTGGAACTCATTATTTCAGCAGGTAGGATTGGGTGGTGGAAGAGTGGTTGGTGTCTTTGGTTTTATAGAGGAATACTTATGCTTGTTTAGTGTTTACAAAATGCAAAAGTATTCACGTGACTAGACAGAAAAAAAGTAGTCTTTGGCGCCCTATGACAAGTCATGCCATGTCTTACTTTTATCATGTGTGCAGACATGAGAAGAAAATAGTGTTTGCATAACCAAGGCCAAAATAGTCATTTTGAAACACAAAAATGCCACCACATTCAATTGATGTGAGCATTTAATACTCCTTAACCTACCTCACACAGGGATTCTTCAAACGGGTTTATTTCAAACTAGATAAATATGGCACAACAATACCTGTAAAGTCAATGATCCTACCAACTTGGATACTCAAGTAATCTCTCATCTTATTCCAAAATTATCCAAACAAAAAAATATGGCAGAACCTGAAACTCCCAATTTAAAGACAGAGACAAGTGGTGGTTTTATAGGTCTGGGTGTTCGAACTGGTAATGATCCACAGGTACAGGTGTTGGATGAAAGATGCTTTATCTATTGCAAGGACAGACTCTGTTGGAGGCATGCAAACACAGGACCAAGTGTTGTTGTCGTCACAAATGCAGCTGGTGCTGAGGCAAACAAAGTGACTGATTGTGTTATAGGTCTGGGAATTACATCTGGGGAGAAAAAGAAGAAACAAAAAAAAATGAAGAAGAATAAAAACCCAAAAAAGTTGATTACAAAACAACCACAAATTTGAATAGCTGTATTGTGGTAGACGACTGTCATGGTTTTGGGCATGTCCAATCTTTGGTTGTATGTCATATGTACGTTACCATTTTAATTTTTCGTGTCTGTATTACGGATTCATTAATGTGATGCTCATGTTTATGTTTGTGATACATATCAAACACACTAAAAAACCTTAAACATATATGAACACATTATTCATTGAAAAACTCCATCATAAGACCAATTACATTAATTAACCATAACATGGTGATCTGAACAAAAGAAACCCATGACCAATGCCCAACACACAATAACCTCATGGATATTTCTTTCTCACAACGAATTCAATCTTCTTAAACATCTTGTCCTTGACTTGGTTGGACTTCGTCAACAGTGCCTTCGCCCGACGCTTATCAATTGTCTGTAATCTCCTAAGCTTCTTGGTGTTGCTCCTTGCAATTCTTGCACGTGAAATGTTTCGAACTTCAGCAATCATCTCCCCCCTACGTTCGACCCTTTCAGAAATTTTTTTGGACTTGTACTCCAAATCTTGTGCTTGCTGCAAGTTTTCAAGAATCTCTGTGTGGCAAGGGCCAAGCATTACTTCAGTAATGCAGTACGCGTTACAAACAACCCTTAGATCAATATTAATTTCAGAGTTGTTCATGATTAAGGAAATAGGGAGCTGTGTATTGCAAGTTTTGAGTTGCAACAAAGGATGTAGGTGGGTATGTAAGTATTGAGTATGAGTAGTAAATGAGACACAACTAAAGCAACCCATTTTGTCTTAAAGGCTTCTCATACCTTTGTGACACATATATAATTTGTTATACTTAAAAAAAATGGCATATATAATTAGGATTTTTAAAAAGTACATCATACATTTAAAACATTGCATAAATGTAACATAAAAATTACATAATACTTCAGTTGTAATCCGGGTGATCCCATGTCTGAGAGTTGTTGTACACGTAACCGTCGTCGTAAGTAGCAAAGCTCGCAAACTTATCGGCTTCTAACTGAGCTTCCAACCTGCTAAGCTCCCGGTCATTTTCTTCGTTCCAGGTCCCATCATCAGCTGCCACCACATTTTCTTCAAAGCTTGGCTTAAAGTGCTCCAAATGAGAGTGTTGCTCAACAACTGTCGGTCCAACAGATGAAGTAAATGCACCACCATCACATGCTGCCACATTATCCACATAACTCCAACGGATCTTGTTAGAAATTTGTGCCTGTATTTGAGAAACACAACCCCACAGGGACTCAGTGTAATCCCCCGTAAATTTCACTATAAATAATAAAAGTAAATCAAAGACTAATATATCATTTTGATTAATAACGTTTTTACCAATAGCAATTTTTTTTTATATATATTTTATTACCAAATATGCTATGTTACTTAAAATCACTACGATATTTGTGATCCCTATTTGCTTGGAACGATGCTCACACATGTACCACTATAGTCTAAAATCGCGAGAATATTAAAATTTTCTATTATTCGTTACAAACCTGCATTTTCCGACATTTTTTTCAAAATTACTATTCATCGGTTACTATTCACAAACACTATTCATCATTTCACTATTCATCATTTTTGGAGTCGGTTAGCGATATTGAGATGTTTTACAAAAAATTTACTATTCACAAAACACTATTCACTCTCGAACTCACGTAAACGTCTCACTAATTAATTTCTAAACTTTTCACTAATTACAATCAATATTTTACTAATCTTAAAATACACCTGACCGGACCCTAAATCTCACCCAAAGCCCATTTCTCTTCTTGGCCTGTTACTATTCACGGCCCAAAGCAACTAAGCCCATTTTTTTTCTTTCTTTTGTTTTTCCAATCACTCGACTAGGACAACTAGAAACGAGTCTCGTACTCCCAACTCTTACACACGACTCACACATATTTTCGTACAATCTCTTTTCTCACCTAGCCAACTTTGAGTGTGTCGATTATTAGTTTCTCACATCGAGTCTAGATACGTTTTTACTAGGAAAAGTATTTGTCCAAAAACAATTTCATACGTTTTGCAACTAAACCAAAACTTAACCATTTTAACCCACGTTTGTTTCTATAACTTCCTAAAATCATTTCTAAACACAAACTAGTGTCTAAATATTTCAAAGTTATCAAAATATCAAGCCATGCAAAATTACAAATCGGTTTACAAATAGAAATGTTGGTCGACATATATTTCCAAATCAAACTTGTACTCCCCTGAATCATGCACACTCTACCCTATTTTATTCACTAAAGAAAGTACCATGCCTTTTTAAAACTTTCAATTCTCACGTTTATTTTGGAAATGGAGATGTCGACCAAGCTAGAAACAAAACATGGAGTAACTTGTTACTCTTACACTTTCATGACTTTTGCATACAAGTAAAGATCCCATCACATTAAAACCTTAGATACTAGAACACACTAGGTACAATCCATTTTCATATTATGAAACCACACGTTCCTTTTGAGCAAATAAGATGTCGATGGCTAGAAAACAAAGAGAAATGTTGCTTCTACTCTTTCTCATGACTTTTTGAAAACACTCCAACATCACATCACATTAAAACTTATACACTAGAACACTTCAAGTTCATATATAAATACCCATGCATGCACATTTCGTTTTTCATTTCCATACAAACCAAAAATCCACCAAATATTTTAAGTAGTAAACTAGGCATTGGGTCGAAGCATTGGCTAGGAATTCAAGGGATTCGTGTGGGTTTAGGAGAAACAAATTGTTGTTTGTGAACTTTGGTCAAGCACACATACACACTACGTACTCATCTCACTCACTTCTCGACTCTACGTCTTGTTTTAACCACCACTTTGGTGTCGTAAGTTACTAACAAACTCTTTTCAATATTTTTATAAAACTTTCATTTGCATTATTTTTATACGCGACACACACAATTGCACCTCTTTATTCGAAAACTAAATATACAACATATATATATTTTACGTTCGTCTATATATTTCACACCTTAACAAATAAACTATGTAGAGTTTTGAAACTAAAAAGCTACGTACAATCTATTTTAGAATACATTTCTAACGTATACAAACAAGTATCGAAAACTATTAAAATTTTTCTAAGTCTTTTGTTTTATAAAAACTTGTCCCATGCTAGCCCAAAACGCACGTATATCTTTAAATTTTACTTAACAAGCATACCATTTTATTTCACAAACTAATAGTCCTCATGACAAACAATCATTTTCGTACAAAAACTTTATAATAAAAGTCACGATAGGACCTAGTAATCGATCAAAAGCAAATCGACCAAGAAACTGTTTTTAAAAATTTAATTGTATCGATTGGGCCTTAAGGCCCAATCAGTTCAAAATAAGCCGATCAAATAAGCTGAGGTAATAAGCAGTTTGGCAACGTTTTTATACTCCTAACCTTAGCCCAAAACTCCCGTAGGCCCATTAGATTTAAAAACGCTAACGGGCCTTACATTTCGTTAAAAGCCCATAAACTATCAAATTAACTTTTCGAACTAATAAGCTGGTAGAATAAAGCTCAATAAGCTGTTTTGAAACTATTTAAGAAATAAAAACATTAAGTTTTGAAAATTATAAATTTTGGACTAGATTTGCAAATTTTACAAAAATCGGGTTAAAAGTGTCAATTTTTCAAAGTTGTGGTATAAACTGTCATTTCGTAAACTAAAGGGTGAAAAATGATTTTTATAAACTCTAGGGTGAAAGGTGTAAGAAATATAAAGTTTTGAACGTAAAATGTAAATATATTTAATTTTGGACTAACGGCGTAACGCTAACGCCGTTAGGGTAAAAAGTGTAAATTTTTAGAAAATACAAGGGCCATATATATAAAATTAATATTTTTATTTTTACTTTCCATTTTTACAATTTCACGTAGCGACGTTACGTTTATTTTCAAACTATTATTTTTATTACTATTATTATTATTAAACGTTACGTTATTTTCAAACTATTATTACTATTACTATTTTTATTATTAAACGTTACGTTTATTTTCAAAATATTATTTTTATTACTATTAAACTTTACGTTATTTTCAAACTATTATTTTTATTACTATTATTACTATTAAACTTTACGTTATTTTTCAAACTATCGTTATTATTAAACCTTACAAACAATATACAATAAAAACCAAAAGTCTTACTAACGTCAAATTAACAAATCATGCATTTAAAAACTACTCGCGATTAAAACATTTAGACTATCAAACCCTAAAACTTGCCATATATTATCTAGGTCGTGTGTGGAGCCGTTCCCATTTTGCAAACTGAGTATCAATATTTTTATTCACTAAACCACTAAGGTGAGTTCATAGCCTCGCCTTTACTTGTTTAAATGTTTTATAAACCCTGCGAGGGGGATACATGCTAGTTTTTACAAACTGAACACAAGTATTTTTCTTGGTATGCTTTATCTGATCTCGTTATTGCTTAAGTACCTTTCCTTGCTAAAAGTCCCTCATATCATGAGCCTTAGTCACCCAGGAGGTGAACGTAAATAATTGTGGATAGATCTATTAGGGACTGACCATCCCCGTTTGGGCGTTCGAGAAAACAACCAAACGCACTTTATTTGAAATCTAATAGGTTACTGGCAAGAACCTATCCCGAGGGCCCCCTGTTACTATAATCCATCATTCGTGATGAGATCTGTTAATCGGCTGAGCGTTATGAGCTTAATGCAATAACAACTGTTTTTAACTTATAATTGCATGACGGTGCAATTATCACTTATAACTTGTGTTCAATCTTTTAAACTTAAACCTATGAATATCACTCAACTTTTGTTGACTTTAAGCATGTTTATCTCAGGTCTATAACGAGCAAGGATGGGACGGAAGAGCACGAAATTCTCACAAAGGCTATAAAATTTTATTATCATTCGAAAACCTATTTAACAAATTTTAAAAACCACTGGGACCTCATTTTGAAAACTCTGATATTTATAAAAAATTCGAATGATAAATATTTTTAGAAAATCATTTTCTACTGAAAAACTATAAGCTGTGAAGTAACACCCAATCTTTATTCTGCTGCAAATATTTTCAAAATTGGGGGTGTTACACTCAGCAATGGCACTGTCCTTGCAATATTCATCGTACATAAACTGGTCGATGACGGCTTTCCTCTCTGCTGAGATATCTTGGCACGCTGTGTATTGTTGTCTAAGTTGGTTTTTAACTTTTTTGGCAACGTCAAACTGTTTGATCACTTCAATGATAGCATTCTGCCGAACCGTGTCGCCTTTCTCGGTCTGTTTCTTGATGTATGTTTGCAATTCGTCGACTGTGTGAGGAAGTTTGCAAGCCATTTATGTTTTGAATTCTTGTTTGCAATGTGTGTGCATTGTCTTTACTGGTGGTATTTATAGGAAGTCAATTTGGTAAGTTTGCAAGCCATTATAGAAAATAATATATATTTGTTACTTTCAAACGGTAACAAACAAGTACAACTACATGTTCACTTGTGTGGAATTCAATTGACTTGACTTAGTGAAACCCAACAATGATGAATCTTACCCGTTTTGTTACCCATGAAGCACATAACTAGTTTTGGTTGACATAAAGGATAAGTCAAACAGGTCACAAACCATCTAAAGCAGCCACACAATTTGAGTTATATAACTTTGCCTTAAAAAGGACTTTGAAAATTGCCACATATGTGGACTTTCAATAACTGCCTATAGTAAGGCATTAGATGAGTGCCACAGATGTGGACTTAGAAAATTGCCACATATGTGGACTTTCAATGTCTGCCTATACAAGGACTTAGATGAGTGCCACAGATGTGGACTTTGATGTTTGCCACAGATGTGGACTTTCATGTTTGCCACTTATGTGGACTTTCAATTACAGACGCTTCATAACACCGATACTACTGAAATTAAAATTTGTCCTGAATTTAAAACATGGCTAAAGATAGCTCATTCACTGTCATTCACTTGGCTGGATTGAGTTGGAATAGGAGCAGATACTCCTTGGAAACTTGAACTAGGACCAGCTTGAGACGCACCAGATACTCCTTGCACAGTTGACCTCTGACCACCTTCAACAGCTACATCTCCATATTGGACAGCTGAACTAGGACCAGCTTGAGCAGACCCATTACCCTTAGCTTGCCGAGCTCCAGCTTTGTTGAAACCTACATAAGAAAATAGGTTATACAAAAGAACCAAATATAAAACAACCAAAAAACATAACTATCAAACTCTAATAATTACCTTTTCTAGGAGGTTGACCTTGTCCTTTGCATGTAGTCTTGTTGTGTCCAGCGTTACCGCATAGTCTGCAAGTAATAACTCTCCCTCTTTTGGTCAGCTTTCCAGAATCTACACAGGGTGCATCCTCAAACTTGGACCTTCTTCTCTTCTTCTTTGGTCTTCCAACCTGGACATGATGCTTTGGTGGCAAGAGCTCTGTAGCATGGGTGGTCTTCTCCCAGTAGTTGCTGCCTCTAATTGGTTCCACTAAGTGAGAGTATACTTCCTTCCATGTGGACAACCAATAATAGCTATGTACCCAAGATTCAGGAGGTCCAACTTGAATGCCATTCAGTCCCATGTTCCAACAGGCTGCAACAGCATGCTTACAAGGTATCCCTGTCAATTCTCATTTCCTGCATGTACATACCTTATCCTGTACATTCACAACACACTGGTCACCCCATGCCCCTGTTACCTGATACTTAACTCCTCCATTCCATATCACCCGCAACGATTCAGCCTCGCTCTTAATCTTTCCCAATATTTTAGCTGCAGTTGAGGTTAGAGGGCCGTCAGTTTTGTCAATCATACCTTGTACAACTACTATCCTCTTCATGCAGTATTCTCTGATGTACTCTAAAAGTGTAATGACTGGTTTGTCCCTTGCTGGAGCTATTTTAGCATTGAACACCTCACAAATGTTGTTGATCAATAAATCTGTAACTGGTCTACCTATACCACAAAAATATGAAACACTTAAATGATATACATGTCTACTATTGAACCACTTTTGTTGAAAACAAACAAACACTTACCAGAAAAATGAGATCTTGCCCAATGTTCAGCTGGTATCTTGCTCAACCATTCGTGTGCTTCCTTCTTGATAGCCTTCAAATGTTCTATACACTTTGCAAAACCAGACAGGGTTGTAACAGATGCACATCTCCACAAAGCTTCCTTATATTCTAAGCCACTATACTGCTGCCTCATATTTTCATGAATGTGCCTCAAGCAAAATCTGTGTTCTGCATTAGGGAAGACAGATTTTAAGGCTGGAATGAGTCCCTGCATAAACCAACAAAGTTAGCAAAATAATAAATTATATTTTGTTGGTTATTAAAGAATTCAATTAGATGAGCATGATTTACTAACCTTTTGTCTATCACTCATGAATGTGAAGTTAGATCTAGGGCCTAGATCTATGTCATCACCCAAGCACATTAAGAACCAAGACCATGAACTCTTAGTTTCAGCTTCCACCAATGCACAAGCCAATGGGTAAATCCCATTGTTAGGATCAAGTCCAACTGCCACCAACACTTGCCCTGGATAAGGACCTTTCATGAAACAACCATCTAGCCCCAACAATTCTCTTTTGCAAGCCTTCCTTCAACGGTCCCAAACAAACATAAATTCTTTTAAACACCCTTCTAGAGTCACTGGGATTAGCAGAATCTCTATCAATTCCAAGCTTCATAGTCGTATTAGGGTTTGTCGACAGCAATTCACCAATATAGTCCCTTAGCATCATATACTGCAGGTTGTGATCACCTGAAACATCTTTTTCTGCTTTGGCTTTGGCCCTGAATGCTTTTGTCATAGATACCTGAAGATGTAATTCACGCTGGAGCTGGTCTTGAACTGCCTTTCCTGGAATCTCTGGATTAACCTTCACTAGGTCATAGATCTTGTTTGCCAGGTATTTATAAGTGCAGTGTTTGATTTCCCTAGATTGAACGCAAGTGTGTTTGTCTCTGTGTGTCTTTACTATCCAGTTTTGCCTAACTCTGTCTTTGCCTACATACAACACCCAGGGGCATCCATCACACACATCATCAGAAGTTCCTACATCTTTTCTCTTTCTTTTTCTCCCTCGACCTAATGGGCCACTTGATCCACTAGGCCCAACACCTGTATCCACAGTTGGGCCTGTTGATCCACTTAAGACTGAGTCTGTAAAGACAGGAATTTGGTTATCACATACAGCTCTTATCCTAATACCATCATTCATAAGCAACTTCAAATTTCTCCTGGTCTCAACTGCATGCATGTACACTCTTTCCTTCACCTCTTCTGGGGTTGAAAACTCTTGTCCAGTGAAAAAAATACTTCATAACAGGATTCTCTGACATGTCAACTCCAATTGCTCTCCTTATTTCCCTTAACTGTTTCCTAACACCAGTATCTGCTTCACCATCACTACCTGATTGACTCTGGAAACCTTCAACACAAACAGGTTCTACTCCACCAACAACCTCTCCAACTAAACTGTTGTTGCCAATGCTGTCATAAGCTTTATTCCCTGTTAGTCTAAACCTATTTACTTGATCACCACTGCTGTTGCCAATACTGACAGAAGGATTATCCCTTGCTAAATGAAAACCATTTAGTTGCACAGGAGGCTCAACTCCAGTGTGTCCTTCATCATTCATAACTGCAGCCTCTCCTTCATCACCTGAACCTGCATTGTCATTTAACCCTCCTTCATAATCACTATCATTGACATTATGAATGTCATCCTCCTCATCCTCTAGTGGCCCGACACCATTACCATGCTGAACCTCACCCTCTAGTGCCTCTTGCCTGGTATCATGTTGACCCTCACCTGAATGTGTTTGGGGATCATCTAGGCCTAAAACATGCAACCCTACATTTATGTCCAGGTCACCAACACCAAAAAGTTCATCAGGACTTAATCCAGAAGTGCTGTCAAAATTCATGGCATCCAAATAACTATATGACAGAGGCACATCTAACTCATTCTCTTCAAACTCCATCATCCTGACTATATCAGCAAGTTTCTTTGCCACAATCTCCTTACTAGCAGTAGCAGGTACAATGATGCGTGGGAATCGCAACAGGCTTTACCTCTCGAGGGATCTCGAGAAGCTTACAACCCCCACCAGGCAGTGTACCTGATCGTTGTAGTATAGTATAGTGACAAGTACCGGGGGATTGATCGTTCAGCTTAGGAATAGTGTCGCTAGGATTAGAAAGCCTAAATACTAATTCTAAAGGTGAGGGATGATTATTTTTGTGTTTTTATATTTTATGGAAAGCAAATTAAAATCTCGGGTTTGAAGGATTTGGGCGGAATTAGTTGCTAATCAACTAACCCAATACTAAGATGCAATCAAAATAAAATACTAGAAATGAAAATAAACTAATTTATACTAAGGTTGTGAGCAGTAATTGGAGAAAATGTGTTTACTTAGATTTCACTACTCCCTAGATATCTTTTACACATTAATTACTTGTTATAATTGCATGGATGACGGATCGTATTCCTTAATACCATTCATGGGGTGGCACACATAACTCCCCAATTCTATGAGCTCTTATCTCCTCCTACACCATGCCCAGCACAACTATAGGGATTGTAAACAGTGGCTCATGCATTAAATACAACCAATAAAGACCTAGTGCGCGTTGGTTCATGTTTCTTAAGACGTTCAAGCATGTTACCAATTGGAGATCTGCTAGTTTTCTTAAGCCTAACATATAAATCATTCATCCAAGACAAGAATAAACAAGTAATCAACACATAATCAATATCTAGGTTTCATTAGATCTAAGCAAACACAAGATAGATCTAGCCTAGCATGATGGAATTAAGACAAGAACAAGATATAGACAACCAACACATAGACATATTGATTGAATTAGAAGAACACTTATCTTGATTAATCATGCAAGGTATCAAGGGGTTGGAACCCTTGAAAAACCTGTAAAGTTACACCAAAATCGTACTTAGGGTTTCTCCCAAAACTTCTCTCTTTTTATATGAAAAACTAGAAAACTATATATAGAAAAAGGGGTCTGACGGCGTCAAGACCAAATAGGTGACGCCGTCACCTCGCCGCCAAAACAATCCTCGGACTGCCTAGATCTACATTTGACGCCGTCAAGAACAATTCATTTCCAGGCCGTCATGACTTTTACTCTTGACGCCCTACCTTCATGACGCCGTCAAAACTCTTCTGGGTCGTCATGGAATTTTACTCTTGACGCCGTCAGGGAACTCCTCTTGACGCCGTCATGCACTGTTCCCAGCATGGAAAATTAAGACTTTGGCGTTTTCTTTACTTTTATGCTCCAAAAACGTCCGAATTGCTTCCTTTTCCAGATTTCACTCCCAAAGTACCTAAAATCACAAAAGGAACGATTTAGGGCAATATTTGATCAAATAAATTCGGATTCAGGCTTAAATGTGTAACACCCCAATCTTTTCAGGTACTAAACTTGTAACAATTTCCTACCAGGGACTAAAGTTGCCAAAGTGTGAAACTTAATATTATAACTATCCAGACTTTACTTCATACTCAGGAAAAGAACGAAATTCCAGAAATCTCTTCCACCCTCTACTGCTACTTCATGGCATAAACTCACATCTACCTCCTTGTGATTCTAGGGTTTGAATTCAAGTTAGTTTTGAGCAAGTTATCATCCTACATAAGCTTATAAACGAATAAGCTAGGGTTTCCATCATCTAATTTAAGGTAAAAATCATGTCTTAATTCTTATTTCACATGTTAGAGCTTCCTTTTGATGGGTAATGCTTAGAGATGAAGTCTTTATGCCATTATGGGGTTATTGTAGAATTTTACATGATTATGTGAAATTATGATTTTTGAGAAATCACCAAGAACCCTAGTAATCATGTATAAATGGTTAGAAAAGTGATGGGTACCTTATTAAGGTGCTATAACACCATTTTGTGGTGTTAATTTTCAGAAACCATGTTGGTGTGGTTATATAAGCCACAAACCAAACACCCCCTTATGGCTTATCTATCCTTTTAGTGCTTATTATGATAAGCTTAGTTATGTTCTAAATAAACTCCATGTAATTTATGTGTTCCTAGGTTATAAGAGTTAGCCGGGGACGTTTTTAAAGGAGCTCGTGTTCTATTCAAGTGTTTTTGAGGTGAGTAACATATTTAAGCATAGAAACGGGTCCTTGGTAACCCGTTAGTGTACCACTTTAATTGTGGTATTCATGGTAAGGTTCATGTATTATATTTGAGATACAAGTTCATGGTGTTACAATTATACGTTATGTGCCTAAATGAGTTACTTGTAGTATGTTTATATGTGAATTATGCTAGACGGGTCAAAACAGCCCCGAATGACCCGTTTGGGTTTAGTTATGTGATTTTAACTCTATTTCCACGATACTACTTGTATAGCGTCCTAAGTGGACGACACGTGTTATTATGTCATAACATGCTCCGAAATGGAGCCTAGACATCCTTAGTGGATGACCGAGCCTTTATTAGTGTCTCATCTCGTTAAATGGGACTTAGACATCCTTTGTGGATGATCAGTGTGTATAAGCGGCTCAAAGTCATGGAATATATGACGTATACGTCCTAAGTGGACGACTAGAACATTTTCAGTTATATTGAACCAATATGGGTTCACAATGTCCTTAGTGGGCGACTAGTATATAATAACAATCCGAAGCAACCATAGTATTATGCCATGTCATGATTAGTATCTTTTATATGTTATCTCACTAAGCTATTGCTTACGTTGCTTCGTTATGTTTATTATAGGTGAAGCTAGTGGTAGTGCAATCAAGGGTACGAAGACCGAGAACTAGACCCGGTGAAATACTTGGGTATGGAGCCTTTTTCCCTATACGCTCTCTTACCAAGAAACGCCCTAGGTTGTATGCTTTTGTGTACGAACATAGAAACTCATGGTTATGTAATGATCAAGTAGTTAAGTAGTTCTTTATAGTTCAAGGGTGTTTGGCACAGTGCCATTCTTGCCCATATTGACCCATTTTGATCATGTACGGGTCAAGGCGAATGATATATGTTATGTACAGTTTTTAGGTGTTAATATAAGTGTGGCGTTATGCTAAATCATTAATAAAAAAAAATAAAAAGTCTGGGCGTTTCAAGTTGGCATCAGAGCTGTGGTTTAAGGGATTTAGGTATCCACTGTAGATGGGTACTTAGACTTAAACCTAGGCTCTATGGGACCTATAGTATTAGACACGTTTCCGCATTATTATGTAGCATCAGTATTAGTATTAGCATACGTTTCCGCATTATTAGTGTAATATGGTAACGGTAAGAACTTGGTTATCTAATGGAATTATTACGACGTCTGGCCAACGTGGTAATAATCGCATCACATAACGGGAACTTACTGGTGTTATGTTACACTAAAGGAATGAATTATGAATCTTACAGTGAGTCTTATTATTCCCTTATCGTGCAATATGTTTAACTTTCAGCGTAGATATGGCTGAAAGACCTCCTGAAAGCTCTGAGTGGCCGACTCATGTAGACATACCAGAACAGGATGATCGGGAGCCAACCCCCGATCCACCAGAAACAGATGAGCATGATAATGCTCCTATTTCTGATGCTATGGCTAGGCAGATCAGAGATATGATATCTCAAGAAGTAGCCAAGGCACAGGAAGCAGCTATACCATATTATACAGAACGTCTCAGTAAGATCATAGCTCAGGCTATCACAACAGAACTTGATCAGAAGTTGGCTGCACGAGTCGGTCTAACTAAGGAAGTAACTTATACTGACTTTTCAGCTTGTAAGCCCCCGACTTACTCGGGAGAACAGGATCCTTTTAAATGCCACAGATGGATCCAGGATGTTGAAGGGGCGTTTGCCACCAGCAAGGTCCCTGAGGATCGTTGGGTTAATTTTGTTATTAATCTCCTTCGCGATCGAGCTAAATCATGGTGGAATTGGACCCTTTCATCAAAAACACCAGAAATTGCTAGGAGTATGACTTGGAAGCAGTTCAAGGAATTACTCTTTCAGAACTTTGCTCCAGAGGCGGAACTTAATAAGATTCACCGAGACTTCTTGGGTACTCACCAGACCATGGAGTCAGTACATGATTTCTCAATGACCTTCCTGGACAGAGCACATTTTCTGCCAGAATATGCTAATGATGAAAGGTTGCTTATGAAACATTATGTGGATATGCTTCGAAAAGATATCCGTCAGTTTATTTCAGCCAGGGATTGGAAAAACATGGATCAGCTCATGAATGCAGCCTTAGAGCGAGAACAGGAAACAAAGAAAGAGGAAGAGATTCCTCCTAAGAGAAAGATGGAGCAGGCTAGTTCGTCTCGAAAGAAAGTTAAGCCAAGTGAGGCTTATCCTAGCACGGGGGGTAGGAGTTTTCCACTGTGTGCGAATTGTAAAAGGTATCACCCGGGGGAATGCCGTGCAGGTAGCCGGACATGCTACAGTTGCGGTGAGCCTGGTCACATCAGTAAAGATTGTCCAAAACCAGCTCAGGTTTGCAGGAAATGCTATGATCCGAATCACACGACTGAGTCTTGTCCAAATGTCAGACCTCCTCCTCCACGTCAACAAGAACCTAGGAGGAATACAGACAGGCGAGGGGCGCCATCTACTTCTAGACCTTCAGGAGCCCCTGGCTTTCCTACTACCCAAAGACCACATAGACCCCCAGCTCGTGTTCATCAGATGACCGTGGATGAAGCTAAGGAAACATACGACGTTGTGACAGGTACCTTCTTTGTGAATCTATTACCTGCTCGTGTGTTATTTGATTCTGGTGCAGATAGATCTTTTGTATCCGAAAGGTTCAGTCGGAGATTTTCTGTTCCAATTAGCCAGCTTAAGCCACCACTAGATGTGGAAGTAGCTAATAACAAAGTGACACGTGTAGTTGATGTCTTTCAGAACTGTGAAATAGAAATTGATAATGAAAAGTATCCGATCGACCTAATTCCTATCCCTATGGGAGAGCTTGATGTAGTTATCGGTATGGACTGGCTCGGCACAAATGAAGCCATCATTTTGTGTCATCATAAGCTAGTCCGACTCAGAACCCCAAGTGGGGGAGAAACAGTTATCTATGGTGAGCATAAAAAGGCTAACCTTGCTATTTGTACTTATGCTAGAACCAAGAAACACTTGGCACGTGGCTGTCAAGCCTATTTAGCTCATGTTGTCGATATTCAGAAACCCGTTCCAAACTTTAATAAAATCCCAGTTGTTCAGGAATTTCCTGATGTCTTTCCAGAGGAACTCCCAGGTCTACCGCCTGATAGACAAGTAGAGTTCCGCATTGATCTTATTCCAGGGAGTACCCCTATTGCTAAAACTCCCTACAGACTTGCTCCATCAGAAATGCAGGAACTCATGAAGCAGTTACAAGAACTTCTAGACAAGGGCTTCATTCGCCCTAGTAGTTCCCCCTGGGGGGCACCAGTTCTTTTTGTCAAAAAGAAAGACGGTAGTATGCGAATGTGCATCGACTACCGAGAGCTCAATAAAGTTACTATCAAAAATCGTTATCCTCTTCCTAGGATTGATGATTTATTTGATCAGCTCCAGGGCGCAAGCTTCTTTTCAAAAATAGATCTTAGATCAGGATATCACCAGTTAAAGGTTCGGGAAGAGGACATCCCGAAAACAGCTTTCCGGACCAGGTATGGGCATTACGAGTTTACAGTTATGCCATTTGGCTTGACGAATGCCCCAGCAGCATTTATGGACCTGATGAATCGGGTCTGTCGTCCAATGTTAGATCAGTCAGTTATTGTTTTTATTGACGATATCCTGGTTTATTCCAAATCAGTTAGTGATCATGAAACTCACTTGCGCCAAGTCCTCAGTATGTTAAGACGAGAAAAGCTTTATGCTAAGTTCTCGAAGTGTGAGTTCTGGCTCCGAGAAGTTCAATTTCTCGGGCATGTTGTAAATGGCGAAGGCATTAAAGTAGACCCAGCTAAAATTAGTGCCATCATGAATTGGGAGCGACCAAAAACTCCCACAGAAATTAGATCTTTCCTTGGACTCGCGGGTTACTACCGCCGTTTTATCCAAGATTTTGCAAAGATTGCTTCTTCACTCACTAAGCTCACCCGCAAGAATGCGAAATTCGAGTGGGATGAGGATCATGAACTCGCTTTTCAGACTCTTAAACAGAAGTTAAGTCAGGCTCCAGTCTTAGTATTGCCAGAAGGCAATGATGACCTGGAAGTTTATTGTGATGCATCGGCCAATGGCCTCGGCTGTGTTCTCATGCAGAGAAGCCGAGTCATAGCTTATGCTTCCAGGCAGCTCAAGAAACATGAAGAAGATTACCCCACTCATGATTTAGAGCTAGCAGCAGTAGTTTTTGCCTTAAAATTGTGGAGGCATTATCTTTATGGAGTAAAGATCAAGATCTTTACCGACCATAAAAGTCTCAAATACTTCTTTGATCAGCGTGAACTCAATATGAGGCAACGGCGTTGGTTGGATCTAGTCAAAGATTATGATTGTGAAATTCTTTACCACCCGGGTAAGGCCAACGTTGTGGCAGATGCCTTAAGTCGAAAGACAAGGCATGATTCTCTACTAGTAAAATCACTTCAGATGGTGATTACTCCAGACTTCTATGAACACATCAAAACAGTTCAGTTAGAAGCATGGGAGAACGGCGATGTAAACTCAGAATGACTCGTGGGTCAGGTGCACAACTTAGTTGTGGACTCACGAGGACTCAGAACACGCTTCGGTAGAATATGGATACCGAATAATAAAGAGCTCAAAAAGTTGTTGCTCGACGAGGCTCATAAGTCGAAATATTCCATTCACCCAGGTGCCACCAAGATGTATTATGATCTTAAACCAGAATATTGGTGGCCAGGTATGAAAAGAGATATTGTAAAATATGTCGAGCAGTGTCTTACTTGTCTTCAAGTTAAGACAGAACACCAGAAACCTTATGGTAAGCTACAACCTCTCGAGATTCCTGTCTCGAAATGGGAAAGGATCACTATGGATCTTATTATGAAATTACCCAAGACACCGCGTCAGCATGATGCAATATGGGTAATTGTTGATCGTTTAATAAAGAGTACGATTTTCCTTCCTATTAAGGAATCAATGTCCTCAGAAGCTCTTGCGGAGTTGTATCTTCGCGAAGTAGTAGCTAGACATGGAGTACCAGTCTCTATAGTATCGGATAGAGATATCAGATTTACCTCTAGATTCTGGCAGAAATTCCAAGAGAATCTAGGTACTCGTGTCCATTTTAGCACGGCTTATCATCCACAGACAGATGGTCAGAGTGAAAGGACCATTCAGACACTGGAAGATATGCTTCGAGCCTGCGCTATCGACTTCGGTGGTAGCTGGGATAAGTACTTAGCACTAGCAGAATTCTCTTATAATAACAGTTATCATTCCAGCATTAAGATGCCTCCATATGAGATGTTGTATGGAAGGAAGTGCCGAACTCCTATATGTTGGGGTGAAATCGGACAAAGAGAATTAGCTAGTTCAGATGTTGTTCAACAAACGAATGATAAGATTGATCAAATCAGAGAAAGGCTTAAGATGGCCCAGGATCGACAGAAGTCTTATGCAGACAAGAGGAGAAGACCTATAGAATTTCAAGTTGGTGATCGTGTCATGCTGAAAGTTTCTCCCTGGAAAGGTGTTATCCGATTTAGGAAGCGTGGAAAGCTAGGACCACGTTACATTGGTCCATTCAAAATAACCGATAGAGTTGGAAAAGTAGCATACAGACTTGAGCTACCAGAAGAGTTGAACAGTATTCACAATACTTTCCACGTGCCTCAGTTACGAAAATGTCTTGTTGATGAGGCACAGTATATCCCTCTAGCGGATATAACAGTTGATGAGAAACTTGGCTACGTTGAAGAGCCAGTAGAGATTCTTGACACTATGGTCAAGAAACTCAGAAAAAGAGAGGTCCTCCTTCTTAAGGTAAGATGGAAGCACAGAAAGGGGTCGGAGTGCACATGGGAGCCCGAAGAGGATCTCATCAAATACTACCCCGCTTTTTATCAGGAATGGTTTGTGAGGACCCAAACCGAATAAGTGGGGGAGAGTTGTAACACCCCAATCTTTTCAGGTACTAAACTTGTAACAATTTCCTACCAGGGACTAAAGTTGCCAAAGTGTGAAACTTAATATTATAACTATCCAGACTTTACTTCATACTCAGGAAAAGAACGAAATTCCAGAAATCTCTTCCACCCTCTACTGCTACTTCATGACATAAACTCACATCTACCTCCTTGTGATTCTAGGGTTTGAATTCAAGTTAGTTTTGAGCAAGTTATCATCCTACATAAGCTTATAAACGAATAAGCTAGGGTTTCCATCATCTAATTTAAGGTAAAAATCATGTCTTAATTCTTATTTCACATGTTAGAGCTTCCTTTTGATGGGTAATGCTTAGAGATGAAGTCTTTATGCCATTATGGGGTTATTGTAGAATTTTACATGATTATGTGAAATTATGATTTTTGAGAAATCACCAAGAACCCTAGTAATCATGTATAAATGGTTAGAAAAGTGATGGGTACCTTATTAAGGTGCTATAACACCATTTTGTGGTGTTAATTTTCAGAAACCATGTTGGTGTGGTTATATAAGCCACAAACCAAACACCCCCTTATGGCTTATCTATCCTTTTAGTGCTTATTATGATAAGCTTAGTTATGTTCTAAATAAACTCCATGTAATTTATGTGTTCCTAGGTTATAAGAGTTAGCCGGGGACGTTTTTAAAGGAGCTCGTGTTCTATTCAAGTGTTTTTGAGGTGAGTAACATATTTAAGCATAGAAACGGGTCCTTGGTAACCCGTTAGTGTACCACTTTAATTGTGGTATTCATGGTAAGGTTCATGTATTATATTTGAGATACAAGTTCATGGTGTTACAATTATACGTTATGTGCCTAAATGAGTTACTTGTAGTATGTTTATATGTGAATTATGCTAGACGGGTCAAAACAGCCCCGAATGACCCGTTTGGGTTTAGTTATGTGATTTTAACTCTATTTCCACGATACTACTTGTATAGCGTCCTAAGTGGACGACACGTGTTATTATGTCATAACATGCTCCGAAATGGAGCCTAGACATCCTTAGTGGATGACCGAGCCTTTATTAGTGTCTCATCTCGTTAAATGGGACTTAGACATCCTTTGTGGATGATCAGTGTGTATAAGCGGCTCAAAGTCATGGAATATATGACGTATACGTCCTAAGTGGACGACTAGAACATTTTCAGTTATATTGAACCAATATGGGTTCACAACGTCCTTAGTGGGCGACTAGTATATAATAACAATCCGAAGCAACCATAGTATTATGCCATGTCATGATTAGTATCTTTTATATGTTATCTCACTAAGCTATTGCTTACGTTGCTTCGTTATATTTATTATAGGTGAAGCTAGTAGTAGTGCAATCAAGGGTACGAAGACCGAGAACTAGACCCGGTGAAATACTTGGGTATGGAGCCTTTTTCCCTACACGCTCTCTTACCAAGAAACGCCCTAGGTTGTATGCTTTTGTGTACGAACATATAAACTCATGGTTATGTAATGATCAAGTAGTTAAGTAGTTCTTTATAGTTCAAGGGTGTTTGGCACAGTGCCATTCTTGCCCATATTGACCCATTTTGATCATGTACGGGTCAAGGCGAATGATATATGTTATGTACAGTTTTTAGGTGTTAATATAAGTGTGGCGTTATGCTAAATCAGTAATAAAAAAAAATATAATCTGGGCGTTTCAAAATGACCCCCTAAAAATGGATCATTTTTCGCCTCATCATACAACAGGGGTGAAACTTAAATTCAAACTTCCAAATTGTGAATCAATCAGGGGAAGTTCATTGTTTTCATTTTGACCACATTCACTTAAAGTCAGTTGTGTAAAAGGAGTGCCTTGACTTGAGTTGCCAGGAAGTGGAACACTATCAGTATTAGCAGGCCATGTGAGGGGCAACAGTTGAGGGAGTTTAGTTTCCTTTGATGCTCTAAGTGGACTAGAACCTAGTTCCTCTATTACTACCCTCATTTTACCAGTGACCCTGGAACACCCGTGCTCTATATAGACTTCAATCAACTTGTAACGACCTACCATATAACCCAAACATCTGACATCATCGTCAGATGAAAGGGGAAACAATCCGTGGTCTAAACTACTCATTGGACTAAGATAATGATAAAACAGAGGCTCTGTCTGACCTGTGTAGCCTAACTTAAGCACCATCTCGTCCAGGTCAAACACTGAGAATACATCAATATCCACCATGTCAAATATGTCTTCAGTACCACCAACGTATTCCCTGTTAGGGAAACGCATAAATGCACCACCATGATGTATTCGAATGGTGAATAAATTCCGATTAAATTCTGCAATATAAAGTCAATTACTTAGTACCTAAACATACATAAACACAACCTAACAGCAAAATAAGCTCAAATCAACTGGACTTAAACTCATTACCATAGGCACTCTCACATTGCGCCTCCAACTCATCTGCAGGGACTGACACTCCTCTTGTGCGCCTCTTTTACATTGGTGCGGACATTGTTCGGGACGCTTTTCAATACTTTTGTGATTCTGACGTTGATGTGATTGCGCGGGAAAGTTTTTTGCAGGTGTTTCTTGGAAAACGAAAGCTTCAGCCAAAAGTTAATAGAACCTTCTTTATATGCCACTTTTAGGGACGATTTGCTCAAATTCCACATCTTCGACCTATCTTTTAGGGACCAACGGCGACAGTTACTGTTGGAGACCTTTGGGAGTGAAAAGACGAAACTATCCATGGTATACACGTCAGCTAACGCTGCATTGCAGCGTCCGTTTCTCAAAAGGACCATCCACGCCAAAATCGACAAGTTTAGGGACGAAAATGAAAAAAAAAAGTTTAAGGACGATCCACGCTAATCTTGACAAGTTTAGGGACCAACGGTGAAATTTACTCATCTAGTAATACAATAACACTGGTTTTCGAGTCCGGAAGAAAAAGAAAGAAAATGAAAAGAAATAGAAAAAGTTGTGTTTTGAGTTTCACTTACTTTATTTTGATTTTTAAAGTAAATTGTTTCATCCCAAAAGTGAGTTGAAAATGTTTACTTCCCATTACTTTACTTTCTTTTTTTATTAAAAAAGCTAAAAAAAACATGGTGTTAAGGGATTTTCCCAAATTAATATAAATATGACAGATAATGTTTTTTTAACAAAGATAATAAAAAGAATTAAAGGTGCAGTTACTCACAAGAGCTAGCCACTCTTACGTGGCAGCTCACTTCCCTTCGCCATGTCTCGCCATTACACCCCCTCGCTATCCTTCGCCTTTTTTTTTTTTTTTTTTTTTTTTTTTTTTTTTTTTTTGTAAAGCTTTTATTGTAAATTTGTAAATGTAAATGTTTTGTAAAGTTTTAAATATGTAAAGTTGTAAATGTAATTGTTCTTTAAAATACGAAATGAAAATACATTAAACACGGAATTGAAATACATAAAACATGGAATTGAAATACATTAAACAACGTACGATTATTAGAAACTACGGTTAAAACGTTAAACAACGATACGGTAAACTACGAATTAGAAAAACGAATCATCTAAGACATAACTCTCGTCACTCGAAGCCGAATACTCTAATCAAATAGGGTCTAACCCCATGGCCGAGCGGTATTGTGCTTCTCTGTTTAACTGCTCTGTACGAGCTTCTTCCCAAGCCCTACGAGCAGCTGCCTCACGTTCCTCGGCTTCTTCAACCTCTCTCAAGACTTGCAAATCTTGCTCTATGAGTTCTTCATCAATCAACCCAAACCTTGTCGGTGGATTGTTTGCCGGTTGATCGGATTGTTGTTGGACAATCGGTGGATTGTTTGCCGGTTCATTTTCCGGAGTGAATACTGGAAAGATGTCTTCCGGTGGAGTGTTCACCGGTTCATTTGAAATCATATTGGAGCTTGGGAATTGTTGGGAGAAGTCGTGTTCACTTGGGAATTGTTGAGAGAAGTCACGGTGACTTGGGAATTGTTGGGAAAAGTCACGGTGAGTTGGGAATTGGTGGAAGAAGTCTTTGCGAAACATTGTTGTTGAGAGACTTAATAAATTTTATGTGTGTATAAACAATCCAAGGTATGAGAATATATATATATATATATATATATATATATATATATATATATATATATATATATATATATATATATATATATATATATATATATATATAATGGAAAAATGGTCAATCTTGAAAAGTGAAATTCTTGAAAAATCTTATTAAAAGAAATTATGAAATATAATTAATACTCTTATTAAAACACCCCATACTTAAAAGTACAATGATTTATTCACATTGTACAACCAATTAAAAACATATCTACCAAATTAAATACAACCAATTAATTCAAATCTCAAACCAGGTTGACCCAGGATGCTTCAAACCAGACGGGTTGAACCGATTTAATTTGACCCGTTTTCGACCCAACCTAGCAAGTTGATCCAGTTTAAATCGACCAGTTTTTCGACCGGAACGGTTCACCCGGTTGAACCACTCGGGTCGAACCGGGTTTCAAGACATTATGTTTAATTCCTAAATATTCAAACTTTTATTATTTTTCATTTATAACCTATAAACTTTTTTTGATGAATAAACTATTTGTCGAATAAACTATTTGTCGCTATAAACAATGTATGGTCAAATCTTGAAAAGTGAAATCTTGAAAGTCAAAGGTGAGAGAAATGCATAGTATAATTAATATTATTATTAAAACACCGCATAACTTTAAAGTACAATAATTTATTCACATTGTACAGCCAATTAAAAGCATATATACTAAATTAAAAACAAACAATTAAAACACCCCTTACTAAAAAGTACAATAAAATTTTCACAATGTACAATTTAAACAAGCTAAAACATAATCTAAATATAAAATAATTAGGGTTTTTATAACTTGTGCCCTAGGGGCACAAGTTAAACACATTATAAGTACACAGGGGCCTACGAAATAGTACACAGGGATTCACATAAAAGTACAGACAAGTGTACTTTTATGTTGGTCCAAGTGTACTTTTGTTGTACTTTTGGTGTGCTTAACTTGTGCTCCTAGGGCACAAGTTAGAAAAACCCAAATAATTAACACACTAACTAATGTTATTTTACCCATTATACAAATTAATAAAACACACAAAGCTTCATACAAGCTAACAAGTTGATGGTACATATAGTTTTGAAAACTGGACCGGACCAACGGGTTCAATCGGGAACCGGTGTCGCCACCAGTTCGTCTAACTAATAAAAGCCATACGAAAACATATATTTCAAAATGAAACTATTAATACACATCGAAAACCGGGTTGACCTGGGACGCTTCAAACCCGGTGGGTTGACCCGGTTTAATTTGACCCGTTTTCGACCCAACCCATGGGGTTCACTCGATTTAAATAGACCCATTTTTCGTCCAGAACGGGTCGAACCGGGTTTCAAAACATTATGTTTAATCTCTAAATCTTCAAACTTTTATTATTTTTCGTTTATAACCCATAAACTTTTTTTTATCACTAAACGATTATTCGCTATAAAATCTCGTTGCTATGCACGGGTACTCGTCTACTATATATATATATATATATATATATATATATATATATATATATATATATATATATATATATGTATATTCAAATGTTTGAATATAGGTAAATGTTTGAAATTTGAATTTCAATTTGAATTTGAATTTTACATACATTTCGCTCATTTTTTGAAATTTGAATTTGTAAACACTCCTATATAAAGCATACCATAACATACTATTTTGCACACACTTCACTTTCTAAACCATTTTACAATGACTAATCGTTGATCTATTGAAGAAGAAAACTTGCTAGCTGACATGTGGCTTGAAGTTTCCCAATACTACTACAATGAATGCTCTTTTTGGAATGAGGTTGTTGAAAGGTTCAACAATCTATCTGACGGTGATTTTCATAACAAAAACTAGACAACGGCTAAGTGGGCAAGACTTAGCACTGAATGCCATTCAATGATATTTACTTGAATCCTCTTTATGTCTTGTATTTCCGTATCGTGTGTATTTATATTTCCGTATCGTGTGTATTTGAATAAAATGCTTAATGACTAGTTTGAATATGAATAAAATGCTTAACGGCTAGTTTCTCTTTACAATATCTTCTAACGGCTAGTTTCCCCCATAAATACCATTTAAACAACACTTCGTATTCTCACACAAACACTATAGCTAGCGAACCAGCTGAGGTGCAAAACGCTTTCCTTACCTGATTACGCAATGAACAAGAAAAGAACTTAAGTTGATTAACAGTTTGCTAGGTGAGATAACTCGTATTATACGACAGATGGATAATCGTGCTCCTGAGGTCGAAAGGTTGTGTGAGCTGTCTCAAGACCATTCAGCTATCAGGGTTGGTCTACAAACTCTTTTAAGAAATGATGAAACAGATTTGTAACTTCAAGTCACCTTGAAAATGATCAGGGAACAAGTGTTGCAAGTTTGGGAGGAAAAATAAGAACTCATCGATAATTACAAGTCTATATAAATTATTAATGACGTTTCATATCGTTTTTTAACCGTTTCGTATGTTTTTATTGTGTTGTATTGTATTTTTATTTTTAATAAAATAAATTTAATTTATTTAATAAAATAAATAAAAAAATAAAGTTGTAAGTGAGGTCCAAATAACTAACTTGTGACCCACAATGAGTAAGTACAAAATTGCAACAAAAGGCTGAAGAATATTGGTTTTATAAAATTCATCCAACTTTATAAAAAAAATCCACTCACGCCAAAATTCAAATTTCACCCTAATTTAACTGGTACGAGTTTGTTTTAATTTGTTAAAAATGATTTTGACGGTTTGTTATTGTTATACATTAATTGTGTGTGTGTGTTTTTGAGTGTGTTTTTAGTGTGTGAAGATGGCAAATACTGATGTGGAGCTAGAGCAGCAGCTGAATGAGGTTGGGAATAAGCTGTTGCATCCACCTGATTCCGTCGATGAGCTCTTGCCCCTTCTCGATGTAAGGCGCTTTCGACTCGCTTTCGTTTATTCACTTTATGTTTTTAGTTTTGTTTAGTGTTACATGTTTATTGTGATTTTGAATAGCTTTGGTTTTATGGATAGATATTTGGGGAATTGTGTTTGGATTAGGTTGAAAGTCGAGGTTATGGCGTTGTTTGGTTTTGGAAAAAGCTTGTGAGAACATTTTTTGGGCTTATAGTGTTATCAAGTAGAGGTTGCTCATAAGTGACATTACGAGCTTATTTAGAAATGCAAGGCTATGTGCTCGAAAAATAAGCTTTTCCTTACACAGCCTAAGATCAAAAAGTTGTTTTTATGATGATTTTTGAATCTAATCGTGATTTAATGCTGCGATAGGCTATAGGTTAGATATAATAATGGTAAAAAAGTATTAACTGTATTTTCATTCTAAATAAGCACTTGAAATAAGCAGAAGCAGTTTGGATGATCGGAAAACTTCAAACTGCTATCTGCTTAGAAACAAGCAGTTAGTAGAAAAGAAATTAGCAATCCCAGACACCCTCTGATAGTGTTGTCTCAAGGGTAGATATAGGGTTCCATTAAGAGTTTGAAAGTTTCATTTTGAAATATTTTGCATCCGTATCAAAATTACGAGTAATTCTTATTTGTGAAGTAAGAAGTTGTAGGTTAATGATAAGCTTCTACTACTCATTTGTGACTAGTTTGTGGGCTGGAGGGGAGTGTTTTTTGTTTTCAGGTGAATATATGGGCAAAATAGGAATTGGGGTACAGTATACTTGATAGCAGTAAAGAAATACTTGCCTTTGGCTGGGTTGATATTGTTGACGAGTTAGGAGCCTCACAAGTAACTAGTGAAGCGTTTAGGTTAGTCTGGGTTTTTCTTTAACAGGGATGCGAAAAACATAACACGTAAAAACGTTGTCTGTAAGGTGTTGCTGAAGAGAGTAAATGAAGGCATTGTATTTTAAACATGTAAACTTAAATTGCATTCTTTATCTTCTTTGAGTTTTTGTAAGAGATTGAATTTATGGAACTTTTAAGCAATGTAATTTATAATGGGTTCACGATAAGGTTGTGGCTGTTGTATGGCACTATAGCTTTCAATCACTCAATCTAGGTATAAAACCAAGAACGGGTATACAAATTTTACTGATTGTGAAATTTTGATACTAGCATTTCGTCCAACTGATTGTTTCTTTTGTATATGCTTCTCAGCAAGTAGAGAGACTTCTATCAAAGGTGGAACAGTCTCCCAAAAAAACGATGCTAGATGCACTCAAACCATCAATGAAGGCTTTGATTCAGGATGATCTGTTAAGACATCCAGATGTCGATGTGAAGGTTGCAGTTGCTTCCTGCATCAGTGAAATAACGAGAATTACAGCGCCTGATGCACCTTACGACGATGACCAAATGAGGGTACACAATGACACCATTCACTATCACTTGTTAGAAACTTAGAATTCCATATCTCATGTAATATTTTTCTTCTGATTCTGATATCTTCTGTATTCACAGGATGTTTTTCAGTTGATTGTTTCCTACTTTGAGGATTTAGCTGACCACCGATCTTATATCAAAAGGGCCTCGATTCTTGAGACTGTTTCCAAAGTCCGATCATGTGTGAACATGCTTGATCTTGAATGCGATGGGATGATTGTAGAGATGTTTGAGCAATTTCTAAGATCAGTAAGGTGTGTCACAACTCTTACAAGTATTTTGCATTTGATTTTATGTCATGCGAATAGGCATGCAGTTGAGATGCTTAAACCTCTACTGGCTACTGTTAAAAAACATATTGAGGTACAAAGTTTATAATACTTTAAATAATCACTCTCATTTGCCTTCTTGTTCTCATGATTTTGTATTAATTACTCTATTTAGGGAGTTTTGCCAATTGCTCAAAAGTTAGGGGAAGATGTACTAAAGAAATCTGCAGATAAGCTAAAGCCTTACCTGATGCCAGCTCTGACTGCTCTAGGTGATTCGTTAGATACATACACTAAAATTGTGACTAGAGTATGTGATGGGACAACTGCTGCAATGAAACGTGATGATGAGAATGCTTCTGGGCAACTGCCGGTATGATTTCTGTATCGAATAGCGATCATTATTTATTGCAATGTTGTCTCTAATAATGCTCTGAATTGCAATAATGTGTCTACATGATTACTATTGTATTTTTAGCTTTCTGTATTTTACATGGTTATGCCGAGTTAACCTTTTTACTATACTTGTACGCTAATATAAATCAGGCCGATGAGAGCAAACTGGCAAAGGGATCTCAAGACGAGACACAGCAGGCATGGCAATCATCTAAGTTCTTTTTATGTCTTCCTGTCTTATTTTTTAATCATCCTTTTCGATCCATTTACTATAAGCCGATATATGCAAAAGCTTTTTCAAGTTTCCAATTTACTGTGCTAACTTGCTTGGTCTGACATGCTACAGGCTGATGATAGAAAAATTACAGCAACATCATCAGATCATGTGGACCAGGTAATTTTTTTGGTATTCACAGTTTGGTTTTTGTCTGTATTGACGCACTTGTCCTGATTTTAGTCATTGTACTTTTTTGTACATCTTGAGTTTTTGAAAGATTACTTTGTGTCCCATTTGAGTCTTTCTGAAGAATACGGGTTGCAAAATGACCCAAATAAGGCACAAATAATGAAGTAGAAAAAAATAGCACAATGGCTAAAACAGGACAGATGGAAAAGTATGTTGGCCTTTCATGTAACTTTAAACGATTGTCGTTCAGCTATGTGATAAGTATATTAACAAGTTGCAAAATATTCTCAATCAGGTGGATAATGAAGTAGAAAAAAATAATACAATGGCTACCATAGATTCGTCTAGTGATTCAGATCTTAAGCCACAAAAACAAGCTGGAAAGAAGGCGGTCTTTACAAAGGAGGTTAAACGTCCAGCTACCATAGATTCGTCTAGTGATTCAGATCTTAATCCACAGAAACAAGCTGGAAAGAAGGCAGTCTTTACAAAGGAAGTTAAACGTCCAGCTACCATAGATTCGTCAAGTGATTCAGATCTGAAGCCACAAAAACAAGCTGGAAAGAAGGCTGTTGGTACAAAGGAGGTTAAACTCCCAGCTACCATAGACTCGTCAGCAGATGATGAAGCTACTAGTGATTCAGATGAAGAACCTCCGCCAAAAATTAGTAAGAAACTGGAACCTGTTAAACCACTTAATTTGTCAGCTAAAAAAGGCAATGCAAGCACTTCTGGTGATGTTAAATCTTCTTCAAAGAAGAAGGATGACGGAAGAAAATGTGCAAGTGGTAAAAATGTTATAAAGAAGGATGAAGCAAAAACCTTGTCGAGCGACAACGTCAGTTCTTTTTCCTTTCTTTTATCTTTCTAGTAATTAATCATTTTTTTCCTGAGGATTGTCTAACAAATATTTTTCATGGTTTCTGAAGGATATGGACGTGTCTGCAAAGTCTGCAAAAAAACCAGCCAAAGGGGAGGGCAACTTAAAAGATACATCAGGCACCAGTTCAAAACGGAAGCTTACACCAGTCAAAGATAAAGTAACTATAATTGTGCTTGTCTGATAGTTGTTGGTACTGTCCTTTTTGATCAACTTGTAAATGATGAAATATGAACCATTTTCAGGAATCTGATACTATAAAGTATGAGGAAAGCTTGGTTGGGAAAAAGGTCAAAGTTTGGTGGCCTGAAGATAAAGAGTAAGTCCCTTCCAGTAGTTCTATGAACAAATTATTGAACACACAGATTGCTAACGTTAACATCATTGCCTGTAGGTTTTTCGAAGGCGTTATTGAGTCATTTGATGCTGCTAGGAAAAAGCATAAGGTCATTACAGTGTTTGTTATATTCCTGATTGCACACGGTGTGGATTCCACATGATGGAGATGCTGGAGTTTACTACAGTATTTTGTTACAGATAGTTTGTTCTAACATGTTTAGTATTAAGCAGGTTTCATATGTGGATGGAGATGAAGAGAATTTATATCTGAAATACCACAGATGGGCAATTATACAAAATTTCTCTGTGCGGGATAAGGTGAGAAAATGCTGGTTCATGTGAGATTCTCTTGCTTAAGATTTTTGTTTCTGCTGATGTGGTTTAGTTGACAGGAGCAAACTGCTGAAGTTGAAAGTGAAGAAGCTTCTCCTGAAATGTAAGTGTTAATTTTTATGTTTTGCTTTATTGATTTCATGCATCCAAGATACTTTTTCTTATTGATTACGTCATCATACACCTTAAGTAATTGTTTCATATTTGGATCTCATGTTCAGTTATTCAAAATTAAATATTTAAAGGCTGATAACTACTATGCGCACAATTATTGTTTGGGTTGACGCATTTTGTGCCTCTGGATAATGTTTTGGGGGTGTTAGTTTATGGATCAAGAAGCGTGAGTTCTGGAGAGATCCGAGTGATCAGTGATCACAATGCTGTAACTCATAACATGTTAGCCAAAGATAGTGATTGTGCTGCACAATGTTAGTACAAACAGTTTTTTGGTACATTTAGTTATAATGAAGTTAAACAATAAAGATGATTATCTAATAATACCGATGCTGGTAATTTACCAGGACAACAGCCTTTCAAAACTTATTTCGCAAATCACCTTTAAGAAAAGTTAAGATAGATATTTAAACTGGACGCCAGCATTTATTCTAGAACTTGAGTAATATAATTATAATAATCAAGTAATTATCCTAAATTGTCAGGATAATCAAAAAGTTGAATTTTAAAGTTTATTGATGTATGTACTATGTAGTACTTGAGCTACTGAGTTGGGGTTTCTAGAATAAGAAGGCTTTGTAAGCGGAACTAATGTCTGCTCGTTTTTGCTGACGGTCCCAACTATGATTGTTCCAAATTTGGTTTTCAGCCTGATATGCATACGAGCTTTTACTTGTAGTCTCAATATTTTTCAAGCAATTTGCTCACATAATTGGTTATTTTGCTCCAGACACAAGAAGAAGAAATCAAAAGCAGATCCTGCACCCTCTGCTTCTCAAGAAAAGAATAAGGATTCGTCCAAAAAGTTTGTTTCCTTCTCAGCTCTATCATCATTGTGCATCTGTTATCCCGCATCAGCAACTTTAACCTGTGCAAGTAAATGACAAACTTGTGGTATTTTTGTTTGGCAGGTCAAAAGCTTCGGGTTCAAAAGATAGTAAATCCAAAGCAGGAAAATCGAAGGAAGCTGAAGACACACCAAAACCGAGTACCATAACCAAGCAAGAGACTTCAAAGACTTCCAAGAAGTCAAAGGGTAAAACCCCTCAAAGTGGCAGCAAATCAAATGGTCCAAACAAGGCTAAAAAACCCAAGAATGCTGTTAAAACTCCTGAAAAAGGTGGGTCAAAGAAACGAAAGAAGTAGATGAGGCGCCAAGTGTAACTCTGGTTTTCGGTTGGGCTTGTCACATAGTGTTTAGGGTTAAAGTTAGTGTTTCTAATGGTATTGTTTGTTAGATGTATTATTTGATTTTGGTAGGGGAAGATATTGTTATGATCATGATTATTATTAGGTTAGGTTTGTTATAAAGGAGTTAGATCATGTGGTAGATTTTCTCAAAAAGGTGTAAATCGGTTGGACCATCCAGATCCCATGCATCTTTTGATGCCAACCGGACCCCTCCTCAAGGATCCGGCCTCAAGCAATGATCACCTGTTCTCATTGACCTAATTAGTCAGGAGTTGAGATCATGTGGTAGATTTTACCCGTGACCTTTGTTCTGCTCTTTCTTTTAGAACAGTATTTGAGTTTTGGATTTGCAAAATGTGGTGGTTTTTTTGGTGTTTTTGCAATTACTTTTGTTGTTTGAAGGCATTTGAAGGCATTTGGATTCATGTAGATGAAACATGCTACAATTAATCGCGTCACCTAAACTCATGATGGTGTTTAATTTGTTGTTTATGGCAGTGTTATGTAGACTTTGATTGTTATCAAGTGTTACATATTTTATTAGAACACAATGGTATATAAAAGGCTACACGTAGGCCTTGTTTGATTTTTCAAAACAAGCTCTTATTGTCTCTTTTTTACTTATTTCCTTTGTGGGCGCCGATGAACATGTTTTTTTTTTTTTTTTTTTTTTTTTTTTTCGACAAGAGCTTCTTTCCTCTTCTTTTCTCTTTCAAAATTTAGACATCTCTTTCCTCTTATTATCTCTTCTATCACTTTTTACCTCTTCATTCACAAACCTTACATCTCTTTTTCAATATTCATTTTTTTACGTTTTCGTTTGTTTTTTTACGTTCTCGTCTATTTATTTACGTTTTCGTTCGTCTTTTTACGTTTTCGTCCATTTTTTTACGTTTTTGTCCATTTTTTTACGTTTTCGCCCCTTTTTTTATATTTTCGTCTGTTTTTCACGTTTTCGTCCGATTTTTTACGTTCCCGTCCGTTTTTTTATGTTTTCGCCTGTTTTTTTACGTTTTCGCTCGTTTTTACGTTTTCGTCTGTTTTTTATGTTTTCGCTCGTTTTTTAGGTTTTTGTCTGTTTTTTTAACGTTTTTTTACGTTTTCCCATGTTTTTTACGTTTTCGTCAATTTCTTTGTGTTTTCGTCTTTCTTTTACGTTTTCATCTATTTTTTAGGTTTTCGATCGTTTTTTTTACTTTTTCGTTTGTTTTTTTTACGTTTTCTTCTGTTTTTTAACATAAAAAAATATAAAAAAAGGGCGAAAATATAAAAAAAAACCTGACAAAAATGTAAAAAACAGACGAAAACATAAAAAAGAAAACGAAAATCTAAGAAAACAGGTAAAACCGTAAAAAAGATGGTTGAAAACATATAAAATGGACGAATACGTAACAAAACAAACGAAAACATAAAAAAGAAAACGAAAAAGTAAAAAAAGGTCGAAAAGCAGACGAAAATGTAAATAAGGGACAAAAAACCTTAAAAAACAGACAAAAAAGTAAGAAAAAAATGTCAAAAACGTAAAAAAATTGACGAAAACGAAAAACAACATACGAAAAGGTAAAAAAAAGGACAAAAACGTAAAAAAAACAGACGAAAACATAAAAAAAAAACGGATGAAAGCTTAAAAACGGAGAAAAAGCGTAAAAAACATTCGAAACGTAAAAAAACGGTCGAAAACGTACCAAAACGGTTAGAAGCGGACGAAAACGTAAAAAACTTGTGAAAAGAAAAAGGAAAAGAGATAAAAGGTACTTCAATAGCACAAAAAATAGTCTTGAAAAAAAATAAAAAATAAAAAAGGTAAGAAGTACTTCAATAGCACAAAAAACAAACGGTTTCTTCTTGCAGATGAAGAGCTTATATGTACCTCTTCTTCTGCAGAGATGGTTTGCAGATGAAGAGGTAAAAGCTCTGAAAAAACAAACGACACCTTAGCTGTGAAATCTAATTTGGTCTATTTGGGTAGCTTAGCAATAGGCTTTATGTGTGCATATATACTGCTATGTTTTCATTTGTGACCTGCTATTTTTTAGTTTTATAAGCTTTATTTGTTTCTTATTCTTGCAATGTCCCTTCCTCTAATATGCACCATACGTGCACAATGTGCAAGATATACTCACAAGCATCTAAATATAATTCTTGACAGACGAGATCAAACATGTTTTATACTGTTAATTGCAGTCTATAATGTGTTGTTTTAACAAATTTTTCAGTTCCAATCAGTTAGATACGAAATAACCGAACTTGAACTGAGACATGCTACTCAGTCTAGTTCTCAGTTCCTTGGCCATTCTTTTATTGGTTCAGTTCTTTCAGTTCAGGTTCGGTTCCGTGCGAAGCGATGGAGACTAGTACTGTACAAATAAACTCAGCACCAGCTCGGGGACCTGATCATTTCCCTTTTCAGGTTCATGTTCAAATTATTATTATGCTTTTGTCTTTCCTTGCAAACTGTTTTGCCCTAAATGGATATTATTAAATATTAATGCAGCCAACTTGTTTTGACAACAGGGTTTGAAAGATAACAGAATTGGTTCACAAGGACTAGTTAGCAAATAAGCAAAATGACAACTTTGGTGCTTTTTGTCTATATCTTTTTAGTTTTCGTCAGTTACAGACTTAAATGACACCAAACAAACTTCTTGTTTAGGCTGAATATACGTTGGAAGCCTTATCTGAATCACAACAATAAAAGCTTACAATTTGAAGCGACTTTTTTTATGTTTAGCTATGCAACTTATGATTGGTCGTGTTGTATCCCATATTTGGGCTTTTAACAATTTTAACTTAATTCACTTTTAATTTTTGGCGGCATTTACAAGTTTATGATGACTGCTTGAAGAATTTTGAAGTTTCACAATTCCAAGAGGACGACACGTTGTGAGGAAATAATCTATCTTCTCGTAGATTGCCTCGGTTTTGTCTTTGATATGATATAAATTCAAGGGGTCTCGGGTTTCAATGTACAATATTAGTTGGGATGGTTTAATGAATGAATCTATCAAGATTTCTTATGGGTTTAATGTTGAATATTCTCTCGCACGCCACATAAATACATAACACGTATCATTAATGAATTGATGCATTTACCAAGTCAAGTCGACTAAATAAAGTACATTTAGCATGTAGAAGCTCTTTCAATACGACAAATTTCAGTTGTTCCCTCGTTTTATACAACTTGTTTAAGAAGACACACATGAAGGTTACGTTCTGTCGGAATGCTGGAACAATCATTATGATAGTTGATCCATGTTGCATATTTTCTAAATGTACCACCTGTATGGAAATTTTCAAAACAATAATCTTTCTTTTCCAACATGTTCGTTAAACCGAACAACCACCACAAGAAACCTGTGAAGAAAAGGAGGAGAAAAGGCAAAAAAAAAATAAATAAATAAAAAAATAAAAAAAACCTTGCCACCACCAAAGACGAATTCTCAAAGTTAACACTCGTTGGAAGGCCAAATAGGAAGCTTTATTAGGCAAGTGTTATGTTGCCGTTTCCGAGGATAACCAAGTCGAAAACAACCAATGATCTATCATTTTGGTTCAAGGTTCTTAATGAGTTCCACAAATCAAATAGGCACAAACGTACCAAAGATATGTTGACGGGAAGTGGGCAACGTTGAACGGCAATTGCCAAAAGTTCAACTCTATCCACAAACGTTTAAGACGTTTGAGTAGAAGTGGGAAAAATGAGGTTGACTCTTTGAGCCGTTGTAGGAGTACATATCGTGACAAAAGGGATGGAAAAGCGTTTACTCAAGAAGCGCCATGCGATAATCTTGAAAAAGCACCCCAAGTTGGATGCAGCCAAGCCCGTTGATCCGGTTGATGTCACTGGACATACTGAGCTAGTCGGAGATGATCCGAGACTATGTCACCTCAGCAAACCACGTCCCTCGAAAAAAACTAAACCGAAGACTACGTCGGACACCACGGGGAGTAACCCGCAAGATTTTGGGGGAGACTTTACAAAATGAGTTTAGACTCAAACGGGAGGTCGCTTAAGAGATGTACGTAGTGACCAAAGTGAAAAACGCGACAATAATGAAGTTGGAAGAAATAAAGTCTCTCGGCACTAACACCACTGGGTATCGAATGAGAAATTAGTTGTCTACGTTAATTATTGTAATTTGTATTTTTATTTTAATTAATGAAAAATTAGTTGGTTTGAAAAAAATAGAAAATAAAATAAAATGATGGGATACAAAACTGAGGTTTTGATTTGAGTGACTAGTTAAGAGGTATTTTAGGCTATCCGTAATGGGGTCGGTCGACCCTCGGTCCTTCTCGGTCGTCGCCATTGTGATGTCGGTCGGTCTCTTTCGTGAAAGGCGATTTGGACGAACGAGGTCCGCTACTCGACCCTCAAAACACAACCAAAACAAACAAAAACCTCATATTACACACTTCTCTATTTTCTTTTTCCTTTTTTAATTTGTTTTGTTTTGTGTATTTATGTTGCAGCCTAAATATAACAAAACAAGATTTATTTTGTTTTGATGTTGAAGGTTCGTACTTGTGAAGAAGATGAGATTTTTGTTATTTTTTTATTTTATTTTATAAATAACTAAGTTACACTTTAAGCCTTTAAAGTTTGTTTTTATTGTCATTTATTTATACATAACTAATAAGTAACTTGATTTTTTATTGAAAATTTGAAGTTTTATTGTAATGTTTTTAAGTATATTTGAATGGGCTAATTGGTTGAAAATGTATTTAACTTGACATTTTTTATAATTGTATGTATCCATCTTTTTTTTTTCTTATTGTGTGTACTAAACTTTTAAATTCCGATCATTGTGTGTATTTTGTCATATAAAAACGATCATTTACCCTTCAAATTTTGAAAAAAAGTAAGGGTAAAATGGTCACAAAATACACACAATGATCGAAATTTGAAAGTTCAGTACACACAATAAGAAGAAGAAAAAAAATAGCTACACACAATCATAAAAAATGTCAAGTTAAATACTTTTCAAGCAATTAGTCCTATTTGAATTATTGTGTAATTCTTTTATTCCATTTTCTAATAAAATTTAATTTTGTTGTTAAAAAAATGTCAGTCATTTTACTGTGTCTAAATGGTCGTCTATAGGTCGCAGAAGAGAAAAAGCTGAGGTGGCAGAAAAATTGAAGGTCGCTGAGGATTACTGCCGTGGGTAGCCTTAGTGTGTGTTGGTAAAAAGTAGCAGTGAGCAATAGTTGTGAGCTGTGAGCACTAGCCACAACTCATCGCTTCTTAAAGAAACATTGTAAAATTAACAAAGTTCACTGCTCTTTTGTCAAACAATTATTAAAATTCAAAATGCTCACTGTCTAAAAAACTCCACACTGCTCCACACCAAACATACCGTTCGTGGATGAGTGACAAAGGAAATACAAATGAAAAATGAAAAATGATGAAATCCGGTGGCCCTTAAGGTACTCTAAAATGCAATCTGGCATCACAATCAGAATTACAAAATTGCAAAAAAACCCAAAAGAATCTAGGTTTTATAAAATCCATCCAACTTATTATATAAAAAAAATTGCAAAAAAGCCCCTAAAGAGCTTAAAAAAAGCCCCAAATATCTCTCACACACTTCTACTTATCAATCCACTCACCCCCAAATTCAAATTTCACCCTAATTCATCCACTCTCTCTCACCTATAGATACACACTCATCTATATCTATACATCCTCTTCATCTCATCCAAGCCCTAATTTTCACATCGGTATATATAAATATCTATCCATCTATTTAATCTCTAATTAATTTAATTAATTAATCATTTACTTTTTTTGTTTCTCTCTCTAGAATTAGTTTTCTGTTTTAGTTTCTCTCTCTAGAATAATAGCATGGTACGAGGTTGTTGTTATAGTTTGTTATAACTGTTACGGTTTGTTATTGTTATTGTTATTGTTATTGATTGATTGTGTGTGTTTTTGAGTGTGTTTTTAGTGTGTGAAGATGGCGAGTACAGATGTGGAGCTAGAGCAGCAGCTGAAGGAGGTTGGGAGGAAGCTGCTGCATCCGCCGGATTCGGTCGACGTGCTCTTGCCCCTTCTCGATGTAAGGCGCCTTTCGAGTTTTATTTTATTTTATTATTATTAGATAATAGTGGAGGCATTTGACTATTTGGTTGTTTAGGGGGTGTTTGTTTAAGCTTATTTGTCGGCTTACGAGCTTACGTGATTTCGGCTTATAGTTTTTCGTTAGCCGCAAATTTCCGGCTTAATTTGAGACTTAATAGCTTTATTGTGATACAATAAATGTATGTAAGCTTATAAGTCTCGAAATAAACCGGAAAATTTGGGCTTATGAAATATAAGCCGAAACCAAATAAGCTCGTAAGTCGACAAATAAGCTTAAACAAACACCCCCTTAGTATTGCATGTTTAGTGTAATTTGGGTTTCGTATCGATAAGGAGCGTGCTTGGGAAATTGCTTGTAGAAAAAAAAGAGAGGGGTGGGGGAGCTTATGGGGTTGTTTGGTTTCTGAAAAAGCTTATAAGCCCATTATTTCCGGTTTATCAGCTTTATTAAGCCATAAGCTTCGTCAAAACATAAGCCAACTCAGTTTTATTCTAAATAAGTTCAAAAAAATGTTTTTATGTACACTTTGTGTATCTAATCTGTTTAATAGTTTCATTCTAAATAAGTAGTTTGGATGATAGAAACACTTAAAAGCATATGAACTTAAACATAAGCTGTTAGTAGATAACAAATAAGCAATCCGAGACACCCTCTAATACTGTCTTTTCAAATTTCAAGGGTACGTAGTAAACTAGTAATAGGGTTCTATCAAGGATATAGTTTCGAATTGACTGTAGAATGTTGTCCCCGGGTTCTTGGGTTAACATATATAAAACAGAGGGCCGGCTAGTGTTTGAAGCTTTATTTTGAAGAATTTTGCATTCGTTTTGAAGTTAATTCTCGTTTGTGGAGTAGGAATATGTAGCTAATGATACGATGTTACAACTTATTTGCGAGATGGAGGGGAGTGATTTGTGTTTTCAGGCAAATTGTTAGCCAAGATAGGAATTGGGGTATACTTGATAGCAGTAAAGGAATAGAGCCTATGGTTGGGTTGATTATTGTTGACTTGTTAGGAGCCTTACTAGTAAATAGTGAAGGTTTTAGGCTAGTATCGGTTTGGCTTTAACAAGAGAACATAATACATAAAAGGTGTCTTTAAGGTAGTGTTAAAGAGAGCAAATGAAGGCATCAAACAGGTTAACTTGAATTTCATTCTTTATCCCCTTAGAGTTCTTGTACGAGATTGAATTCATAGCACTTTTATGCAATATTTTTTGTAAAGAGTTCACGATAAGTTGTTGTATAGCACTATAGCTTTCAATCACTAATCTAGGTACAAAACCAAGAACAGGTATACAAATTTTACTGATTGTGAAGTTTTGATACTAGCATTTCATCCAACTGATTGTTTCTTTTGTATATGCTTCTCAGCAAGTAGAGAGACTTCTATCGAAGGTGGACCAATCCCCAAAAAAATCGATGCTAGATGCACTCAAACCTTCAATGAAGGCTTTGATTCAGGATGATCTTTTAAGACATTCAGATGTCGATGTGAAGGTTGCAGCTGCTTCCTGCATCAGTGAAATAACAAGAATTACAGCGCCTGATGCACCTTACGACGATGACCAAATGAGGGTACACAATGACACCATTCACTACTACTTGTTAGAATTCCATATCATATAACATATTTCTTCTGATTCTGATATCTTTTGTATTCACAGGATGTTTTTCAGTTGATTGTTTCATCATTTGAGGATTTAGCTGACCAGTCCAGCAGATCTTATATCAAAAGAGCCTCGATTCTTGAGACTGTTTCCAAAGTCCGATCATGTGTGATCATGCTTGATCTTGAATGCGATGCGATGATTGTAGAGATGTTTGAGCATTTTCTAAGATCAGTAAGGTGTGTTACAACTTACATCTCATACGAGTATTTTGCATCTGATTTGTGTGATGCTAATAGGCATGCAGTAGAATTTGTCATCATTAGTTAGAGGATTATATATTGACGATATGCCATTTTGTTTATTTCAGGGACTATCATCGTGGAGTCATTTATTCATCAATGGAGAATATAATGATCTTGGTTCTGGAAGAAAGCGAAGAAATTTCAGTTGAGGTGCTTAAACCTCTACTGGCTACCGTTAAAAAACATAATGAGGTACAAAGTTATAGCTTAGTTAATCACTCTCATTTTGCCTTCTTGTACTCATGATTTTGTATTAATTACTCTATTTAGGGAGTTCTGCCAATTGCTCAAAAGTTAGGAGAAGATGTACTGAAGAAATCTGCAGAAAAGCTAAAGCCTTACCTGATGCCAGCTCTGACTGCTCTAGGTGATTCGTTAGATACATACACCGAAATTGTGACTAGAGTATGTGAAGGGACAACCGCTGCAATGAAACGTGATGATGAGAATGCTTCTGGGCAACAGACGGTATGATTTCTGTGATAATTTTTTATTGCAATTTTGTCTCTACTTGTGTTCTGAATTGCAATAATGCATCTACATGATTACTGTTGTACTTCTTTTCCTGTATTTTACATGGGTCGTCCAAGTTAACTTTTTACTTTACTTGTACACCACTATAATTCAGGCTGATGAGAACCAACTGGCAAAGGGATCTCAAGACGAGACACAGCAGGCATGCCACTCATCTAATTTCTTTTTATGTCTTCCTGTCTTATTTTTTTTTTTATCATCCTTTTCATTTTATTTACTATAAGCCGATAGATGCAAAAGTTTTATCAGGTTTCCAATTTATTGTGCTAACTTGCTCGGTCTGACATGCTACAGGCTGATGATAGCAAAATTACAACAGCATCATCAGATCATGTGGACCAGGTAATTTTTTTTGGTATTCTCAGTTTGGGGTTTGTTTGTATTAACGCACTTGTCCTGATTTAAGTAATTGTACTTTTTGTACATCGTGAGTTATTGGAAGTTTGTGTCCCATTTGAGTCTTTCTGAGACACAAATAATCTTTCAGTGACTCAGAAGTAGAAAAAAAGTACAATGGCTAAAACGGGACAAATAGAAAAGTACGTTGGCTTTTTACGTAAATTTAAACTATTATCGTTTAGCTATGGCTGATAAGTGATAAGTATATTAACAAGTTGCAAAATATTCTCAATCAGGTGGATAAAGAAGAGCCTTGTCCTCAAGAAGAGGTAAATGTGGATCCAATGGAAGGATCTCCAAAATCGGTTATGAGTAATGGAGTAAATGTAACTGGAAATGAAGAAGCTTCAGTTGATCAAGAATCCTCAAAGCAGCCAGATGAAGATGAAAAGCAACAACTTCCTAATGCAACTGGTAAAGAAGACGTTGATGATTCAGATACTGATGATAAGTTAGCAAAATCAGAATCAAAACCAGAACCAACGCCTAAAAAAGGAGGAAAAAAATCTGATACAACTTTAAATTCAGCAGAACCCTCTGATTCTTCTCACGTTGAAGGTGAAAAAGAAGCAGAAAAACTGGAGTCAGAAGATGAAAAAGATAATGATGTTAAAGAATCCGCTATTAGCGCACCAGTTCAATCAGAAACTGAAAAAGATAATGATGATGTACAAGTCTCGTCACCAAAAGCAATAGAAAGCAAGCCTGCAACTGCAAATGTTTCTTCCCCATCTCAAAGTGACAGTCTTCCAGATGTAAGCCGTATTAAGAAGGCTGTCCGGTCGAAAAGGAAACAGGTACCTCAACAAGACGACACTGAAAATGCCGCTTCCCCATCCAAAAGTGAGACCCCTCTTGATGAGAGCCGTTCGAAGAAGGCTGGAAGGTCCAAAAACAAGGATTTGGATCAGGAGGAGGATACACCTTCAGTGGATGTGAAGGAAACTGAATATTCCAGTGACTCAGATGTAAAGCCAAAAAAACGAGCTGGAAAAATAGCAGTTGTTGCAAAGGAGGTTAAAAGTCCAGCTACCATAGATTCGTCTAGTGATTCAGATGTTAAGCCACAAAAACAAGCTGGAAAGAAGGCAGTCGTTACAAAGGAGGTTAAACGTCCAGCTACCACAAATTCGTCTAGTGATTCGGATGTTAAGCCACAAAAACAAGCTGGAAAGAAGGCAGTCGTTACAAAGGAGGTTAAACGTCCAGCTACCAAAGATTCGTCGGAAGATGATGAGGCTTCTAGTGATTCAGATGAAGAACCCCCACTAAAAATTAGTAAGAAACTGGAACCTGTTAATTCAGGGTCAAAGTCAAAACAATCGGGTAAGAAAGTGGGTGCAGGAGATTCAGATGCGAAGCAAGCAAAGCAGGCTGTTAAGAAGTCAGATGCAAAGAAGCCAAAACAAACTGGTAAGACATCAAAACAATCTGCCAAAAAAGAGGAAAATAGTGATTCAGATTCCGAACTACTGGCATCTGTGAAGAAGGTGGAGAAAAGGAAGCCTACTGTTGAGGAAGAGGACAGTGATTCAGACGCTAAACCACTTAAGTTGTCTACTAAAAAAGGCAATGCAAGCACTTCTGGTGATGTTAAATCTTCTTCAAAGAAGAAGGATGATGGAAGAAAACGTGCAAGTGGTAAAAATGTTATAAAGAAGGATGAAGCAAAAACCTTGTCGAGCGACAATGTCAGTTCTTTTTCCTTTCTAGTAATTGATCATTTTTTTTCCTGAGGATTGTCTAACAAAAATTTTTTTATGCTTTCTAAAGGAGATGGACGTGTCTCCAAAATCTGCAAAAAAACCAGCCAAAGGGGAGGGCAACTTAAAAGATACATCAGGCACCAGTGCAAAACGGAAGCGTACACCAGTCACAGATAAAGTAACTATAATTGTGCTTGTCTGATAATTGTTGGTACTGTCCTTTTTGATCAACTTGTAAATGATGAAATATGAACCATTTTCAGGAATCTGATACTATAAAATATGACGAAAGTTTGGTTGGGAAAAAGGTCAAAGTTTGGTGGCCTGAAGATAAAGAGTAAGCCCCTTCCAGTAGTTCTATGAACAAATTGTTGAACACACAGATTGCTAACGTTAACATCATTGCCTGTAGGTTTTACGAAGGCGTTATTGAGTCATTTGATGCTGCTAAGAAAAAGCATAAGGTCATTCATTATTAGTGTTTGTTATATTCCTGATTGCACACGGTGTGAACTCCGCATGATGGAGATGCTGGAGTTTACTACAGTATTTTGTTACAGTTAGTTTGTTCTAACATGTTTAGTGTTAAGCAGGTTTCATATGTGGATGGAGATGAAGAGAATTTATATCTGAAAAACCAAAGATGGGCAATTATACAAAATTTCTCTGTGCGGGATAAGGTTAGAAAATGCTGGTTGGTGTGAGATTCTCTTGCTTAAGATTTTTGTTTGTGCTGATGTGGTTTAGTTGACAGGAGCAAACTGCTGAAGTTGAAAGTGAAGAAGCTTCTCCTGAAATGTAAGTGTTACTTTCTTATGTTTTGCTTTATTGATTTCATGCATCCAAGATACTTTTTCTTATTGATTATGTCATTCATACACCTTAAGTAATTGTTTCATATTTGGATCTCATGTTCAGTTATTCAAAATTAAATATTTAAAGGCTGATAACTACTATGCTCACTATTATTGTTTGGGTTGACGCATTTTGTGCCTCTGGATAATGTTTTGGGGGTATTAGTTTATGGATCAAGAAGCGTGAGTTCTGGAGAGATGAGTGATCACAATGCTGTAACTAATAACGTGTTAGCCAAAGATCGTGATTGTACTGCACAAGGTTTTTTGGTACATTTTGATATAATGAAGTTAAACAATAAAGATGATTATCTAAAAATACCAATGCTGGTAATTTACCTGGACAACAGCCTTTCAAAACTTATTTCGCAAATCACCTTTAAGAAAAGTTAAGTTAGATATTTAAACTGGACGTCAGCATTTATTCTAGAACTTGAGTACTATAATTATAATAATCAAGTAATTATCCTAATTTGTATCAGAATAATCAAAAAGTTGAATTTTAAAGTTTATTGATGTATGTACTATGTACTATGTAGTACTTGAGCTACTGAGTTGGGGTTTCTAGAATAAGAAGGCTTTGTAAGCGGAACTAATGTCTGCTCGTTTTTGCTGACGGTCCCAACTATGATAGTTCTAAATTTGGTTTTCAGCCTGATATGCATACGAGCTTTTACTTGTAGTCTTAATATTTTTCAAGCAATTTGCTCACATAATTGGTTATTTTTCTCCAGACACAAGAAGAAGAAATCAAAAGCAGATCCTGCACCCTCTGCTTCTCAAGAAAAGACTAAGGATTCGTCCAAAAAGTGTGTTTCCTTGTCCTCAGCTCTATCATCATTGTGCATCTATTATCCTGAATCAGCAACTTTAACCTGTTTAAGTAAATGACAAACCTTGTGGTATTTTTGTTTGGCAGATCAAAAGCTTCGGGTTCAAAAGATAATAAATCAAAAGCAGGAAAATCGAAGGAAGCTGAAGAAACACCGAAAGCAAGTACCAAAACCAAGCAAGAGACTTCAAAGACTTCCAACAAGTCAAAGGGTAAAGCCCCTCAAAGTGGCAGCAAATCTAATGGTCCAAACAAGACTAAAGAACCCGAGAGTGCTGTTAAAACTCCTGAAAAAGGTGGGTCAAAGAAACGGAAGAAGTAGATGAAGCGTCAAAGTGTAAACTCTGATTTTCAGCTGGGCTTGTCACATAGTGTTTAGGGTTAAAGTTAGTGTTTCTAATGGTATTGTTCGGTAGAAGTATTATTGGATTTTGGTAGGGCAAGATATTGTTATGATCATGATTATTAATTAGGTTAGGTTTGTTATAAAGGAGTTAGATCATGTGGTAGATTTTACCGGTGACCTTTGTTCTGCTCTTTTCTTTTAGAACCGTATTTGAGTTTTGGATTTGCAAAATGTGGTGGTTTTTGTAGGTGTTTTTGCAATTACTCTTGTTGTTTGAAGACATTTGAGAACAAAGCTGTAACTGTATCTTGCTGGGTTTGATTCACGTAGATGTTAATTAAGAAATCCTAAGAGTCAATTAGACTCTCTGTGATGGTGTTTAATTTGTTGTATGGCAAAGTGTACGTGTAGTGAATTACAGTTTATGGTTTGTCGAACCACTAAAATCATGTATTGGATGTTGATGTCCAACAAAATATCTCTGTAAATGGGCCAATAAGTTAAGTCACTAACTTGCTGCATTTTTAATGAAAAGAGGGAAGACAGTGATTCAGATTCCGAACCACTGGTATCTGTGAAGAAGGATGATGGAAGAAAACGTGCAAGTGGTAAAAATGTTATAAAGGATGAAGCAAAAACCTTGTCTAGCGACGATGTCAGTTCTTTTTCCTTTCTAGTAATTGATCAATTTATTGATCAATTTTTTTCGTGAGTATTGTCTAACAAAGACTTGTTTATGGTTATGCCTCTCCAGGCTGTTGATTTTGGGTACGATTAAGCATCTTGAAGACATGTCAGCAGTCCATTATTTTTGTGCTTTAGCGATGTTACAAACAAATATTAGAGGTGCTATGAGCGTTTATTTCTAAATGAATCATGAAGGTATTGACTAATTCACTACAAAAATGGTTATACTCACAATGTGAATGTTTGCAGTCTAGTCACTAGCTACAATTTTAGTAGCTATGTTTTTAACTTGAATTTATAACACGTATGAGAAAATTTAGGGTGCGTTTAGTTGGAGAGAAATTCTCCATTTTTCTCAAAAATTTTTCATAAGAAAATGAAAAAACTGAAAACGCGTTTAGTCGCACTTTTTTTCAACAATTTTCAAAATAAATGAAATTCTCATTTTCTAAATTTTAACTAAGAAATTGAAAAACTCATTTTACCATTCTAACTTTTTTTCTTTCTCATTTTTTTTTTCTCAACTCTAAAAAAAAACACATACACAATTCTACCCTTAATCTCTCGTGTCATCCTCTACCACCGACCGTCGCCGCCGCCGCTGCAGCCACCGTCGCAATTTGAGGTAATCTTCTTATTATTTAAAAAAAAAGAAAAATACAACTCCAACTAAACGCGTTTTCAAAATTCTCAACTCTTCTCTAGAGAAGAAAAACCATCATCTTCTCAAGAAATTTAGAAATGAAAAAATTGAAAATTTTTTCCCCAGCTAAACGGCCCCTTAATTTTCTAGCTTTCTGTTTCTATTATTAGATTTGGTGGCTACTTTCAATTACAAGCATCTAAAAAGTTACTTATAAAATTTTAAAATTTGACATTTGACAATTATCTTTATGTGGTCACATTTCACAACAAATGCAAATTCACGGGGCCAATCATTTAACATCCAAATAAAATTAGGGTTTCATTAAATCCCCAAATCCAATTTTCCCGCCACAAATGGGTGGCAGATATAGTGATGATGACGAAGACGAAACTTTTTACTATAGATACTCATCTGTTGGCGAAGACCAAACTTTAAATAAACGGATATCGGACCACCCCGGTACTCGTAGTAATACTAGTGGTGGATTAGCTCCATCAAAAAGTACGGTTTACGTTAGTAACTTAGACTACGGTTTAACCAATAGTGACTTGTTTACGATATTTTCGACCTTTGGTAAGGTAGCCAAAGTGACTATATTAAGAGATAGGGTGACCCGTGAGAGCCGCGGTGTTGCCTTTGTTTTGTTTGTGCTCAGGGAGGATGCTGCGAAAGCGGTTAAGGGTGTCAATGGGAAGATATTGAATGGGAGGACTTTAGGGGCTTCCATTGCTGCCGATAATGGTAGAGCCCCCGAGTTTATTAAGAAGAGGGTTTATAAGGATAAGACTAGGTGTTATGAGTGTGGTCAAGGTGGCCATTTGTCGTATGAGTGCCCGAGGAATAAGTTGGGCAAGAGGGAGCGGCCGCAGCCAAAGAGAGGTGGATATAGGAGTAAGGGTAAGGAGGAATGGGCTGGGGATGATGAGGATGAGGGAGGTGGCGCTGATGCCGTTTTTGAGGATGATAATTGGGCATCGGTTGTGGATAATGGAGCGGATGAGAGGTTGTTGAGTGGTGATGGGAGTTGGGATGAAGGGAGGAAGAAACGGAAAAAAGTGAAGAAAACGAGCTATTTTAGTGACGAGAGTGATAAAGAGGATTGATTTTTAGACATTTTTTTCTTCTTCTGATATGGGATGAATGTGTTTTCTGTCCCTTATTGTCTTGTTAGTTTTCAGTTGATGATATAATACAACTAGCCAATTCGCATTTCGTAACCCTTTTGCTAAATCAATGTTTCCGATCGACAGGTGTAGATACAAGTTGAGAAGATCTGTAATAGTGCTAGTCGGGAATGGAGAAGATCTGTAATAGATACAAGTTAAGAAATGTTTGCTGTTCTTCCTGGTACTCCTATAGTCCTATGTAATATTTTTTGGTTATATATGATGGTCTAAAATGGATCGGTGTGTCTAGATTATTGTGATCATGTGTTATCTGAGGCTCTCTCATTATTTCAAGAGTATTAGCCAAGTTTCTTGTCATATTCACTTTTGGTTCTGTTATATCTAGAACGGGTTAAATCCGAAGCCATCAGAGGGGAGGGTTCAAATGGGTTGAATAATTTAAATGGGTTGAAAGTTGCTTAAAGTTCATTTTAAATGTATACAGCCTGCTAAATCGTTTTAATCAAACATATATAAGAAATAATGATTGGATGATATAGTGTTTGTGGTTCAAAGCTAACTCGACCCAACCTTATTAAACATAAACTTGTTTTGACTTGTTATGGAACCTGCCTGAGATGCCCATCTTGCCACACACCGACCACAACACATTTCTTAATCACGAGGTTGAGTACACCTTTATATAGAAGAACCATCCATATCTTAAGTTAAAGGTGTTCAGAGAGTATCTGCTTGCACAAGCTATTGCTATTGATTTGACATCAATTATAAAACATATTCTTATGTTGAAGACCACAACTGTTAGTGTCGGATGACACAATTGATGACTCTCATTTGATTCTTCTTTACAAGGTGCATGATCCATAATCAAATGCCAATTTATCTATCTTGATATCTCTAGCTTGTTTGTCGTGATTTCTGCATAATACAACAAATGAATTAGAACCACCAAAAACAAAAGCTTTTCCTTTAGAACTTAAATGTTTAAGTCCAAGAATAGTGATAGTTGAGAATCGTGGTTCTGTAATTCCCATTTATGTTGTCTGTGAAAACTAAGATTTGATTGCGATATGGATAAACTAAGGTACAATAAATGTAAAATGGAGTTCTATAAATGAATAAAAATGCACAGACAAGCTTACCATCATCTCATGATCTCCCATGATCTCTTCTATAACCTCTAGTAATGGCTTATCAGCACTATTGGGTACAACAGCTGCAAACACACTTCCTGCTAATCCTGTTACATGTAGAACAATATTTGCTACTTTAAATTTCGATTGTTTGACTTCTGCGGTCAAACACACTAAGACCTAAAATTAGTGCAAAGTTTTACTTTTGCAGGCAATCTTCCTATTCACATCTAGATACGCAGTAAACTGAAAAGTTAAAATATGCAGTAAACTGAAAAGTTAAGACTTAGCTGTAGAGAAATACAGGTTTATACTGGATACCTGGAACTGATGGAAGAAAGTCAAATTGCAGTTCATATGCCATTTGACCTCAAAGTCAAATGATGGAATGAAGACTTCTGTTGTGATGGATTTCACAAACTATGCATATTTAAAAAAGCTTTTAGCTATGAATTTACCTGATTCTGGAAAAGCATCAATGAACATCATCATTTCCTCGCCTGTAAGACTGGATAGAAAGCAAATCCTTGGTAGTGCTTTTGCAATCTGAAAAGAACATAGAAATTCGGATCCAAAGTCTTAAAACAAAAATATAATCACATATGCAACGCCATATAGTTGCTAATAAATTTCAATTAGGAATAAACACAAGAATTTCCTTGCATCATGTTATCTGGCTAACGTAATATGACAAACCTTTGAAGCCTCAAGGTTTGGCTGTTTAGTATTTATAGCTTCCCATAGAGATCCCGTCAACATGTCTTCAGTGCAAAATACAACCTATATTTCAGAAGTTTATGTATTCATCTACAACCCATCAACCGTGACTAACAACAAGTAATCCGTAATCTCTGTCCCAAAAATATGGTCTGACATTCAACCATATTTTCTGAAAGGATGAAAACTTTACAGAAAACTGGTGAAAATTTGAGTGTCATTTTATCAATGTTGATGAAAATTTTCTGATAAGTTAAAAACTTGAAGTAAAAACGGACCCTTTTCTTGGAGTTAAAGAAATATCATCTGAAATGGGGTCACACACAATGCTTCATTTAAGCTGTTGAAGCTTCAAATTCTAAAACTATGACATGATATGATACCTCTAGGAATTCACCTTCCAACTCTTTCAGGAACTTCTGTATCTGCAACAGTGAAATGTGTCATCAGGTTGCAATTGTTTTAGGCCGGTGTTGTTCAATCCACATGTATTCCGCACCAAGGAAATGTGACCCACAAGATGACAAGAAAAAGGCTATGAACATAAACCTTTAAGCTTTCGCATCACCATAAGTGAATCTTTACATAAAAAAATCTTTCTTTACTTAAGATTGAAACTTTTTGGTAAGAAAATCAATTTGCCGCCTTTTTCAACATAAACCAAATCAATGAAAGTTACCTTCACAACCTCGTCAGCTTGAAAACCGATCAATAACAAAGCCTGCAAATTTGACATTTACACATTCCTTATTCAACTTGATCCAAATATAACATGTAACATTAAACCACATTTTCTGCTGGTTATCATTAGTGAATTCAGATGTAGTTTAATGATAAGCAAAACAATAACTGGGATTTGAAACAAATACTACTCTGATCATAATTGGTAAAGAACTAACCACAACTTACAGGTGGGCCGAATGAAGAATCATCAGGATTTAAAGGAACAAACTTTGAATCTTCTTCCAACATCTCAGAAGGTTCTAAACAACATATCAAAATCAATACTTAGTCATCACCATTTAATTCTTAATCAACCAAATATTTGCAACTCTTATTACTATATTCCTTTCAATTCATTTCACATGCAGAGGAAGAAAAATAAAGAGCATTCACCTAATGTGAGGAAATGCATCTAATATATGTATATGTAGGCAAGATTAATGATATCAAGACTATTGATGCTCTTAATAGTGGAGTCGTGCCTGCTATAACTTCTGCGTGGCAGGTTAGTGTTCTAAGCTATATGGTTGTCCACATGTCTAATTATCTTATTGTTGGTTAGTGCTCACATATTTCCCGTTTGTATTTCTGTTTTCTATTCAGCCTTTTCACCAGATATTTTAGTGTGGACATTGATGCCATTCGTGAATATGCACGCACATTTGATGATATCCAACACTTACATGCTCAAATAAGGTAACTGATACTGAAGGAGATGGACGTGTCTCAAAAGTCTGCAAAAAAACCAGCCAAAGGGGAGGGCAACTTAAAAGATATATCAGGCACCGGTGCAAAACGGAAACGTACACCAGTCAAAGAATAAAGTAACTATAATTGTGCTTGTCTGATAATTGTTGGTACTGTCCTTTTTGATCAATTTGTAAACGATGAAATATGAAACATTTTCAGGAATCTGATGCTATAAAATATGACAAAAGCTTGGTTGGGAAAAAGGTCAAAGTTTGGTGGCCTGAAGATAAAAAGTAAGTCCCTTCTAGTAGTTCTATGAACAAATTGTTGAACACACAGATTGCTAACGTTAACATCATTGCCTGTAGGTATTACGAAGGTGTTATCGAGTCATTTGATGCTGCTAAGAAAAAGCATAAGGTCGTTACAGTGTTTGTTATATTCCTGATTGTACACGGGTGTGAACTCCACATGATGGAGATGCTGGAGTTTACTAGAGTCTTTTGTTACAAATAGTTTGTTCTAACATGTTTAGTAATAAGCAGGTTTCATATGTGGATGGAGATGAAGAGAATTTAGATCTGAAAAACCAAAGATGGACAATTATACAAAATTTCTTCGTGCGGGATAAGGTTAGAAAATGCTGGTTGGTGTGAGATTCTCTTTCTTAAGATTTTTGTTTGTGCTGATGTGGTTTAGTTGACAGGAGCAAACTGCTGAAGTTGAAAGTGAAGAAGCTTCTCCTGAAATGTAAGTGTTACTTTCTTATGTTTTTCTTATTGATTACGTCATTCATAGACCTTAAGTAATTGTTTCATATTTGGAATTCGTGTTCAGTTATTCAAAATTAAATATTTAAAGGCTGATAATTACTATGTGCACTATTATTGTTTGGGTTGACGCATTTTGTGCCTCTGGATAATGTTTGGGGGTGTTAGTTTATGGATCAAGAAGCGTGAGTTCTGGAGAGATCCGAGCGATCACAATGCTGTAATTAATAATGTGTTAGCCAAAGATAGTGATTGTACTGCACAATGTTCGTACAAACAGTTTTCTGGTACATTTACATATAATGAAGATAAACAATAAAGACGGTTATCTAAAAATAACAATGCTGGTAATTTACAAGGACAACAGCCTTTCAAAATTTATTTCGGAAATCAACTTTAAGAAAAGTTAAAAAATATTTAAGCTGTTTTGCTCCAGACACAAGAAGAAGAAATCAAAAGCAGACCATGCCCCCGAATCCAAAAAGTGTGTTTCCGTGTCCTCAGCTCTATCATCATTGTGCATCTATTACCGAATCAGCAACTTTAACCTGTGTAAGTAAAATGACAAACTTGTGGTATTTTTGTTTGGCAGGTCAAAAGCTTTGGGTTCAAAAGATAATAAATTCAAAGCAGGAAAATCGAAGGAAGCTGAAGATACACCGAAAACAAGTACCAAAACCAAGCAAGAGACTTCAAAGACTTCCAACAAGTCCAAGGGTAAGTAAAACCCCTCAAAGTAGCAGCAAATCAAATGGCCCAAACAAGGCTAAAGAACCCAAGAGTGTAACTTTGGTTTTCGGCTGGGCTTGTCACATAGTGTTTAGGGTTATAGTTATGATTATTATTAGGTTAGGTTTGTTATAAAGGAGTTAGGAGTTAGATCATGTGGTAGATTTTATCGGTGACCTTTGTTCTGCTCTTTTCTTTTAGAACCGTATTTGAGTTTTGGATTTGCAAAATGTGGTGGTTTTTGTAGTGTTTTTGCAATTGTTTTTGTTGTTTGAAGGCATTTGAGAACAAAGCTGTAACTATATCTTGCTGGGTTCGATTCACGTAGATGAAACATGCTATGGTTGTTAAAGTAGTAATCCTAAGCGTCTCTTAAACTCTCATGATCGTTTTGTTAAATCATGTATTGGATGTTGATGTGTCGTCACAAAACATATCTCTGTAAATGGGCCTATAAAGTTTGTCACTAACAACTAAAAAGTAATTTCGTTGATTTTGTTGGATTGTGCCAGCAATAATCATATTGCTGAGCTTTTTTTCATGGACTCGGCTACTGAAGTGTTGATTGCCTGGCATTCTTTCACATACTTTTTGTTCATTTTCATATTGTGTTATAATCAATTACTATTAAAACAACCTAACTAGTGTTTATAGGATTTTTGAGAAAGGTTGAATACCAACATAGAACCGAAGACTCTTATAATCCATATTGTCCCATGGACGAGACAGTTCTATGAATTTGTTTACTAAAAACAAAGAGCATGTATAGAATCATGATAGAAACGCTTATTTAATGAACAACATATATTTTTTTTTATCAAACACAAAATAAATATCATTATAACCCCGGTTGCTTAATATTTGAAAATGTGTTATAACGCTCTATTATTTCAATCTAACCAAATTGTTTAGTAATCAACATGAGATCAAACAAATTAAAAATATATAGAACGAAGGAGATATATTAAAAAACTTATATTATATTAATTTCGGCTTTTACAATTTGGATACATGCAACATTACATAGTAGATGAAGAAGTTTTAATTAAGTGTTCTAAAGATGTGCTGACATAAATTAGTAAAATAAACTAGACTATCAAGTTTAAACTATTTTTATGCAAATATAAAGTTTATAATAGGTAACATATAAAAATATACGAAATTTCATACCAATATATTTTTTCAATAAAATAAAATATCGTACCTAACAATTAGGTACCACAAGTGTACAATACATACATATAACTATATAAGTACTATTTGATTTTATTTTAAAACAAAAACACTATATGATATTCAAATAAGATCATAACTAGTTATAATACCTGTGCACGCACATGGTTTTTAAAATTTCTTTTTGATTATATACTATTATCGATTAAGAAATGAATCTCTTAACATACTTCAAATAGTTTTACTTTGTAGACTAAAAATAAAAACCACATGCTTATTATTTGAGCAGAATGCTTTTAGATTAAAAATAATATTTTATTATTCAAGAAAAATCACATGATGATACTTGACTTGCATAAGATGTTAGTGATATATGCTTTTAGTTTTGCTAACCCGTGATATCAATTTACGATATATTTTGTAATTGTGGAATTTCTTTTACTTATATTTTTGTTAAAATATGTAGCATATTAGATAACTTCGAATATTGATTTATTTCCTTGATTATGAATAACTACCATACCATGTTTACCAATGTACTTTTTTTTTGAAAATTTGTATTTTCATAAGTTTGTGCTATTTACTTCTCATGTTTGATAATAAAATTACCAAATTAACATAAATGCTTATACTATAGCTTCTTTATTACATAAAGAGAAACAAAAAAAGATGTAATGGTAGAATACGTTTATGTATAAGGTATAAGAATAATTTTTCTGTGAGACCGAACTATATAAGGAAATTATTATTACTTGCATAAGTAAATTATAAACGCATGGAAAAACGGCAAATAGTACATTCGCAAGTCTTTTAAGATTGTTTGAATCCTTACCGACCTTTTACTTTCGTGCAACTTTCTTCACAATTAGCCTAAATCATCAAGTTAAAAGACACCCATATTTTAGACTGTTGGTTGACACCTATAGTGTTATCAATGACAAGAAACACCTACTAAATTTCATTAACTCATTCAAAGACACCTGTTAATAATTCCCACAATAAAATTCCTCAAATAGCCACTAAAACACATATTTGGTACATTAAAATACATCCATATATGATCTAAATTAGCAACTCAACTAATTATGCATTCATACCTTGAGTAGGCGTAGATAATCCTTTCACGACAATCATGTGTTGATACTTAATCATCCTCTAAAAAACACACAACAAATTGCTTTGCATTTTAATGTGTGCGATAAGATCATAAAACTGCAAACACCAATAACATGTTGCATTATAGTGAGGATAATAACAAAGTTAGTCCTAACATCAAATAAGAAAACTTCATATTAGAACTAAAAGGGGTATTTGGTTATGCTTATTGAAATTACTTATTGGCTTATTCAATTACTATAACACAATAAGTTTATGATAAAGCTTTAAGCTTTTTTGAGAAGCTTAATAAAAAACTCTTGAACTCACAACTAATTCTATTTTACTATAATATGTTTATAGTAAAAACACAAATATTAGTTGTATAAGTTTTCAATAAAACATTAAAAAAAAATTACTAAAAGTTGGTGTGTATAAAAAAAAGTTAAACAATAAAAAAGGTTACTAAAAACTATCAGCTAGATAAGGCATAAGTTAAAGTTCTGTTGAGGTCTTTTTCAGATTATATTCAAAAGCAAAAAGAGGTTAACACATAAATCATAAGTATAGAAGAATGGTTGTATCTCACATACATGATTACCAACTCAATAACATTATCGCAGTATAGTAACGTAATAACCTGATTAAAAACTATATATATTTTTGCTTAATAATTCTCATGTACATACTTTTAATTCATTTACAACAGCCAACTATTACAGGTTATTTTTTATTTTTTATTATTATTTTTTTTTATGAAACATCACGTCAATGAATAAAGTTAGGTTATCATCCACGTAGTTTTTCTTTTTTTGATTTAGGAGGTGATTGTTATCAAATAAGGATTGTGGCGTGCATTTTTTTTTATATAATATAAGGAGAATACCTTCATTAAACAATGACTATCTAACTCATGTGTTTGTTTGTTTTTTTTTAATAAATAGCTTTGTATAACGTTTTTAACTGACAGACATATTGAGGTTGAGGTTAATGTTATTGTTTAACTTTAACTATTGATATCATGTTTACAAAATGTGGGAGTTTTGTAGCACATAATGACCGTTGATAAAGTTAAATTATGCTCCATAAAGTTTTTAAAATGTTTTTATGTATATTCATATATAAATTTCAAATAACAATTTTATGAGCCGTTGTTATAAGTTGAATCTTGTATATTTATTTTCATATCACACTAACTCGTGCTTACCATTTGATATATATATTCTCGTTGCTAATAATTTAGCCGTATTTAATATTCAAACCCGTGTACGCGTAGATTAAACTTTAAATAAAATAACATAAGTCTTTATTTTAAAAAATATTTAACGTGTATTAAAAGTAATTCGCATATTTACCAAATTTTATAATTTTAATGATGAAAGTCTAAAAACTAATACTAATAATCATGTAATTTTAAACAAAGTTAATATTATAAAGTATAGGGGTATGAAGTGTAAGGGGTTATTTGTTTTTTTTTAAAAGTTATTAAAAAATATGGAAACTTGTAATTTTACACTTAGCTCTATATAATTTATTTAAAATTCAAACACCAAAGTTTTATTAATTACTTCCTCTTTTTTTAAGTTTTTGTTTTCATAAATTTGACACATATATTTTTGTGCATTTTTTTTCTTAACCAAATTTCTCCACCAAATTGATTAAGTTTGACCAAAATCAATTTAATTTTGACTTTTTATTGACCAATCATATTGCTCGATTTCGTCTACGTGGCAAAATTGAGCTCTCCTATTGGTCTAATTTTTTTTTCAATAAGAAGGGATTTGCAAAAACACTCTGAAATGATGTAATTCTTTTATTATATAAAAGATGTTGATTTAGTTATTATAAGAATAAATATATGATTGTCATGTCGATTAATTAATATAGTATATAATTTTTCACATTATAAATATACATATTAAGTAATACTGCAAATTGTAAGTTGAAAATTTTAAAACATCCTATTATACCTCCTACATGGTTGTACATAATAACGAACTAATTTAAGTATATAAAAAATTATATAGGTATATTCATATTAATCGTGACAAACAGGCGATATAATGCATGAAATTTGTCATATTAATAATACGAATTAGTATATGTTTTGTACATGCTTATGACGATTGTTATTATTTTTACATAAATAACATTGAAAGTTTAATAATAAAGGTGTGAAATACAAAATTTATAAACTATTTTTGAAAGGTAAATAAAAGTTACTATTAAATTATGTGCACATTCAACGTATCAATTCTTGAATTCCAATCTTATGAAAAATGTGGGAAATTTAGAAAAGATATATATATATATAAAAAAAAAAAAAAAAAGTCATTACATAGTGACAAGTGTCTTTCTATTTTACCTTTGTCTTTTTTTATTTTTTTACATTTTTTTTTCACTCTTAACTTTCTTTTCTTTCTCTTTACCTATTATTTTTTTAAACGACGATTTTATTAGAAACTAGCAAGGAGCTAGAAATGAAATTACTAAATGATAAGACTAGAATTTTGCATCCAAGGAACCTAGTTAAATTTAGTTTTACAATAACTAGAACATCAAGTAAATGATAATTGAACTATATCAAAAAAAAAAAAAAATGATTTTTTTTTTTTTTTTTTTTTTTATTATTATTTTTTTTTTATCAAATTTAAACTTTAAAATACAATTCTCTTTTAAAAGAATATTAACATTTTATTTTTTATATGATGTTTTCATATGTATGATGGACACAATTTATATTTGATAATCAACGATAACTATTTTTATTGATTAACAACTCATATGATAAACAACTCAATTTATTGATAAATAGTGCTAATATTTTTTTTTTTATTGATGAAAAGCCATTTTTATCTATGAACAACTCTCTTTATTGATGAACATCACCTATGATGAATTGAATAACTCTTTGTATTAACGACAACTATTTTTATTGATGAACAATGCATATAATAAGTAATAATGATGAACAACTATTTTTTATTGATGAAAAACTTTTTTTATTCACAAATGCTATTTTTATTGATGAATAACTCTTTTTATCGATGAAGAATTCTTTTTATTGATGAACAACGCATGTGATAATTTTTTTAACAAGCCTATGATGAATTGAATAACTTTATTTATTGATTGAACAACTATTGTTATTGATGAACTACTCATTTTATTGATGAATCTCTCTTTATTGGTGTACAACGCATATGATGAATTAAACTACTGTTATTAATGAACAATTATTTTTATTAAAGTATAATCACTTATAAATGTATTTAACTTGTTATATTTACGGTGTGTAGCGAATAAAATATTTTGCAAGTTCAGGTAACCAACTTTCAAATTTCGTCATTTTGGTGTAGATTTTTTTACCTCCCAACCGATACCAGGTTACCTCGTTTTCTTCAATTTTTTATTTCCTATATAGCATCCACCTATGATAATTACAACTTATTTGTAACATATAAATGAAAAATGTGACAAGTTAGATACATATAAGTGAAAAATATGACAAGTCACATACATATAAATAGAAAAAATTATAAGGGCCTGTTTGGTTCGTAGATGGGTTTAGATTAGGATTTGGATTTGAATGTAAAATTGTAGATTAGGATTTGGATTTGAATTTGATGTAGGAGAAAGAAAATAATATTTAATAGTGTTAATTATTTTATATAATATTTTTGTAATAAAAAATATTATTATTAAAAATAAATATAAAGATAAATGAGAGTAAAGTTGTAAGTGGGGCTCACAAAAAACATAAATATTTATCAAAACACACCCTCCCCAACTTTTGAAAAGTGTGGGACCATTGGGGTTGAGTCCCAATTTTAAACCCCGTAAACACAACCGAATATATGATTTGCATTTATTAAATCCAAAACACAAGCAAATCCTACATACCAAACGGGTTATAAATGAGAAATATGGTAACTTTATAATTGTTCCGTACGACAAAACTGGTTGTGGAAGTAAAATAATAAACCAAAGTAACAAAATTTGAAAGTTTAGTATCTGAACTGCAAAAAAACTTATTCGCTACACAAAACTGAAAAATGTAACAAGTTAGATACATTTATAAAATGATTATCGTTTTCATTAATAAACAACTCTTTTTATTAATAAACAACACCTATATATATGATAAACAATATTTTTATCGATAATCAATCGTTTTTGTTGATGAATAACAATTATGATTAAAAATTCTTGTTATTTATAAACTACTATTTTATTGATGAACAACTTTTTTTAGTGATGAATAATTATTTTATTGATAAACAACTTTTTTTTTATCGATGCGCAACGCCTATGATGGATGACACTTTATATCATGATAAACAATTGTTTATAATAATGAATACATTTTTTTATTAACTGATGAATAACGTTTATAATGAACAATTTTTTATTTTTATTTTTATTTATTTATTTATTTTTTGATAGTATAACTTTTTAATTAATAAAAATGACTATGATAAACAAGTCGTTTAATGAGTGTATTTCATCTTTATCCACCAAGCTCACAGACTCATGAGCATGAGATCATCTTCAAGTTGACAAATATAAACCCCGTTATTATCACCAACTCACTTTTTCTAGTTATGCCACCACAAAACCCATAATTTTTATATCTAGAGACTACAAAGAACAAAACCTACCGGGGACGGAACCAGGATTAAATATGACCGGTGCATAAAAAAGTTGAACACTAATACTAGAAACATATTTTGATGGACCGGGTGCATTTAAGATAACTTTAAAAAAAATCAATTTTTTTTTTCAAAAATTAAAACTACATTAAAAATTTTCATGCTCTAGCCCGTCCTTGAAAACCTATCATAACCGATCTTAAACTCATGACCACCCAAGTTGATATATTATAAGACGCATTTATTAATTAATACATGATTTTTTTTTTCCCAACATCAAAGAACAAAATACAATAATGGTGACAGAATTTCATGGAAGGACCGTCATATCATGCTAAATAAAATACAGCAGTGGGTGGCAGGCTGCGTTGTTTATCAATGTTTTAGATAATTTTTTAATCGTAAATCTAATTAAAAGAAGATAATAAAACTAAATATTTTCTTTGCATGCAGTAGAAAATTGATGAAAATTGAAAAAAAACAAAATAAGGAAAACGTGATGTCATGGTAAAAAGAAGAAAGGTGGGATACGGAAAGTACGCGAGAATGAAAACAACATTTTATCCTTAAAATATCTAGATTTTTTGGCTGAGGATTTGAGCTATACTACAAAAGTGCCACCGTCCACTTTCCTCCCTTGATCTTAATTTGGATGGCCAAGATCACTTTCTACAATTTCTATATTTTAAAGGACTTTCCATCTATAATTTCTATTCTTTTTAAAGGACTTTCTATCTATGATACTTATAAAACATTTTATGTTTAAGTTTGGGTATATGTTCCACTAATAACAAAAATTAAAATAAGAAAAATAAGAATAATTTATGTTGTTATTTCTTTTCTACTTTTTTATTTTAATTTTCTTCTCATTTGATCTAACTCTCGGGTATATATAGCAAAAGATAAAGTTCAATACATACTCCTAAGAAAGTGACAAGTTAATTACACTTTTAAGTAATTATCTCAAGAATTTAAGAAAAAAGAAAAGAATATCGTAACAAAGAATGCAAAAGAAATGATTGAGATTGAAAGTTGCATGTGAAAAAGAAAAGAGGGATGTATCGTTAACTCAAATATTCATTGTGATAGACTTCTAGCTTGTACAAAGATTTTTCGATTAGATTAGGCAGGGAAAATTTTGAGGAGCTAAACGCCGGTTACTTTTAGGAGTGCATCGAACATGTGAAGATCTGTTTTGAGGAATAGGAATATGCATAATAAAGATGTCGACGATGTAGTTATTGTTGATGTATACGGGTGAAAGTTGCAAAGCCATAGAAAACCACTTACTTGGCTCTCAACCATGCTCAATAGTATCATTGTACTCTACTACACTCTGAAACTGTTCGCATTTGCATTAACATAGATGCGAGTGGTATTCTCAAAATGTCTCTGGTGAGGTGCGATATTCACTCAAGTGAGGTTCTTTATGTATTTCTGTAGCCTTGAAAGTACTTTTAGTACATAAGGACGGTTGACATGTGCAAGACCGTTAGTGGTTTTGATAGGACCGTTATTTGGACATACACGTAGCATGTATTGAGTAGTCAGGCGCCAAGACTATGGCAAGCACACGAGGAATGGCAATATACGATTGTCTTGACAAGGTATAAACCAGTGAGGTGCATACACGTGTCATTCTTGTTTGCTCAATGGATGACCGACATTTGTCGTTAATTTATAAATGAGCTCAAACCCTAGATCACCCTGTATAAATAGAGATGGTCTCTTGTTGATACAAAAGTTGGGCGTTCCTTGTTTGGATTCCTATTCCCGTATCAATTGGATCTTGATGCTGAGACCTGCGCATTAAGAGAACAATAAACACCGTTAGGCTTACCGTGGGATTGTCTCCCACGATTATCCTCCGACGTAAGAGTAAGTAATCGGTTTTAGGGTTTTAGTGAAGAGTTAGGGTTATGAGATGATACCTTAATGAGAGCCGAAATGCCCTTTATATACACACGAAATCCTTGTTGGTTTCGTGTTCCTTACCCTTCGGCGTATCCCACCTTATTCGGTCCATTGATCCCTATCCCATAAATAAGAGATCCTATATTAAGACCATAAATACTATAATCGAATTTGGGCCTTTGTAAGCCCAAATCTTTATCATGATAGCCCACACGTGATGGGCTTTGGTATTAGTAATATCCATTGGTCGGGTTTGTGACCCGAGTGCGGACTATACGTCATCATGTCCCCCCAGTCTAGTATGCACAAGGTGAAACCGCGGATGCTAGACTAAAAACTGTAGCGAAAAATATCCCAGGATGCGTAGCGGGGAAGCTTCAAGTGTTTCCCGCCTAAAAATTATACGATGAATCTAGTCCAATTAAGTCCTAAATATCCCTCGTAAATCGTGAGAGGGTGGGTGAAAAGTATCTCACCTCTTGATCTCTCAGCCACACGATTAAAGCAAGTGGGGTACACATGTCAATCATCAATGAATGTGAGTAACCCTATATAAAGTTGATCGGGTCCAAACGGTCAACCTAAATTGACCAGGTGATGGTCAACTAAGTCAAACTGCCTAGAATCAATCTCCGCGGAAGTATAGTGTTTCCCCGGGTCGTTATGTCCCGACGAGGTGTGGATGGTTAACAAACGACTTTGTGATCGGGTGAATTTGGACGGAAAGGGGTTTGTGAATGATTTGAACTAAGGAATCTACAATGAAATAGCTTAAACAAGCTATATGAATAAGACAGGAAAGTAGGAAAAACCAGAAATGTTTAAAACTTAAAACGCGTACGTTCACGTTTAAATAAAACGTAAACGTACAAAATAAAAAGTGAAAATGGAAATCTGAAAACACCCAGGGGGTGAAAATGACTTTTTTACAAACTAAAAGGTAAAATAAAATTTTTAGAAAAAGAAAATAAATTTTTACACTAATTAATTATTTATTATTAACTAATTACTATTTAATACTAATTATTAATATTAAAAACACTTAAATATAATTTAATACTAATTAAATACTAAAAAGGTGAAAATAAAATTTCTAAAATTATAAAATAACTAAAAATAAGTTTTAAAATTAAAAATAAGTATTTTTGTCTTTTTGTGGTTTTTCTATTAATTAATTACTAATTAAATACTAATTACCTAATTAAACTATTTTAAATTATAAAAAATACTAAATGAACAGTAAAAATTACAAGAAAATTTCTAAAATTATTTTACAACATTTAAAAGCTAGGAAAAATATAAAAACTATGTTTTACTTAATAAAAACTAATTATGCTCTTTAATACTAATTATTAATTAATAATTAATAAAACTAAGATTAATTCTAATAAATACTAAATGATAAAATAAAAATCTGAGAAAATTACTATAAATACTTTAATATAATAGGAATTTAAGAAAAATATAAAATTGCTAAGTTCTTAATAAAAATATAAAAATGAAAATTAAAATTAAATTACATTAAATAGAAACTATCACTTAATATTAAATTGTTTTTTCTTGATTTTTCTTTTACAAAACTCTAAAAATACTTAAAACATAAAACTTTTGTGAAAACAAAATTTACAAAGCTTAAAAATAAGCCAACTATAAGCAATAAGCTATGGCAGTTGACCAAACAAGGAAACTAGCTTGAACCAGCTTGTGTGGGGCCCACTATGGCAAATTCAGGTCTAAATAAGTTAGATTAACTTGTTTAAGCAAGAAAAAGCTAGGGGTGACCACTGAATAAGTCAATAAGCCAACAAATAAGCAATTGGAGCTTGATGTTTGACTGAAAATGGGACAGGTTTGGTGGTTGAGTCCAAGTGGGGTCCACTGGGTTTGGGGTCAAACTATTGGTCAAAGTATCAAGCCAGGTAGGAGGGGGTTGAAATGACCCAAGGTGAAGGCCTGAGGACCACTGGAGTGATCAGAAAACCACCACCAATGTGGTGGTGTGGCTGATGTAACTGCTGCAGCAGGGGGGGTTGTAGCCCTGCAGCCCTCTTTGAGAGTTGTGGGGCCCACCAAAAAAATTCACAAAAATAAAAGAACAATGGAATCTTAAAGCTTAGGTGGGAGGTTACTAAACCTAAAAAGATCAAAGCCTGAATCTCTACACAAAATTCTCAATAAATCTTCTAAGATTTGAGAAAAAACTGGAACATGCAATTTGACTTTTTATAGAAACTTGATGTTTTGACTTTTATGGAATTCTAATGATTCTAATTGACTTAAAACATGATGTTGAGCTAAAATAAAGTTACTCTAATCTAAATCTACAAGTTTTGAGCTACTGTGAATGGTTTTGGGTACTAAATGTGTAACAGTTAACTCCTAGGTGGGGTTTAGGAGTGGTTTTGACTTTTTGCAAATTGAGGTGTGGATTTTAGAGCTTACATGACCTATCACAGCCTAATGTGACTTGTCAAAACTAAAAATCATAAATAAAACACAAAGCTCAGTGGTCTAAACTACTTATCCAAACACCCCTTAATTGACTGAAAATAGATTTTTAATGAAGCAATCCTACAATTTAAACCTAAAACCTAAGCAATAAACTTACATTAACATTAAACAAGCTTAATTGAATCAGAAAAAGTAAAGAACAACAACTAATACCACTTAAAACAGGTTATGCAAGAATTTAAGAAAGATCTTACAATTCCACAGGCTGAGAAAAATGATGAACCAGAAACCAACTCACATTCCTATTGCTCCCATGAGCTCTAACCCAAATGCCATCCATCCTTGCTCAGCTGCATCACTCAGTTTCACCATTTTTTTTTTATTTTATTTTTTTTCTTTGTATTTTTACTATTTTTTGATTGATGTAGGGAACTGATCACAACTACTAGGAGAACTTATAGAAACTTAAAAATTATTGAAGTAAGCTCATATGACTAGTAACAAACAACTTTAGATGACTTTAAGGTTTAACTGAGATCATAAGTAAAACTGCCAATAACTTGAATTCAAACTAGAACTTGAAATTAAGATTCAACAAAGTTTTGATTAAACTTAAATTACTGATTACAAGCTTTGAATTGAAAATTACAATTTAGAAAAGATAACATACTACCTACGGTTACACTAAAGCTACAACTACACTAATGCCTTCTCACTTCTGCTCCTCTTTCTCTTTATAGCATCCCAGGGTGTTGTGTGGGTCCCATTGGTCAAATCCCACTTGTTTCAAGATCATTTGGATAACTTCTGCTCCCTTTGCAATTTCGGCGGGAAACAAGCTTTTAAGCCAATTGGCTCTGTACAGACCCAGGGGGGGTGAGAGGTGATTGGTGTTGGGAAGAGTAATCTGGAAGGGATAAGGTGGATGGTGGATGAGGTGCAAGTGGAGGGGGAAAACCAGTGGTGGTTTGGCAGGGATGAGTGGTGGTATTGGTGGGAAGGGTGGGTTTGACTTCTGTTGACCCTGGTGTTTATAATAAACGGGGTGTTGGGTTGTTTTAGATGGGCTAGGAATTAGGTCGGGCCAAAAAGGGTGGGATTGGGTTGTTTGTTGGGTTTAATAAATGGGGTAATATTAATAATAGGGTACGTTTGGTTTAAATGAAATTTAAGCACAAGGACCTTTTATGTAATTATTCCAAAACTTAGGGACTGAAGTTGTAACTCTCCCAAAGTGCCAAGAAGGATCAATGTTGCCAAGTTAAAATATCCCAAGGACCATAAATTATATTTTCCACTTTTAAAATTCCCGGGGATCAATTATGCAAATTTCCAAATCACGAGGACCAAACGTGTAAACTTTTCAAAACTTTCACCCAGGGACCCATTTTGATGACTTTTGATTTCCCAAGGACCAAATTGACTTCCTTTCACAAATATTTCACCAGGGACTGGTTTTGTCAAGTTCTGAAAGTTCAGGGACCTTTTATGCCCATTTTGGATTTTGAGGGGTAAAAATTGCCAGTTTGTGTAATCTTTCATCCAGGGACTATTTGTGAACATGTTTGACTTCCCATGGACTAAATTTGACTTTTTATTAATTTTAAACCTTCAGGGACTAGTTTTGCCAATTTATGAAACTTGAGGGACTGAAACTGCCAATTATGCAAACTTTGTGCGTTTTTCATCTGTTTTTGATTGTTTTGCATTTGAAACACATAAAACACTATTTTGATTGTTTTGCGTTTTTCATCTGTTTTTGATTGCTTCCAGTTCTTCAATAAAAGCCCCGATGTACACATTTCTCCCTCCTGGATGATGACGATCTCTCGGAATCATCATAAATATGTGTACATAAACATATCATCTAGAAGCAACATACAAATCAATACCCCATGAGTGAAATGGCAATAACTATTCTCTCTACAATTCATCTCAGATCAGCCTCTCTTCCATTGGCTAATAGTAAGTGACCACGTGTGGAGACAACCCAATATGACAAACTTGAGTGTGAAGTAAAATTCCCCAGACTTGTGACTTACGCTTGTACTATCCTGATTAAGAACCTATATGAGCACAACAACGTTACTCCTTACAATATAGGTAGTGGCATATACCCAACCATCCATCCTTTATTGTATATCCATCTCTTGAACAATCCACAACCTTTTGTGACACTGAGCACTACAACGTAACTCCTTAAAGTGATAGCTATTGTGAGCATTAAGAACCAACTTATGCGTTTATAGATCTCACACATAGCTAGATGTCCAAGTCTTAATCACTATCCCATGAATGCTCAAACAAGGATCTTCAAACGTCTTCATCCAACCAACCCTTAGACCTTGAGATACTAAGTACACGCACCCGTGAAACGTCACTTCAAGCTCAAATAAGTAATAAAAAATTATCCCCGTAGTCACCTTTTGAGAATCGTTCAAAATTTAGCCATTGATCTTTGGTGAAACTTGATCAGGATCTTTTAAGCGATATGTGGTGTGTTTTTGGTGAAGCTTGACATTCAATCTCGTTGATTCGTAGTGATTTCAGATTTTCCCTCCAAAAATAGAATTGGAAAATTTTCTCGCCCATAATTTAGAAATCACTAAGAAATACAATGCTAAGGTTACCAGAAAAATTTGAGTATTAAAAATTTTTACGCAAAATTTCACTGAAAAAATTTGAATTTTGGCCTAAAAATTTGAATTTCGGGCCAAAATTTTCAACGTTATACCAAACTTTGAATTTCGCGTAAAAATAGAACGTTTAGTCTCCTCTCAAAAATAAATTTTACACAAATTTTCCCGCCAAAAAACTTTTTTTTTGGCTAACTCGATAAAGCTCCTAACTCGGTAACCTTTGTAACTCGGTAAAGTTCCTAACTCGGTAACCACTTCCCAAACTCGATAGCTTTATCTAACTCGATAACCATTCCCTAACTCGGTAACCTTCAAACTCGATAACTTCATCCTAACTCGGTAACCTCAGAAAAATTTGGCAGAGTTTCCCTTATGTAGTAGCCACAAAGAACCTTACTTGATGTACGATAAGGTAAAAGGCTAACTCGCCAAACTTAAGTCCAAACTCGGTAAGAATAAATCCTAACTCGGTAAGAACCTAACTGTTGAGCTATCGACCTTGATAGATCTTCTTGAGCACTCTAGAATCGTTAGTAATGTCACTGTAATCAATAACACACTAATAGACAATCTCTGCAACTTGTATTTATAAAGCGGAAATAAAACACAAGCTTGATACTAAGAACTCTTGATCCTCTATGGATCTTTTTAATTAAAATAAGAATTTTCTAAAAGTTATTCAATACATAAACCGTGTGTTCCTTTTATACTCCAGGAACCCTAAACCGTTTCACAAGAAACGTATATTCTAAAACTTCTAAAAGATATGCATTATCACTTCCTAAATAAACTCATTCATATCCAAACTACATTACATAAAACACGGAAATACTATATCCGCAGAAACTAATAAAGCTGAAACTAGTCTTCAGCAGATACACTGCTTCAGCAGAAACCAACTCTTCAACAGGATCCTTTCAGCAGAAACAGCAGCAGAATTCTTTCTACACAGAATTCCCAACAATCCTCCCCTAATCTTGAATTTGACCTGGTTAAGTTCAAGATTCTTGATAGATCTTTAAAACAACATACCAAGAGGATTGTAAAAGAGCACCAACAAAGAATTATCATCAGCAGAATCTCTATGATCAGCATATACTTGAAAGCTCCATTCTTTGCAGCAACAAATGACTTAATGTACATCAAACCAAATTAGTTTCATACTATTCTCATCACTTCCAGGTGTGTTAACTCCTGTGAGAGGTGAATCATTGAAAATAATGGATTTGATGTCTCTTTACCAATAGCCATCACTACTGGAGTAGCCAAGTGTTCAAAGGTACACTGATAACCACATGATTTTTAGCAAATCATCAGCTATAAACGGATTTGAGATGTCTTTACCTGTAGCCGTTTGCTCAGGACTAGCCAATTATCCTGATGAAAATCATCTTGGTTAACTGATTACCAAATATGGTTTTCCACTGCCTTTACCACAAGCCATATATATGTGGGCTAGCCAATTATTTGGAATCCATAAAGGAAAAATCCATGGTCAATTGACAACCATTTCAACTACTCAGCAACAAAGCATGGGTGAGTTGAAAACCCTATGGTTTTGAGCAAACCATTACAGCTATCAACAGATTTGACATGTCTTTACCAAAGCTGTACCCTATGGTTTTTGCTTTAGCTTTTAATTCATCTGCTGCCTTCTTCCTCATCTTTAACATTTTCACAATCTCAGATTCATAATCTTGTTCCCCTACTCTCTTTCCAATAAGTTCAGCAGTTACAGTAGGATTAGCAAGCACCTGTTTTCCAATCATCTGCCAGTCTCTGACTCATCAAACTCTAGAACTGCTGCATCCAATTCCCTTTGTCTTGCAATAGGTAAGGTAGAAACATATCTTTGAGTCTCTGAATCTAATTCTGCATCAAACTTAGCTTGTACTTCCTCAGCTAGATTTGCACTCTTCATATAATTTTCCCATTCTTGTAATAATTTACCTTGACTAGCTCTATCTTCAGCAGTTACAAGCTCATCCAAATCATCATGAGGAACATTAGCTGCAGCAACATCATCATTAGACACACGCACATCTGCCATAGGTTCATCATGTACATCTTGAACCTCTTTATCAGTAGAATCTTGTATATTTGCAGATGAATGATGAACAGGAGAATTCAAGTATTCTTTCCCAGCTACAAAATATGTTTCTCCTGATGTATTTCCTTTGTCAGCAGATTGATCAGCAGTAACCCTTCTTAATGATTGTTTCTCCTGAAGTATATCCACAGCTCCAGTCATCAGCACATCATTATCACCACCAGATACTTTTGAAGCTTCAGCAGCTTGTCTTGCCAAATACTGTCTTGTACTTCTTCTTTGAACTAGTATAATTGGTTTAGATTGAGGTGCTGCAGCAGCTTTAGGAGGAACAACATGAGACTGTCTAGCAACTTCAGCTAGAATCTCAAGAGAATCCAAATTTGCCTCCTTTGCCACTTCAGTAGAGTCCAATCCATCTTTGCTTTGCTTCTGCTGACTTAGCTGTGTCTCCAAATCTTTGACTTTGCTTTTCAGACTTTGAATTTCATTACCAAGAGTAGTCTTGGTCTCAGCAAGTTCTTTCTGGAGATCTTCAGTCATTTTCATGTACCTGCTCAGAGAATCATATACAAAAGTAAGAGTAATAGGGTCCTCTGCTCTACCAGCAGATTGCTCAGTGGTATGTGGAGCTTCATTGAACCCAGCAGGAGAAACAGACTCATGTACAACATTAGGAGCCTACATTAATTTGCTCTCCCAAAGAACTGGGTGAAGGTAGTCTAGTATGATCAGGTTCAAGAGTCTGTAAGTCATCTTCAAACTCATGAATTTGCTCAGTTGGAGCATCCTGAACTGGTGAGATGGTAGGGCTAGGTGACATTTGTACAGGGGTAGGTGGTGGTAAGTCAGTAGAATCAGGTAAAGGTTCAGCAGTTGTAACTGGCACTTCCTCCATTACCACTGAAGGAATACCATCAGCAGCAACACCAGAAGATGATGGATTACCATCATCAGCAGCATTAGAAGCAGGCACATTACCAGCATCATCACCCTCAACTACATTAGCATTGCCTTGTGGCAACATTGCTTCCAACATAGGGTAATGTTCCCCAGTATAATTAGTTTTCATTGAGGCAAACAACTTAGAACCTAGACTTTTAATGGGTATATGGGTCATATCTTCAGTGGTTATGTCTAAGATTATCTGTAAGAATCTAGGGTACATTAAAAACTTATGCTGTTCCTTATCTATATTTTCTTGCATATTTTCAAAAATAAACTTAGAAAAATTATAAGTTTCACCCTTAGAAAGACAAACAATACCACAACCCAATTGCAGAGAGAACTGGTTCCATCCACCACATTTGTTGCTCATACATTGAAGCAGCAGATGCACCAAATACCTCCACTTAGGACAAAATTGATTCTTGTGCCACTTGGATGTATCAGTACTTTGATATCCAGCTTCTCTTAACCCAGCAAGAATCTCTGCAGTGTTGGAATGATACACACCATTTTCATCATCCAACTGAAGCTTTGTCCTTATCAACCCTTCTGTCACCACATATTCTACACCATCTATTTCAGCTACAATCTCTGTAGCAGATCTCTTAGTAGCAGACGCCCAAAATTGTTTTACCAATGATTCACACACCAAATTAGGACAATAAGTCAAAGCATAATGAATCTTTGACCTTTGTAGAAATTCCACCATCAAATCGAATTCTTCATGTCCCTTCTTTGTTGTTAGAATAGCGTATTTGTTATGATCGCCCTTCAATTCAAGTTGAGCCATTTGACTGAATGTGTGTGAGAATGTTATGAATTACTCCAAAGAATAATGGGTTTATTTGAAGTGATAAGCGAATAATTTTGATTCGAAAATATATGCAGAGTGAGTTAAATTTGGAAGTTCCCCAATCGTGGTCAAAATTATCGGAACAACTTATTGACCAAGTCTGACAAAACTTCTAATTTGAAAATTAACCCTTCAGCAGCAATGAAAATCAAACCTGCTGAAGCATAGTCAATCCTCAGCAGAATCAACCAAAGGTAAAAATATCTTCGGTCAATATCTTGATTTTACTGTGCCACCCAACTTGCATTAAATATCGTAACTCCTAAAATTAGCTTATTTAATCACCTCAGATAACACATCTCATTCATCAAATTTCCCAAATTATCTTTCAAACCCTAATTTCTATTAACCCCAATTCACCATTCAAAACATGTCTTCACACCCAGAAACCTCAGATCCAAATTCCTCTTCTCCATCATCAGAAGAAGATATACCACCATATCCATGGGGGTTTGAAGGTTCTGACTTTGAAAGAGCATTGGAGAACCGATGGGATGCACAAGAAAGACAATGGAATGCTCACTTGAAGGGTGAACCAAGCAATGCACCCAATCCTGCTGAGAGAGAGCTTGTCTCTCCCTTCATCTATACCTCTGATGAAGACTCTTCAGAGGAAGAACATGAAGATCCATCCTTTCTTCCTCCTTCCACACCAGAGAGATCCCAACCAAGATCAAGTGCTAGGGATCCATCTCTTCCAACATCACAAAATTTGGTGTTGGATCTTCCTGCTCCAGGACCTGGTCTTCCACATCAAGAACATATTGGACAGAGCAAGAGTTCTGAGATCATACGTAAGGGAAAGGAGAAGCAGAAGTAGGTGATTGAGGAATGTAACCATGAGGCAAAGTTCTTGAGTATTCTCTTGACTTTAATTCATGAGCATCTTCCCAGTCTTCCTTCTCTTCTTTTTCCATTTTCATCTTCAACTTCTTCATTGTACTTGTCATAGCCTCAAGTATTTTGTAATAAGTGATAGAAGCTAGTAGTACTGAATTAGTCAATAGTTTAGGAATGGTCATTGTATTTCAGTTGCAACATTGAATGTAAGCTGTAACTTGTTTCTATGAATGAATGAAAAGATCTTAGTTGAATTTATCCATTGTGTAAGACCTTCAGCATGTTTTAATTGATCAGTAGAAACCATGTTCAGCATATTGACCACATTCCTTTGACTTTAGCTCTTGGTGACATTAATCATGGGACTTTCATTCTCAGAAATTCTGCAAAACAACCATCAAACAAGCAAATACACCAAACAACTTGTACAACTGTTAGAGGGTTAGTGTTAAAAACTTGTTAAAAAACTCAGAAATTATACAACATATACAAGTAGTACAAAGTTTACAGTCATCATCCTCCCCTGAGGCATATGCCTCCCCTGAGGCTTATGCCTCCCCTTAAACTTTGCAGTTAAGGGTTTTACATACCAATATGGACCACCAAATATTGAAATCTTGGTCCATCAAATGCCTTGGTTAATAAATCTGCCACATTTTCATCTGTGTGAATTTTGACCACTTTAACCAAATGTTTCTCATAAGCATCCCTTATAAAGTGATGTTGATTTCAATATGTTTGGTTCTATTATGAAAAACTGGATTTTTAACAATGTAAATGGTACTTTGATTGTCAATGAAAATGGTAGTATTCATGAAGTTGTACCCATAATCCAGTAATTGATTCTGAATCCATAGAACCTGTCCACAACAATTGGCAGCAGCAACATACTCTGCTTCAGTAGTAGAGGTAGCAACAATGGTCTGTTTCTTGCATTGCCAAGAAATCAGTCTTCTTCCAAGAAATTGGCAACCTCTAGTTGTGGATCTTCTATCCAAATTGGCACCAGCATAGTCACTATCACTATAAGCTGCTAGCTGAAATGGAGACTCTTTGGGATACCAAAGACCTAAGTGTGGTTGGCCTTTAAGATACTTAAAAATCTTCTTGACAGCATTCATATGAGAGGTAAGTGGAGTGACTTGGTGTCTTGAACATGCACTCACAGCAAATGTAATATCAGGTCTTGAGGCAGTCAAGTACATCAAAGAACCAATCATAGACCTGTATAAATGAACATTCACAGGAAGATCAGGAGTAAGATTGTTCTTTGGTTTGGGAGCCTCATATGGAGTTGTGGCAGTCCTGACATTTTCCATAGCAAACTTGGACAACATATCTTTTACATATTTCTCCTGATGTATAAATATACCATCAGGTTTCTGCTGAACTTGCAAACCCAGAAAGAAAGTGAGTTCTCCCATGGCACTCATCTGAAATTCTCCCTTCATCAAATCCTCAAACTCTCTACACCAGGCTTCTTTGGTAGAACCAAAGATAATATCATCCACATACACCTGCACAAGAATAATATCCCTTGAATCTTTCTTGAGAAATAAAGTCTTGTCAATGGCACCTCTTCTGTAGCCATTCTTCAGCAGAAATGTGGAGAGTCTAGCATACCAAGCTCTGGGAGCTTGATGCAGTCCATTGAGAGCTTTGACAACTTTGTACACATACTCAGGATGATCAGGGTCTTCAAATCCCTTGGGTTGAGTCACATAAACCTCCTCTTCAATCTCTCCATACAAGAAAGCACCTTTTACATCCATCTGATAAACCATAAAGCCCATATAAGAGGCATAGGCCAAAAATATCCTTATAGCTTCAACTCTGGCCACTGGTGCAAAGACCTCATCATAGTCAATGCCTTCCTCTTGTCTAAAACCTTGAGCCACTAGTCTTGCTTTGTTCTTCACCACAATACCCCTGGCATCTCTTTTATTCTTCAGAATCCATTTTGTCCCAATGGCATATTTCCCATAAGGAAGAGGAACTAAAATCCAAACCTGCTGATTCTTAAATTGCAGCATCTCCTCTTGCATTGCCTCAAGCCAACTTGAATCAGCCAGTGCTTGAGGAACACTAGTTGGTTCAATCTGAGAAAGAAAGCATGCAAACAAACAATGTTTGAAATCTGTGTGATTGTTCCTCTTTTGATTGTAGACATAAGAGATAAAAGCAACTTCGCCATATTTTGTATTCTTGACAGTGCTTCTAGTTCGAACAGGGTCTTTAGGATCACCAATAATCTTGGATAGGGGATGAGCATTGTGAATCCTTTTGGTAGTTGTAGGTGGAACATCAATGTTGGCATCAATGTTGGTGAGTGTAGGCTCAAACTCAGTATCATATGAAGCTGAGTTAAACAAACCAGGCTTTGGTTGATAATTTCCAAGATCAGAAGGACTAGGAAATCTGGTAAAGGGCTTATCAAAATCTGCAGAGACTTCAGTAGAAATGGGAGAGTGAACATCAGCAGAATCAGCATCTTTGACTTTATCAGTGGGAAGAGGTGTGCCTTCAGCAGTATCCTTGTTTCCACTGACTGCTTGTGCTGACTGATGTAGGATAGCCTCAGTCTCTTGTGTAACCTTATCATTGAGTTTCTGAGCTTCCTTAGTAGCAGCATGTTCCTGCTTATGCAATCTTGCAAGATCTTCTGCATAATGTGACTCATCATCTTGTTCAGCAGCAGAGTGATTACCTACAAAATGGTTAGGTGGAAAAGATGGTACAACAAAAGTATTCTCTTCTGGCTCAGACTCACATTCTGAGTCATCATCCATGGAACCTGCAGGATTAGAACTAGAATCTGTGGTACCTGCATTAGGATTAGAAGCATGCCTAGTATACCCCAAATAGTCAGTCAAATAGTCTAGGTCAAAATACCAAGAATGGCCTTGACCCTGAATATTAGGCTGATCTTCAAGAAATCTCAGATTAAGGGTCTCTTCAATCTTTTTAGCATTCAGATTATAAACCCTATAGGCCTTGCTATGAGCTGAATACCCAACTATATATCCCTCATCAGCTTTCCCATCAAATTTACCCAGTATATCAGCAGTATTCAGAATAGTCACCTTACATCCAAAAGGCTTAAGGTAATGTATGTGTGGAACTTTCCCAGTGAGAAGTTCATAAGGTGTCTTGACATGAAGTCTAGTGATGGATACCCTGTTCAAGACATGACATGCAGTACTGACTGCTTCAATCCAAAACATGGTGGGTAGTTTGGAGTCTGCAAGCATTGATCTTGCTGCCGCAATGAGGGTTCTATTTTTCCTTTCAGCAACCTCATTTTGTTGTGGAGTTCTTGGAGTACTATAGTCCCTTCTTATCCCTTTAGACTTACAGAATTCTATGAAGACAACATTTTTGAATTCTGTACCATTGTCACACCTAATTCCTTTCACCTTTTTATTCAGCTGGTTCTCAACTAAGATAATGAATTCTTTCAGAATTGGAGTTGTTTCATCCTTAGTTTTGAGAAAGAACACCCAGCAAAACCTGCTATAATCATCTGTAATAACTAGGCAGAAGTACTTGTGATCAATACTTCTAATGGGGGTTGGACCAAAGAGATCCATGTGCAGCAACTGAAGAGGTTCTGAAATGGAGCTCACTGCTTGGACTTGTTTGTAAGAGGCTCTGTGTTGTTTCCCTTTGTTGCAAGCAATACAATTGTGTTCATTGGTGAAGAGTTTAGAAGGAAGGCCCTTAACAAGACCAAGTTTGGATAACTTGTTAATGGTCTTGAAATTTACATGAGCCATTCTTCTATGCCATTTATTAGATTCATCCAGGGAAGCTTTGGCTACCAAACATGATAGATCACCTTCAGGCTGAACATCATTCAGATTGAATGTGTATAAGTTGAAGGTTCTAGGAACTCTCAGCAATACAGTTGTGCCTTCTGGGAGTTTGAAGTCCTTGGAAAGTACAAGACACTCATCTTCAGAGAAGAAAACCTTATGCTTAGTGTCACAAATTTGTGATACTGAGATAAGATTAAAATGCTCCAGTTCCTTCACATAGTAGACATTTTCAAAGTCTAACAAGGGTGTCTTTATGGTTCCTTTCCCTGTTATTTTGCCATCTCCACCACCAAAGGTTACAGTGCCTCCTCCTTCAATGGGTTCAAAGTCATGCATCTTATCCTTGTTCCCTGACATACTTCTTGAACAACCACTATCAACAATACCAACTTCAGTACTTTTCAAAGGATGTTCCTACAACAACAACAAAAATATACAAAATTAGTACACATTGGAGACTCAAGTCATTGCTGACTTGAGCCTGCCTTGTGGATCATTAGTAACTGGCCATGTAGATGTTTTAGATCCACCATTGTTCTTGGGCCTGTAATGCATATTAGGTCCCTTCTTAGTCCAAGAACAACCTGCTGAGGGCTTCACAGCAGTATTCCATCTCCCACCACCATTACACATTGAGTCAAAGTGATTAGGCCAATAACCATTATAAAAGAAAGAACTAGTGGGTCGAACATATGGTCTAGTACTGGTTCTTCTCCATGAAAAATGAGATTCAGCAGAATTAGGTTTCTGCTGATGTGGAACAAAAGATGGTATTTCACTAACATTCTTTCACATTTGCCTAGTTTTTCTTTGACTAATACATGCACCCATTCTTTGCTCATGATATGTACAATCCTTAATCAAGTGATATTTACTTCCACACACAAAACACTTCTTCTTTTTAGAAGATTTATGCAAACCAAAAGAATTTCCATAACATGAAAAAGTATTCAAATCACCATGAAAAACATAATTATTTTTAACAAAGCCAAAAGTATTATTATGCAAAGAATTGAAAAACAAGTCTTCAGTAGAAACTATCTTGTTATCAGCAGCAACTCTAGAAGGCTTGTGGGGAGTCTTGGGTGATGTCTTTGGTGTGGTCTTGGGCATGGTCTTGGGCAGGTCCGACTTCTCACTTGAATCACAGCTAGCAAATGAGGTAGACCCTTCATCAGAAGACTTGTCACTGTTACAACAAGAGACAGAGTCATTAGATTTCACAATAGGGTCTTGCAAGTCAGTTGACTTTTTGCCATAGAGATGGTGTGATCCATCAAAGTCACTAGGTATGGATAGGTCAATAGGCATATGTTCCCCTCTTATAGGTCCAGGGACAACATGTAAGTTACCTTCTTTGACAAAGTTAGCTAATCCTGCAGGTGTGGATTTACCTAGGTCATTTTTAGCCTCTAAACCAACATATTTTTGAAATCCCAAACCTATTTTAGAGTTCACAGCCTGACTACCATAAAGTTCCCTAGCTAGATTATCACCTGATATTAACCATTGTTTATTTCTAGCTATCTCTTTGTCTAACTTAGCTTGTAACTCTTGTTTTTCTTTTTCTAAATCAGATTTCTCTTTTTCAGTACGTTTTAAGTCTATCTTAGCAACCTCTAAATCACTTTCTAGAACTCTTATTTTTTCATCATATTTAACTTGATTCTTTTGAAACCTTACTTTTTGTTTTTCTACAGTTTTTAAAGCCATTTTATAAGACTCTACCTCTATATAACACTCATTGTACTTTGGTTTCAATTCATCAAACTCTTGTTTAAGCTCATTGTATCTTACACTACATCCAAACACACAGTTGGTTACCTGAGAGATTCCCATCAAGGAGACTTGCTCCTTCTTGTCTTCTGAAGGTGTGAATGCCAGCAGATTCAATTGTGAAGAAGTAGCAGCTTCCTCTCCAGCAGGTTCATGATCAGCCCAATCAATTTGGTGATCCAGAGTCACCATAGCCTTTGAAGGTACAGTCTTGTTATACCCTGCTTCCAATGGATAAGAACCATATCTAACTTCATCTCCAGCCTTTCTATCTTTGCATTCTCTTGAAAAATGTCCCACTTGACCACAAGTGTAGCATTTAACCTTCCTTCTATCAAACCTTGCTGCTTCTTTGCCATTAAAACCAAACTTTCTTCCAGACTTGGCTTCAAACCTTCTGATGTTCATTGAGATCATTGCAAGCTCCCATTTCAAGTGCATCTCCTCCATTTCCAATGGATCTACCTGTTCAAAGTCCTCATAAGCAATAAACTGCCGAGGTTCATATTCAGCCACAAATGAATGAATAAGATCCTCCAACACACTACTTGATTTTGATTTTGGAGCAGTTTGATTATAAGTTTGAGAAGATGCTCCTGATGAATATGAACTTGAGGCTTGATGCATAGGTTTAGTAGAGGCACCAACAAATGCAGAATGAGTGGATGGACGAATGGGACTTCTAACATCAGGCTCAAGTGATTTAAGCCTATTGTAGAGGTCATCAAAAGACATCATGTCCAACCCACCTTTGGTCTTGAGAGCAATACAAACTTGTAACCAAGATGGCGGTAGAGATCTCAGAAATTTAGAATTGCAGTCTTCATTGTCGGGTCTAGCCTTCAACTGATTAAGTTGACTCAATATTCGATGAAACCTGTCATAACCCTTATGAATACCCTCTTCTTCAGATATCTGAAATTCTTGGAACTTTTGCTTCAGCAGAGACTTCTGCAGCCTTCTTGATTCCTCATTCCCACCAAATCTTGCTTTTATAGCCATCCAAAGATCCTTGGCATCCTCCATAAAATGGAAGTCACCCATATGGTCATCTGGTATAGCTTGAAGCAAAATAGTTCTGACTTTACTCTCCCTCTGCACAGCCAGAATCTCTTCAGCAGTTTTGGGTCCTACAATAGTAACAACTCCATCAGCATCTGTAACATGCTTCTTCAGACTATTCCCTTTCTTAACAACCTCCCACAGATTCCAATCAATGTTTGTGATCCAGTTCTGCATCTTCATGGACCACAGATGATAATCTTCTGCATTTTTCAAATAGGGAAACTTAGCATTACTGTTGGAGAGATTGAGTTGTTGAAGAGAAGTGGTGTTAATGTTTTGGGTTGTATCTACATCATCATCTGATCCAGGCATGTTTGTTGATTTGTTTGGATTGTAAAGGTGTAAGATTTGTGATTCTTAGTATGGCAGAGACTCTCTCGAGGCTCTGATACCACTTGTTGAGCTATCGACCTTGATAGATCTTCTTGAGCATTCTAGAATCGTTAGTAATGTCACTGTAATCAATAACACACTAATAGACAATCTCTGCAACTTGTATTTATAAAGCGGAAATAAAACACAAGCTTGATACTAAGAACTCTTGATCCTCTATGGATCTTTTTAATTAAAATAAGAATTTTCTAAAAGTTATTCAATACATAAACCGTGTGTTCCTTTTATACTCCAGGAACCCTAAACCGTTTCACAAGAAACGTATATTCTAAAACTTCTAAAAGATATGCATTATCACTTCCTAAATAAACTCATTCATATCCAAACTACATTACATAAAACACGGAAATACTATATCCGCAGAAACTAATAAAGCTGAAACTAGTCTTCAGCAGATACACTGCTTCAGCAGAAACCAACTCTTCAGCAGGATCCTTTCAGCAGAAACAGCAGCAGAATTCTTTCTACACAGAATTCCCAACACTAACTCGGTAATATCCTAACTCGGCAATATTGTTTTCAAACTCGATAGGATATGTTCAAACTCGGTAAGAATATTCCAAACTCGGTAAAAAAAATTTCAAACTCGAAAAAGTTTTTCAAACTCGGTAAGAAAAATTTTCAAACTCGAAAAAATCAGATCCAAACTCGATAATCTTCTGCCAAACTCGATAATCATCAAATCCTAACTCGATAAAATGGCGATGAACAGTACCAGATCCGCTTTTTTCACCCAAAAACACGATTTTTCACCACAAAACACCACGATTCTCCCCCGGTTAGCTCTGATACCAATTGTAGAACCCAAGAATCACCTTCTGGAGGACGAGGTTGATCAAAATATGCCATTATTCTAGAGAGAGAAAGTAGAAAGAAGGTGAGGTGAAACAAAGATGTTTTTATTATGATAAATTATGTTGCACACCCACACCCCTCAAGTGAAGCCTTGAGGGGTATTTATATGCCTTACATGAGACAACTTTTATAATATTACATTAATAGTCCCTGCACTTTATGCATTCTAGTTGTCTACTCCAATTCATGTAAATATCGCTCAGCTTCATTTCTAACAAATTAAAACACAGTTTTTAACATTTACAAGTTCTTAATCTCAAAGTACAACTAACTAAAATAGAAATACTAACATTAAATACAATAAATAAATCATTATTTACATTAAATACAATTAATTAACTGGTCAATAAATACAATTAATACGGTCATTAAAACACCCTTTACATAAGAAATACAAATTATCAAGCATAGTGTACAATCAACTTAAACAAATTCCTTCATTAAATGTTACTAATACAACTAATAAAGCATATTATACAAATATTCAAGTTTGAATGGGCAACGGGCCAAATGGGCTGGACCCGAGCGGGCACGGGCCAAATGGGCTCGAGCCCGTGAGCCCGAACAGGCATGAGCAAAATGAAATTCTTGATATTCGTAAATTTATTGTAAAAAAAAAACATAATAAATTAAAATACATGATTCACCGAAAAATTTAATTTCAGAATATCCGCCGCCGTAACGCGCGAGTATACCCTGCTAGTAAAATATAATCTTGAAGACTTGAACTAAAAGGTGTGAAGGGAGAATTAATCCATTGTCATTGTTTACATGTTGTGTTGTTAAATGGTTACTCAACCCAATTACTCGGACCAGACCATCTAAGATATAATGACCATTAAACTTTTTACATGTTTTTTTAAAAGAATTCATTGGCATGCCTAATTTGTATACATAATAGTAATATATAATCTATATGGCATCATGTTGGTGCCATTAAAAGAACCCGCATTTTCACAAATCAATAAAAAAACTAACACTTCAATTTAGACACAAAAATAGTCACATTTTTAAGTCTCTAAATCGTTTCTTGTTTGCCAACCCGACCCATATCACTCATTTTGCCCTCTCTAATATAACTGATTAACCTGCAGGGCTGCAGGTGTTAGGCTGATGAATCTTCGGTTCTGCTACTCTATGCGTTGGTTCATTGGAAGTCACACTTTCTGGATTATGTTCTGGTGCGAACTGATATACGTACGTTGGTTATTGGTATGTAGCAACATAGTATATTTACCTGTTCATATATATTATTTTTTCTTTTGAATCATTCCACTTTTACTTTTGAATGGTCATGCCATTCTAAACACAATTAAATGTTTATAATCAATCACTATAAACATTACCTTATTAGTGTTTATCAGATTTTAAAGAGAGGTTGAATGCAAAAGGTGATGACTGGGTTTGGCCCGTTATTTGCTAGGTTTAAGTTAATTACTCCCTCTGTTCCAAAATTATTGTCCCCTATTGATTTTTTCGGTCTTTACTTTTCAACTTTGACCTTAAGTATTTTTGTTTATATTACATAATACTTGATACAAAATATATGTACGGATTGAGTTTTAAATGTATTTTCATTTGGTATAATTTTTATCAAAAATTGTATAACACAAACAAAAATATTTATAGTCAAAGTTGAGAAAGAAAAACCGAAAAAAGTCAATAGGGGACAATAATTTTGAGACGGAGGTAGTAGTTTTTTATTTAATGTCATGTAATTTCTGTAATTCATTGAATCTGAATAATATATTTTCAGTATTCCTTTGATTTCTACAAAAAGATGCACTATAGTTGCATTAATGTTAGTTGTCATGAACATGATTCAAAACATAGAATGCAACCAGTGGCGAAGCTAGAAAATTTTCAGTGGAGGGTCGAGATCTAATTTTTTTTTCCTAACTCTATTTTTCGGGTAATACCGAAATTTTGGGGGCCCACCCTGCCCCTTCCTGTCTCCGCCTTTGGTTAAACGAGCCGAACTCGATCTACACCCCTAGATGCAGAGACAGAGCCAGGGAGTTTCCACGAGTGCCCGGGACCCCTATGGATTTTTTTTTTTTTTTTTTTTTTTTTTTTTTTTTTTTTTTTAGTGTTAATTTTTGAAACTTTATCAAAAAATCAATTTTTCTTAAATGCATTCGGTTCATCGAAATGTGTTTATATATTACTGTTTTAAAAAATTTGTGTACCCGATAATATTTGGTCCTGGTTTTATCCTTGCCCAGATGTATGTGAATGTGAAAGCATGAGAGACAATAATTAACTGAATCTCGACTTGCCCAGATGTATGTGAATGTGAAAGTATGAGAGACAATAATTAACTGAATCTCGACTATATGAAATGGACCAGTGCATGTATGCTTATCAATTTTTAAGTCTAGTCCTGACGGCTACTTATGATACTTGGATGCAATGTACATGGCAGTATGATACTAACGTACAGTTTAATAAATTAAAAAAAGATACTCCGTATATTTTAGAATTGTATGATTTATTTAAGACACATTCATCTTCTAGGGGATGTGCACCAAGACATCATTTTTAATTCTTTAGGGTGTACTTACTGAAAAAGGTGTGTGCCTTTTACTCTTAATTTAGATACAACGAGCGGGGTACCCGCGCGTTGCTGCGAATATGTTGTGGTTAATATAAATTTGAAATAAAACGTTTGAAAAAAATTATTGCTGAAATGTTGTGGTTAATCTAAACTCGAAATAAAACGATTCAAAAAAATTATTTTTGCTATTAACGACTAAATTTGCAAAAGATCGATAAATGTAAGTACTATTTTTTTTAAAGTTAGTCTTTTGATACTAACTTTGAAATTAAAAATTAACCTGAGGTGGTCTAAAAATAAAATTAAAAAAAAAAAAAAAAAAAAAAACGGATGAACAGTACATGTTAAAAAAACAAGAACCCGAATGAACAGTACTGCTACAGTACCAGACTCACAAAACTACTGTTTCATCCACTGTAGCTGCTACAGTTCTGCTACAGTACATTCCCCTTTTAGTATATATAATAAAATAATATTCTCTTTTAGAGTTGTTGACAAAGATTAAAGTATAAAATTGGATTAGTGATTCATCAGACACCCACCTTAGAAGTCAGGTTGATGGTTGGCTAGCTGTTCCCGTAAGGTTGGATTGTTTGGTTCTGATCATTGTCACATCATCACTCATTAGCAGCGCATTAGCATGAATCACCTTTCAACCACACCTCATAGAGGGAAGGCACGGTCTACTCGTTTGAGCCCCACGGGGTGTCACATCATCTTTACAAACCTCCTTTTACAACCCCTTTCACTCACAACTAACTACAACTTATCATTTAGGTTCTACCATTTACAACTTTATTTTTTTATCCATTTAATTAAATAAACTAAATTCATTTCATTAAATATAAAAATACAATACAACACAATAAAAACATACCAAACGTAAAATAACGATACGGTTAAAAAAGATAATACAAAAAAAACACGATACGAAAAGCAAATCGTATAACACCGTTAAAATCGATACAGAAAAACAATTAAACACGATACATAATTACAAATTAAAACGATACGAAAAAAACAAATAAACACGACACGGAAAAACAAATAAACACGATACGGAAAACAAAACATTTAATTCGTCCCATTTGGGGTGGTTTCTCAAAATGAACCACACGTGAACATATTGGAAGTTTCTCCCACCAAAGCATTCATCAAAAATGTTCTTTGCATTCAGGAGACGATCATCGTCATTTTCTTGGCTTGTACGCAGCAAATGCTTGTAAATATTATTGAATTTTTAGTATTCACTGCTAAGTCTTGCCCATTTACTCGTGACCATATTTATAGTACGATAGTCACCTTCAGACTGATTGTTGAACCTTTCTACAACTTGGTTCCAAAAAGAGCGTTCATTGTAGTTGGTTACATCTTGTGAAACTGAAACCCAAACTTCATCTAGCAAATCTTCTATTGACCAACGATTAGTCACTCTAAAATGATTTAGAAACTGAAGTGTGTGAAGAATGGTATATTATGGTATGTTATTTATAGGGGTTTATAGAAATTTGAAATATGAAATTCAAAATTCAAAAAACAAGCGGGATAAATTCAAATTTCAAAATTCAAACTTAAAGCCGGATAAATTCAAAATCAAATTCAAATTCAAAACCGAGCAGGATTTTTTCAAATTTCAAAATTCAAATTGCAAAAAGGGACTTATAAATACCCATTCCTAGATGCACACAAATAACTCACACACAACTCATACACAATTCACATACAACTCATTCACACAACAATGTCAAAAGACACTTCACCGGATAATGAATCTGCTTATAACACCCCACTGAAATATCTATTTTCGATATTCCTAAATGAAAACGAACCACAAAACACTCTACCTGCAGATCTGTTTCATGTATTCTCATATGAGAATCAACCACTAAATACTCCACCGGAAGTTCTCTTTCCACCACTGGCAAATAATCAACCGATAAACAATCAACGGGCAAACAATCCACTGGTTGACCTCCAAAACAATCCGTTTGGGTTTTCAGAGGAATATCTCCGACAACTGGAGTGTGATATGGAAGTATTCATAGAGTTTGAACAAGAACAAGCACGTGAGGAAGCTGCTCGAAGGGAGCGTGAAAGAAGAGAAGCAGAATACTGCTGGGAAATAGGGCTTGGCCCTCAGCTATAAGAGACTTCCAGTGAGGAGGAGGGCTAGGTCTCAGATGATTCGTTTTATTAATTCGTAATTTATTGTAATTACCGTATCGTAGTTTAATGTTGTAACCGTAGTTTCTAATGATCGTACGTTGTTTAATGTAATTTCAATTGCATGTTTAATGTATTTTCATTTAAATGTTTAACGTATTTTCATTTCTTACTTTAAAAAATGTTACAAATCATTATAAAACATTTCAAGTTTTATAAAAACTTACATTTTTATACAAGTGTATACATTCACAAATTAAACAATCACAACTTAAAATTAAAAATAAATAAATAAAATAAAAAGTAAATAAATAAAAAAAGGCTGACAAAGGTACAAGCTCCACCCTTGTTGTGTAGATGAGGAGCTTGATTTTGACGAGCGACGAGGAAGCATGGTGGTGTGGTGGCGAGCTACAAGAAACCAGCCACGCTGGCTTGGCGAGGCACAGGTTGCCCATATCTTCCCCTCTTAAGATCATCTTTAATGTAAGCATCAAAACATCAAATTTTATGTTTTGATACAAAAATCATCTTCAACCAACCCATCATATTCGATGCATGTGGTACACATCTTCTAATGAGTTTTTCCACCAAATTTGGGGTTGCACCGAATATTTGCACCAAAAACTTAGTGTTACACTTGGTCTTTTTATATATGATTTTTATTTACGCCTTTCTATAAATGAACTAAATCATACAACTGCTAATAAAGCAACGTAAAAGTTTGAAATTTAAATTTTGCTAGATATATTTTTTAGAAGCTCTTGTTGAAAGCTTTAATATAAGGTTGTGTTTGTTTTTTTAAAAGCTCTTGGTAATAAGTCTGGACCAAAACATGCTTTATTTTTTCTCTGTCATTTTGTGTCACTTAACGATATAATATGTGCAAGATATTTTTTTACGCTTAACGATTTACCTTGTGCAAGATATCAACAGATTTATTTATTTATTTAATTTTAATTAGAAAATGAGTGGCTAAAATTAATCTATTCTATATGTGATTTTTTTATGATCTTCGTTAAACTCACGTCATTAGTGAAGCTCAATTGTGACTCATCTTTTGAAATAAACCATGTTGCTTTGGTTGTTATCGTCCGTAACTCTACGAGATCTATTCTCTTATGTTATGGTGAGATATGGACGGCTTTTGATCCGCTCATAGGTGAAATTTCAGCCATACACAATGCTTGTCATTTAGCTACCTTACACGGTTGGCCAAAATGCAATAATTAAGTCTGACTCGATGTTCAAAAAAAAAAAAAAAGCCTGACTCCAAGTTGGCTATATCATATACTACTTCTTTAGAGACTGACCCTCCTTTGTTTGCTTGTAGCTGATCTATATTACGACATTAAGTTGTGAACGTTTCAGTAGCAAAAGGATACCGTTTATATAGAATTTAAATTATAATATCACGAAGAGAATTGTTGGGAATAGACTTTATTATTTCAAGTATCGGTTATTGAATTTTGTAATAAGTTGCAGTATTAAGTTAGTACATTAGTGGATTAATATGTTTTATAAAGTTTTATGCTAAGTTTATAGGTTTGGTAAAAGTCTAAGGGTCTAGTTTGTAATATTTGCATAATTTGGTGAAGCCCTAGACTACACATATAAATAGCCTTGCAACCCCTCATTAGAGGGTGTTGGTTCTCTTAATATTATCATTTGTCTTTCATTTCATTCATAAGGGTTCCTTCCACTCTCTCTCTCTACTTACTTTCTCTCTCTAGAAATCTTAGTGGTTATGTTGTAAAATAGTGACCTAACAAGTGGTATCATTCGCCAAGGGATAATATAGGTTGATTTATGTTTGATTTGGTAGAAAAACTAGGTTTAAAAGGGAATTACTTAGTTCTCGGTTACTGTTCATCGTGATTCTTGCGAGTTAGGTTTTTTTATTTTAGCGAGTTAGACTGTTTTCTGTCGAGTTAGGATATTTGGTTTTATCGAGTTTGGATTTTAACTTAGCGAGTTTGAAATATTCTAGCGAGTTAGAACTTTCAACTTTTGCGAGTTTGAACTTGTACTTCGAGTTAAGATCAATTTCAGCGAGTTAAGTATAATTTGGAGAGTTAGCCTTCACTTTATCGTATATCGAGTAAGGTTCTTTGTGGCTACTACCTAGGGGAAACTCTGCTCAAGTTGAGTCTATTTACCGAGTTAAGTTGAGAAGTGGACTTACCGAGTTAGACAAGCATCAAGACATACCGAGTTACACTTTCTATAAGACATACCGAGTTAGAGTTTCTGCATAACATACCAAGTTAGACTAATTCCAGAAAACTTACCGAGTTACAGTTAAGTCTAAAAACTTAAACATACCGAGTTAGAAAACCAAATTTTTCAAGTTATCAAATCAACTTAAAATTCCAACCTTTATTTATCTTTAACGATCAAAGTTTACCATAATCACGAAAGATGTCTCAACCACCTAATTACATCTTTTCTCATCCTCTGCAACATCAGTATCCGCAATATCAGCTACAACAATATCATCAGCAACAATCGTATCAACAACCGCAACAATCGTATCAACAATCGTTTCGTCCTCAACAACAACATCTCATGATGCAACAACATCAACTCATTCCTCAACAACAACCATATTAATGTCACAACAACAGTCTAAACAACCTCACTGGTTTGATCGGATGTGTGAAGTTATTACAACTCAACAATCCAGACATGAGGCAGGTTCACTTGAAACACCCCCAATGCTCACACTTGGGAATTATGTTCAATGGTCAAGTCGATTCTTACGATTTCTTGAACTTAAGAAACCCCATGGAAAATTATTAAAACAAGTGATACTTGAAGGACCATTTCAGTGGCCAACAAAACTAGACAGTGGTGATCCAACTGCTGATCCTCCACGTGCTCCTGTAGAGAAACCTGTTCCAGAATCTCAACTCACAGAAGAACAGAAACTACATCGTGAAGCTGATGAGTATGCCATGGCTTATATACTTCAAGGAATACCAAATCCTATCTATCGAAGTGTTGATGCTCAGAAAACTGCTAAAGCTATGTGGGAACATGTTCATCTCCTAATGGAAGATACTCAGTTGAACAAAGATGATATGGAATCAAAACTCTACATGGGATACACAAACATCACAATTGAACCAGGGGAGTCACTTGAATCATATTATCACCGTTTCACTAATGTGGTTAATGATTTGGAACGTCACAAAATTACTATACCAAGGATCGCAGTGAATTCCAAATTCGTCGGTAGTCTTGGTCCTGATTAAAAGTATGTGACATTCATTTGACAAATGAAAAATCTTCATGATGCACCATATGGCTTGTTGTATGATTTTTTGAAACACCATGAACCTGAAGTGGAAAAAGATCGAGCTCTTCGAGGAGGTTACTCACCACCACCAACACCAAATTCTTTGGCACTTGTAGCTCAATCTCACTATGCTCCACCTCCAATGACAAATCATGCTTATGCTCAAGAACAGAGATACTTCAGTTATCCACAACCTTCTACCTCAAATCCAATGGTTTCTTATGATTCATCTCCACATCATTCTTCCACTCAACTTGTTCCATACACTAACATTGATGCAGTGTACTACTCGAATTCCAATGAAGATGACGATGAGGATTTTAACACGTTGAGTCAGGGACTTGCTCTCATTGCTCGTGCTTTTAGCAAATTCTCCAACAAGACGAATAACCGTTAACGTTCTTCTTCTAACACAAGGAATCAAGCTGTTGTGCAAGATGGCAGCGTTGAAATACAGAAACGTAACTTTGGTCGATCAGGTTCAGGAGGGTCTTCAAGAAATTATGGGAATGGTCAGAGGTTTAATAACAATGGAGGGTTCAGAAACAATTCAGGTGCTTCTCAGCAAAGGTCTGAAACAGTTGAAACTAGGAACTCAAACTCTGGAAATGCAGTGTGGTGTTACAACTGTAATGAGAAAGGTCATATTACAACTGCATGTCCAAAACCGAGAACTCGGGGCAGTATGTTTCACAAGCAGACATTACTTATGGCTCTTCAAGATGAAAATGAAGGACATTTCACTGAGCAGGAGAACAGCTTCATGGCAAATGCGTACAACGATGATGACATGGAAGATTTGGAAGCTAATGCAGCTGTGATGCTTATGGCCAACATGCAGGAACTTCGTATGAATGATTCAAGCCCAGTGTATGACACTGATGGTTTGTCTCAGGTACATGATCTTAATGCTTGCTTCATACATGACATCGTATCACCCTCTGCTTCTGAATCAGATAAGGCGCAAGTTGTTCCACCTGACTCATCTTTATCTTCTCAAGCAGATGAACAAATAAGCACAGTTGTCATATTTGATGATGACACAGTTGTCTCATTTGATGATCCTATTGAGAATGATAAATATGATCATGAAGAACAACATGAACCATTGTTTGATCCAGACCTCGACCTTATAATGTTATCCAAACAACTGAACGCTCAACAGTTGCAAATAATAAAATGTAATGAGAAAAATAAAGCTTTAAAAGAAACAAATGCGTCACTCACAAGAGATATTGAGTGTTATAAAATTCAACTTTCTAATATGGAATACAAGGTTAAACATGAAAAAAGTTTTGAAAAAGCTTTTCAAGAATATTATAATAAAGAACAAGATCTTCAACATAAAATGCAAGATTTAATTGAGTCAAATGGAAAGATCGTCTCAAAACTAGAAAATGATAAGTGCGAACTTTAAAAACAAGTTGAACAACTTCAAAAGGAGCTTTCAAAAACACAAACAGAGTTGTCAATTTGCAAAAAGGATTTTTGTGAACTTAAAATACGAAAAAGGAAGTATATAGATAACTTACTCGGTGAGAATGTTGATCTTGAAAAACAACTCAAAGAATTTCGTAATGTTGTTTACAAAACCGGGGGCTCTGTCACAACAATTCAGAAATTTACTTTAAAACCGAGACTCGATAAAGGTTTTGCACTTGGTGATTACAAATCAATGTTTCTTCACAAAGCATTCAAAGAAAATCCTAAAATTTATAGTATGGAATGTATGCGTGATGATACGATTGTGCGTACTGTTGTTTTTGATACTGAGGAAGAGGAAGAACTTGAAGAAGAGAGTCGATAAAAAATGAGTCAAGTTGAACATTGGAAACCATATGACTATTCAAAAGCTCCTCACATTTCTAAATCTTTTGTTCCTCAAAAGGAATTACCTGAAAAATCTTGGTTTGTCACTGAGTCATATGTTTCGTCTTCTAATGCGGCTCCTGTCCAAACTGTGACACAAGTAAATGGTCCTTTACCATCTTCTGGTGAAGTTACACCTTTACCAAAAAGTTGTCTTGTTTTAAATTATTTCAAAACTTTTATGGAAGACATCGAAATTTTGGAGGAAACAATTGAACGAAATTCAGAAATAAAAATTGAAACTTTTCAATCTGCTTACGAGCGAGAAAAGAGAGATATTTTTCAAAAACAAATGTTGCCAATCGTTCAACACCTCCGTCACTGTGCTACACGTTGGGAACATGAACTTCAAAAAGAAGTCAAATCAATGATTAACGTTTTCCATTCAAATGAAAATGCGATTTTGGTTCAAAAGCAAAGAAACAGAGTTTTGAAAGATGATGCTGATCGACTCTTTGAACAAATTCTCAATGCTGATATTTTATCTATTATCATGAATGATCTCTATAAATCTGGTACTTCTATGCTTGTGGATGATCTTTGTGTTGATAATAATTTGCTGAACACAGAAATAGAGACATTAAAACATGATAATGAAATGTTGAGGAAAAACAATGATGATGTGACAAAACGTTTTTCAAAAGAAATTTGTCAACTCAAACAAAGACTTGAATGGTGTCAAGCTCAAAGTCTTGAAACGGAATTACAACTTCAAAGTCAAAATGTGTCAAAGTCTTGTCAAAGTTGCAAAAATACTGAGTCTTTTAAAAGTCTGTGTCTCAAATATGAGAAGGAAATTACGGAATTAAAAATTGAAAATGCTGAATGGCAACAAAACCGCGATGACATTGCTTATTGCAATGGGAAACTTGAGTCTGATATTCAGGATAAAAATCACATCATCATTGACTTAAAAGAGAAAATTAGGCTACTTGAGAAAGGAAAGTTTGTTGACACCACAGTGATTGCACCAGGACAATACCACTTAGACAAAACAGATAAGAGAAATCATGCTCAAAGTTCTAATGTTAATTCTTCCACTTCTACAGGCTTAGTCTCCACTAAAAGCGTTAGTAGACCCAAGAGGAAAAGTAACAAAAAGACTAGGAAGACTAGGATCTGACAACATAATAGCGGAACACTAGAGTCCAAGGAGTAGAAGATCAACTTAGGAATTTAAATAAAACTCATGTTGCACCTGAATTAGATTGTAATTTGGCAAATTATAATCAAAATCTCAGTGTAACGAATGATGTACCTCTAAATGCTTCTAATGCATCTTGTGTGTTTTGTCGTAAAAGTGTGTTATCTGGTGATCATACAAAATGTCTTGCTAATTCTTTGATAAATCGTCATAAGAAACGTAGGACAGGCATTCCTTTTAGGCCCAATACTGCGTCTAAGTCTATATTAGGAAAACCGCTATCTACGGTTTCTAATGAGGTTGAGGTTACCCCCATAGTTAGGAACAAATCTAGGAACAAGCCCAAAGCTAGTGAATACACCAAAAAGAAAGCGAGAACTAGCTGGAATTGGCAACGTTGGTTACAATATAAACCAGACTTTAAATGGATTCCTAAATTATTGAATACATGTGCTTCTAACCAACCGGAACCCGCACTTTCTTTGGGTTCCACCCTTACTTCTGTTCCATCTTCGTCGTCTTCTTGTGATGCAGGTGGTTCAGATTGTTCTCTGGATTGTTGATAGCGGATGTACCCGACATATGACAGGCAATCTCAAACTGTTAGTCAACTTTGTTTCAAAGTTTATCGGAACTGTCAGATTTGAGAATGATCATTACGCTCTAATCATGGGATACGGTGACTATGTCAGTGGGAACATTGAAATCAGTCGTGTTTATTATGTGGAAGGCTTAGGTCACAACCTCTTTTCAGTCGGTCAATTTTGTGATGGGGATTTAGAAGTTGCATTTCGTGAGAAAACTTGTTTCATTCGTGACTTACAAGGAAATGATCTTATGTCCGGCTCACGTGGTTCAAATCTTTACACAATATCGATGTCTGATATGATTGCTTCATCTCCGATATGTCTTCTCTCCAAATCAGAATCGACTAAATCTTGGTTATGGCATAAATGTCTTTCGCACTTGAATTTAAAAACTATGACTGAACTTGCTCGTCATAAACTTGTTGATGGTTTTCCAAGATTCCGTTTACCAAAGATCACTTATATTCGGCCTGTGAACAAGGAAAAAGTACTCGAGCTCATTTTCCTTCTAAGACCGAGCACAGTATGAATCATGTCTTACAATTGCTTCATATGGATTTGTGTGGTCCGATGCGTGTTCAGAGTATCAACGGTAAACGCTACATACTTGTAATTATGGATGATTACTCTAGATGGACTTGGGTTTATTTTCTACGCAGTAAAGATCAAGCTCCTTCAATGATCATCACCTTTCTCACTAAAATTCAAATTCAGTTACGCAACACGGTCAGAATAGTCAGAACTGACAATGGTACAGAATTTAAGAATCAGACTCTTCGGTCATATTTTGAGAAAGTGGGAATTGAACATCAAACATCTATTGCAAGAAGCCCAGAACAGAATGGAGTTGTTGAAAGACGCAACAGGACATTAGTGGAAGCTGCAAGAACCATGTTGATAAATGCTCAATTACTAGATTACTTATGGGCGGAAGCTATTTCAACTTCATGTTACACCCAAAACCGTTGCATGATCACCAAACGCCATCACAAAACACCTATCAGATTGTTCACAAAAGAAAATCAAACATCGACTATTTCATGTATTTGGAGCACTTTGTTATCCGAAAAGTGATCATGATGATTTAGGTAAACTTAAAGCAAAGGCTGACATCGGAGTGTTCGTTGGTTATTGTGAAAATTCAAAAGGCTTTCGGATATGGAACCGTCGTACAAGAGAAATTCAAGAAACTATTAATGCTAATTTTGATGAACTCACTCAAATGGCTTCTGAGCAAAACAGCTTAGGACCCGAATCCAACCGTCTTAACTTTCCGGACTCTTCGGCTGAACCATTGCCTCTTAACCGCAAAGAATTGGAAACCCTGTTTGCTCCACTGTTTGATGATACAATTGAATACCGTTCTTCTGAGGTCTCACCAATTTCCGTTGCACAACCTAAAAATATTCAAGTACCTGACTCACCTCAACAAACTACTACAACTGTTGAGAAAGACGGTCCTCCAATTGCATCTCCCATAACAGCAGAACAAACTGAATCCAACTCACGACAATCGGCTGAAGATCCTACACCACAATCAGTTCCACAACCCGCAGAGTATGATCCAAATGCGTTCTTTAACCCGTTTGCACCGGCTCCAACATTTCCTGAAATAGCTGAGTCATCCACACGCCATTTGAATCCTGCTAACATGCGAGATACCTATCAACTACACCCTTCGACACACAAATGGACTCGAGATCATCCCTTAGTTCAAATTATTGGCCATCCAGATGCACCAATCATGATGAGACAACGACTTCACACAGATGGTGAAACTTGCATCTATACATTCACAGTTTGTCAAGAAGAACCTAAGAACATCAAAGAAGCAATGACTTACGACAACTGGATTGGATCTATGCAAGAGGAATTTCAGCAATTCAAAAGATTAGAAGTCTGGGAATTATTTGAAAGACCTGACGGAGTCTTTGTCATCAGACTAAAATGGATTTGGAAAAATAAGCTAGATGCAGAAGGCACTGTCATACGTAACAAATCACGCTTGGTAGCTAAAGGATACTTTCAAGAAGAAGGAATTAATTTTGAAGAATCCTTTGCTCCAGTGGCTAGACTTGAAGCTGTTCGGATTTTTCTGACATATGCTGCTCATCGGAACATGGTTGTTTATCAAATGGATGTGAAAACGGAATTTCTAAATGGTGAACTCCGCGAAGTAGTTTATGTCAGCCAACCAGAAGGCTTCATTGATCCTGAGCATCCCAATCACGTTTACCGACTCAAAAAGGCTCTCTACGGACTCAAGCAAGCCCCAAGGGCGTGGTATGACAAACTATCTGCTTTCTTATTGGCCAATAAATTTTCTAAAGAGTCCGTGGATCCAACGTTATTTACAAAAACATACGGGGTGGACTTACTAATCGTTCAAATATATGTCGATGACATTATTTTTGCTTCAACAAACAGAAGTTACTCAAATGATTTTGCAAACTTAATGAAAGATAATTTGAAATGTCCATGATGGGTGAACTTTCGTTCTTTTTAGGACTACAAGTTCATCAATCACCCCGTGGAATTTTTCTAAATCAGTCCAAATATGCTTTGGAAATTTTAAAGAAACATGGAATGATGAGCTGTGATACTTATAATACACCAGTGGCCTATTCCACAAAACTAGATGCTGATATACATGGGACTCCTTTTGACCCTACCAAATACTGAAGTATTATTGGGTCCCTCATGTATCTCACAGCTAGTAGACCTGATATAGTTTTTGCTGTCTATATGTGTTCTCGTTATCAGTCAAAACCAACTGAAAGGCACCTCAATGAGGCTAAAAGAATCCTTCGATACATAAAGGGAACCATTAACTTGGGAATCTGGTATCCGAAGGATTCTGGTTTTGAACTAATTGCTTTTTCAGACGCTGACCATGCAGGATTCTTAGACACGCAAAAAAGTACATCTGGTGGTTTACAGTTCTTGGGAGATAAACTGGTGTCTTGGCAATCTAAGAAGCAGGACTGCACATCACTGTCATCAACTGAATCTGAGTGCGTAGCTATTTTTGCTTATTGTGCTCAAGTCATATGGATAAGATCACAACTTAAGGACTATGGCTACCTATTCAATAAGATTTTGATCTACTGCGACTCCAAAAGTGCCATTGCCATTTCATGCAGCACCGTTCATCACTGCAAATCAAAACACATCGATCTCCGATATCATTTCATCAAGGAGCATGTCGAAAAGGGTACAACTGAATTATATTTTATTGGAACTGAGTACCAATTGGCAGACTTACTTACTAAAGCATTACCTCCAACAAGGTTTGCTGATTTAGTCCACCAAATTGGTATGTGATGTTTGACTCCAGAAGATCTGGAAAAGTTTTTGAAACACAAGTAACGGTCAAACATCAAACTATCTTTTGTAAATAATTTTCAAAAACCAAATACTAAAATATAAAACTTACAAAAAGTCAAAAAGATTTTTCACTCTTTCACTTTCATTTAAAAAAAAATGTTTCTTTCTTCAAGATATGTTATTCACTTCGATTTTCTCAAATCTTTATAAAATACATATCTTGAGGGGGAGACAAAAATCTTTTTCAACTTCTTTATTTCAAAGTTTTTCTCATCACAATAAAATCTTATTCTCGACACCTCTTGAACCATTGATTATTAAATTGTTTCAAAATTGCTTCTCGTGGTTGGTTCAAGAGGGTGCCACATCCATAATACTCGTAACATTGTTGCACGGTCTCATAAGTCATAAAGTTCTAAAATACTTGAGGGGCTAAATGTGGTTAATTGGTTTATATTTTGAATGGGATGCAAGTTAAAGGACCAAAGGTGTCAATAATCCAAAGTTTCAATTATATACCTTAGTCTCAAAATCTGCTTCATTTTTTCACGCATTCAAACACCCCCTACGCTGATAAAAGTTTTCATAACTCAAAGATTTTCAAGATCATCGAGTATCTGTGATTGTAAGTTTTAATACTTATCATTTTCTTGCTTCAATCACGTGCCCTAATCTTCTTTAAAACATTCTATGATTGGTATGGTCTCTAATCGAGTTTTAGGGTTCATGCTTATTGAATTTGGGTGTTTCATTGATAGAGTGTTTTAGGTTAATTGATGCTTATGGCCAATTGTAGCATGTACTAAAGTGTGTATATTCACCTTTACATTGATTCCCATTGCTTCAATTTAGGAATATTTAGGTGCTTAAGGTCGATGTGCTCATGGCACCTTCTAGGCATGTGTTTGTTTGATTGGAAAACTGCTATTGGTTTATTTGTGTTGCTTAAACATGGTCATTAAGTCTAAGAGCATCATATTAACGTTTATGGGTATTTCATTATATGTCACCATCTGGTTGATCTTTGGTGTTTGTGTGTTTAGGCTTATTTTGTGCTTTATAATGGATTTCGACTTGTGATGCCTATTGACACCTAGCTAATGCTATCCTCTAGCTTAATTATTTCATTCATTGTTAGGCCTATCGAGTTTCATAATAAACTTGTTGAGTTAGTGATGATTTTTTTCTAGTTATGTGATGTTCTAATCGAGTTATGCTCTGCTTATCGAGTTTAAATAATGGATATCATCGAGTTTGCCTGATTTTATCAAGTTAGAACTATTTGGCTGGTTTATCGAGTTAGGATCATATAATTATCGAGTTAGAATAATGGATGATTATCAAGTTAGCCTGTATTTATTTTATCGAGTTAGTACAACCATTCTTATCAAGTTTCATGTTTAAATGTTATCGAGTTATGATCTGATGGGGGGTTATCCAGTTTAATATTCTTTTTGTCGAGTTTCACATAATGGCTGTTTTATCGAGTTACTACATTTTTTCGAGTTAAGTCTAAATTCTTTCGAGTTAAATCAATTTTTCCGAGTTAAGTTTATTTTATCGAGTTTAGTATAATTTTTTCGAGTTAAGTCAAATGTTTCGAGATACGAGTTCTTTTCCACTCCGAGTTAGGAGTTTCAAATGGAACCATCACGTATGGGTTCTAGTTTTTCCTATTTTATGAAAAGAAATGCTGCCGAAATTTTTCAAAATTCTATCAAGTCTTGGGTGTTTCGTCGACTTAGACTTAAGTAAAATATTTTCAAGTTATGTGACTTATGTGATGTGTTTTTCTTGTGGTACTCAGGATCGATTGTATCATGTGATGTATATGTGATGAGGATTTTGTCTTAGGTGTTTGTTTTTCTATCATGGAAATTGTTCTTTTATCTAACACTAACAAGCTTATCACCACATGGCGTTTGTTGGTTTTATGACTCATTTTAGGTCCAAACATGGCAAAGGCATCAACACCTAGACATGAATTGATATAAGGAGAAGAAAGAATTTTCGCAAAGACAAACCATAAGATAGATCTTGACACAATCACATGTCATCCTACTTGTGCTATCATCTTAGAGATACTCAAAGAACACTTCATTTTTAACCTTCTCACCATCACAACTACAGTACCAGAAGTCTACTTAACACAGTTTTGGGAATCTATTGAAATTAGCAAAAATGAGAAAACATTGGGTGTTCTTCTTGATCACAAAAAAATTGTGTTTGATGTACAAACTCTCCGCACTGTTCTTTGTTTGCCTGCTAATGTCAAGAAATTCACTCCTTTGCCTTCATTGTCAGACGTTATCAGACTTCTTCGAGAACTGCAGTATGATGAATCACAAGTCAAACTCAACAAAATATCCCATGTCGACAGGAAATTCATTCCACAACCATGGCTCACACTCTACTCAATCCTCCCCAATAGTTTAACGGGCAAGGTAACTGGGCATGAACATCCTTCTCTAGAAATGATGCAGATTTTCTGGGGGGTTGTCAAACAAGCAAACATTGACTATGCTCAACTGATTTGGGAGGATATGGTTTATCAAGCAAGACAGTTTCAAAAATCCTCTACCACTAGAATTCCGTTCTACAGATTCACAAAGTGTCTCATTGCTCATTTCATGGAAATACACCCAGAGATTGATCGTAGATTGGAAGATAAGAAACACACCCCTGCTGTGGATCATAAGTATTCTAAAACCAGGATTCAGAAGACAAATACTTAGAAACAAGGAATGAGAATCCCTGATAATCTGATACCTGCAGCAATCTGTAGCACTGAAGCATATATAGTATACGATGAAGCTCAAAGAAGCGACCAAGTTGGTTTGACTCAACCGAAGAAAGGGAAAACTTCTAAAGCTGCATCTAAAATCAAAACAATTCCCAAATCCAGAACCAAGAAAGTTACTATACAGTCTAAGAAGAAAGTGACAACCCTTCGGGATGAACCAACTGATGATGATGGAGATGCTCAGCAGGAGACTGAAACTGAAAAGCTCACACTGACTAAGAAGAAAAGGGCAGATAAGGGAAAAGCTAAAGACACTCGAAAAGAATCATTCACCTCACCAATGTCCGATTCTAAAGAAGAGGAACAAATGCAACTTACCTTAAGAGAAAGCAAACAATCAGAGGAGGAAAGAATTGCAAGAGTAACCAAGAAAGGTGAAGGTTCTGGTACTCAGGATGTGGAAATACCTACCCCAAGCTCGGAAAGAGATGAACAATCATCAGAAGAAACACGATCTCGAACATTGTCATCCTCTGAACAAGATGATGATAACTCCGATGATGAAGCTGACTCCTCCAGTTCTGAACCAAAAGACTCTCTCGATAAACCGGCAGAAAGTAAAGATGAAGAAACTTCTAAAGGCAAAGATGATGATGCATCCGAGAATGAGGAAAGCAGTGATGAGGAAAAGAATTATGAAAGTGAAGAAGTTGAGAAATCTGAAGATGATGAAGAAGATAAGAATGATGAAAGTGATGATGATTCGGACGTCGATGGTAAAGATGAGCAACTTGAAATTACTAAAGACACCTCTATTGACATTGTGGGTATTGATGAAGGACCATCAACAGTTCAACCACAATAACTACCTTTATCACCTACACAAGGTCATCCTCTGGAAGACCCTGATCTTCCAACAGTTGTTCACCCAAGCTTGCTGAGATCATTACATGATCAATTCAACGCGCTCCAGAAACAAGTTAGCGAACAAAAGCGTGATGTTGAAGCGTTCAAAGTTTATAATGTTGATGCAGCAGTTGAGCACCAGGTGAAACAGAGATTACCAGGAGAAGTTCGAAAGTATATTCGGGAGAGACTTCCTTTCGATATAGAACACTACGTCAGAGATAATCTTGAAGGGATTGTTTCTCAAAGGTTTCAAACTACACCGATCACCATTCAGACTCTACCTTCAAACCCTTCAGTAAGTGATCTCAAAGGCAAACTGTTGGAAGCAATTGTGAATGATCCGGATGAGAATGATCTACACAAGGCACTTATTAAGTCAATCAAGAGAGCTAAAAAGAAAAGCGAAGCTTGCAAAAAGACGAAGGATACCAAGCGTCGTCATGATGATTCTCACCCAGATGATCAGCCACAACAGGGAAAGAGAAAGAAAGTGTCCGATTCCACCTCCAGGCCTCTAACTCAAACCGCAACTGTCAACGTTTCAGCTGATCCAAACCCCACACAATCAACCGAGGAAGCTGGTGTAGATATGGATGACATCCCTCCACAAATCACCGAAACCATTGCTGAACCACCTAAGGAAGCTCAATTAATTCCAGCTCCAGAATGGATTAACCCCGATGCTCCTTCATATAACTGGTTTGATGAAATGGTTGATGCTCACCCTGATGACACTGAAGCTGAAGAAATGACTGAAGGATCAATTGTAAACTTCATAAAAATAATCAAGAAAGTGATGCAAACACAAAGACTTCAGCTTTCTGACTTGGTTAAGATTCGTGCTGCAGGGTTCACGGAATTCAAAACATGCACAACATACGAACTCGAGTTTGAATATAACGTTGATGAAGTTGCTAGAGCTCTGTCAGAAAATATTACTTGGGAAAAGAGACCATCTTGGGACAGAATATATCCTGGCATGGATCCTGATGACTTCAAATTTCAAGATTTTTCTCAACCATTACCCCTCGTTGGTCCTCCAAGTGATCCAAATATCCATAAGGAATACTTCTTCAACAACAATCTTCTATATCTTATCCATGGGAACACTGATCTTGAACACCGTTATGCTACATCTCTCACCAAATTCAAAGCAGCTTCATATCCTTTGGAGGAACTTGACGATCAAATGAGAGGATTGTACTCCACTTTTGTCAGAAAGTACAATATTGAAGCAGCTTTATGCAACTTTCACTGGCCAGAGATGCGCAAATGGTTCTATAAATACAAGCTGTCATTTCGATCCAACCATAGTCTTCTCTAATCAACGCATTCTTGCAATCACAGCCATTCCACGTACAGAGAAAAGATTTGGGTATAATTTTCTTGATGAAATTGAGGTCCGTCGAATCGATGATAGATTGTATAAATTTGGTGAAGCAGACTATCATCGGTTGAACCTCAATGACATAGCAGACATGTACTTACTCAAGGTTCAAGGAAAACTTCAGCACTTTCCCGGCAGCCTTCAGTATGACATCATCAATTCTATTTTGCTTTTTATGCATCAAACTATCGTCAAAGCAAGAGTAGAAGATGCACAATTAGGAGTCGAAAGTTATCAGACATCACTCAACTTTACTCCTCCATAAAAACATCCTCATGGCATCCAGCACCCAAGACCGTTCATCTTCAACAACAAACCCTTTGGAGTTGTTTATCCATATAGGGATGGGTACAGATTCATGAGATATGAAGAGGTTCACAAGTTTGGGGATCAGACTCTTAAGTATGTCAGAATCAAGTTGAATGAAAAACTCAAAGAACATGATAGTGGGATTAACGTGGGATGGAGAAGTAGAGATGTGAAGGAAGCACTCAAGTTCATGGCTAGGATTGATCAGAAGTTAAAGTTCAGGGAGCAGATACGCAGATTAGAGAGCTTGATTGGAGCAAGGGAACCGATTCCTGATATTCTCACTTACCGCCGTCCGGATACTCCTCGAGTATGATCATTTTGGTATACCATTATGTTTGTTTCATCATAATTTTCTTCATCAATAACTATGGTTTGTGCACATATAACAGTGTACAACCCGTGCTTGTAATGAAAGGACCCTGAGGTACGCATCAGTGCCTCAATCCTTATATAAGGAGCGAAGGCTTCTTACTTTTGAGTAGAATTAATCAAACATTTTCTGATTTTCATAATTCTGCTCAAAAGACAAGTATTTCACCTCAATAAGTATTCACTTGTTGAGGGGGAGCACTTGAAAAACTCATTGTTTGTAAAACAAAAGTTCTTGTTGATATCTCCCCATAAGACTCAAAAAGCATATTTTAATCAAAAGTTTATCAAAAACAACATCTAATATGCTATTTTTGAGGGGGAGAAAAGTGAATGTGATTAAAATATGAAAGTTCAAAGTTGCTAAAGTTGTATCTTGTGCGAGCTAGACTCAGAATTGACTCAAGAATTGACGAAACATTAAAGTTAGTAATCTCGAAAAGACTTATCCTCGACGGGTAATAACATCAAGTTAGTTACTAGAGCTAGTTGTCACCTAAAAGCTGACAATGGAACTCTTTAACTAGCCACGTAAGCGTGTCTCGAAAAGGATTTGTCTTAGTAGAAATGTACCGTTTCAAGAAACTTTCTGTGGACTTGACCAGGCCGGGTAATAACTTCAAGCTAGTCTAACTAGTGATGTAAGCGTGTCTCGAATCGGTCTTGTTCACTGAAAGTGGATCAATTCAAAAAGTGCTTGCTCCTCCCGCATGTGTAAATTTATTAAATACTTATGAGCACATGTGGGAGCCCTTCAAAAGTAAACACAAAACTCTCAAAGTGTTAAACAAAATGTTTGATAATCACAAACACTTTGAGAGATTTTCAATCAAAGGTTTCTTGGCAATTGTCGGATAATCATGGAGTTATAAGGTGATTAAGATAGGAAAAACTGTCCTATGATCCGCCAGAGCCGGAGGGATCTACCCAAGGACATCACCAATAGTTAGAATTAGAAGTCCTTAGGTATGATACGAAAAAAGGAGAAAAGAATGAAAGGGGAAAGAAGGAGTTGAAGAATTAAAGAGAAAAGTAAAGAAAAGGGTGAAAAGAAATAGCCCTCCATATGTTCAACCTTAGGGCAGACACCGGGTTCAATTCGTATGCTACTGGTTGTTCCTAAGGCAACACCGGTATTGAAGATAAAGTCATCATGGACCCAATGACGCAATGCACTAAACCTTCTTAACCACTCAAGTTCTCTTAAAAGAGCTTGTTTCATTCTCAAGGGGAACCAGTGTAATCTATCGACTTATCTCTTAGAGATGGTTGATATTGAAGCAGGAGACCCCTCCCTAGTCTCCACATTGGAAATCTAAGTGTGCACTTATCGAGTCTAGAGCCATGAGATACATCAAAAGATCTCTTAGGAACACTTAGAATTTCTACGACTGGTGTTCTACATCAATAGACACCAGCTGTAAATTATCGAGTCCTTCGTAGATCTTAGAAATCTGCCAAGAACGTTTATGAGAGAATTACAAATGTTTTTCTCAATGATTGAACGAAAATTCCTGCCAGGGTCAACATCAAGTAGCCCTGACAGCAGGTCACTTCGGTAACCTTCACGGGTTATGCTTAGTATTCGCGGTGGTTCTTATGCGGTCTACAGTCGTGGAGTGATCCCCAGCGACTCACCCAGTCATTGAGCTACTTAGTAGGTCTCGTAAGCTCCTTCGGGGGTATCTGATATGGGAACGGTCTGGATAAGGATTAGAAGGAGTCTTCACAATATGCTGTTGACGAGCTCTATATCCTTATCTGTAAGTACCGGTTGATTATTGCTAACTGTTTACCTGCAGGTACATCACCTCCATGATGGTAGATTCCAGCATGCTCATACATACATCTTGAAGCAAATGAAAGTTCCCCCAAAGATCTAAGCACCACAAAGTTCAAAGAAAGATTCTACACCAATAAGAAGAATCTGCAAAGTATAAAGACTAAAGATCTTAGAGTATGCAAAGGAACTTCGTACTTTCAAAAGTCAAAGTCCAAAGATGTATGAGCATGTTAGAATGGTGGACAACCACCACAGACACAGAAGTGACGAATGGCAGACAACTTCATAACATGATCACCATCACATCAACAAAGAACGATGAAAGATTTTGCTAAAAAATTTTGAAGACATCAACAACTAAGTCAAAGTTTGAAGATGACGACGTCGGGTAACCTTTGATGACCAACACTTAGGGGGAGATTGTTGGGAATAGACTTTATTATTTCAAGTGTCGGTCATTGAATTTTGTAATAGGTTGCAGTATTAAGTTAGTACGTTAGTGAATTAATATGTTTTATAAAGTTTTATGCTAAGTTTATAGGTTTGGTAAAAGTCTAAGGGCCTAGTTTGTAACATTTGCATAATTTGGTGAAGCCCTAGACTACACCTATAAATAGCCTTGTAACCCCTCATTAGAGGGTGTTGGTTCTCTTAATATTATCATTTGTCTTTCATTTCATTCATAAGGGTTCCTTCTAATCTCTCTTTCTACTTACTTTCTCTCTCTAGAAATCTTAGTGGTTATGTTATAAAATGGTGACCTAACAAGAATAACAACATAATCCAAGTAACAGTTTGAAGAAACTGGACGGAGTTTTATTCAGGAACAAATTCGATCAAGTCTCATGTTGAACACGATCCCCTTTAAACAATTTCGTGTACGATTGCCATGGTTGTTTCTCAGGGTACAATGGCCGGAGCAGGAGTACTGCTAGAATTAAAATTTTGCTTTGAACTTTCTTGGCATCATTGTAGTATGGTAGAGACAGAATAACACATATTCGTTCTCTGCAAGATTGCCTTAGATATTTGGAGAGATATCCTCAAATGGTGGAATTTCACCAACGTTCACCTCAACAATCGGTATGATGTGATCCATTTAGCTGACTATGCCCCGATCGCTGGCAAACACTCAAGGTTCTTCGACGTATTGGTACAAACCACAATCTATGCCCTTTGGAAGTTTAGAAAAGACTCTACTTTCTCTATGAAACGGCCAAGAAAAGATCTCATTTTTAGTGACATTAAGCTATTGTCTTTCACTTGGGTGTCTAGTAGATGTGAAAAACCGTTTTAAATTGGATAGAGTGGTCTAACGATCCTTGTAATGCTCTATCCACCCTTTGTAATCTTCCCTAGCGACTTGCTAGTGTTTTAATTAAATTGTTGTTCAAAAAAGTATGGTAGAGAGGAAAATTGTTAGCTGTGAATTGATGAGTGCGTCTTGGAATGGCAGAGATTGCATTGTATTTATACATGTTTATGTTGTAACAAACGATGTATCTTGTAATCAAATAGGTTAATGGATCATCAATTTTCTGTTATAAATCATTGAAATAAAACATAGCAGCCCATTCAAGAGTCAGATTTCAAACATAAGTCATTACTCACATTTAGCCAATTTTCCCTCCATTCCAACTGGCCTTCTTCGAGACTTGATTTCTCATTCATGCTAATTCCGTTTTTTTGGGGTAAAAGGTCAATGACCCGGTAAATATATTACTCCAAAAAACATTTAAGTACAACGGATATGAGTGAATCCCATATCTCAGCCCGTTACATAGGCGAAAAGCTTACATAACAAGATACTTCCTATTTTCTAGACAAGAAAACAAAACCACTACCACATAATATTGAAAGACTCGAACAAATATATAAACTACTTCCTATGACCTTGGAGATTAAAGCCATAAATGGCATTAAGAGCATCCAATTCCCCTGGAAGATCGTAAATTTGCTTCGAGTAATCATCATAGTCATCAAGCTCATCTTCACGCTCATGACCTCCATCAAAAAGATTTGCTGATTCGTCGAACGTGTTAAGAACCTCATCCTCATCACTATCAGAGACCACAACCTCACCCACCTTGGAAAATAGGTTAGCCCTCTTAGTGACAGAGGCGGACGGAATAGGATGACCTTTATCATCCACAAGAGTAGCTTTCCCATCGATAAGTAGCTTTTCAAGCTTACTAATTTTCTCAACTATAGGAGTAGAACCAACTTCCTTAGTTCCCATTGAATCACTCACAAGCGGTTCTTGTGATGTAGTACCAGTCTTAACTGACTCATCCTTATTAACTTCCATTGTACGGTCAGCATCCACATCCTTGTTGGTGTCATAAGTAGGAATACCAAATGCATCCGTATCATCCATATTAAGAGCATCAAATTGGTTAGATGTAGAAATCTTAGTACCACTAGAACTAGCCACATCAGGAGTCTTCTTCTTAGTGCCACCAGCTTTCTTAGGTTCAGGAGGAGTCTTTTTGGGTTGATACTGAAACTGCTTACCCACAACAGGTTTAGTAAACCCCCTTGACCTGGAATTGTAGGACCACCTTGCTTTCCTTTCTTCTTGTGATTGACAGTCTTGAAACTATCATTAACAGGCTTAGTAGGCTGAACAGGAGGTATAACAACTATAGGACAATCAGTCAGAGTATGACCAAATATCTTACACTTGTCACAACGGGGTGGTTGCCACTCGTATTCAACCCGTATCTTCTCAATAGTCGAACCCGTACCATCAAGTAATGGTATCTCAACAGTGAGGCTGTCCCCAAGCACCTCATCCGATCTCACTTCTATCATGCATCTTGCAAAACTACTACGGCCCCACGATTCCTTGCACATTTAACAGCTCGTTACAAGGCACTCACAAAGGACTGTGTAACCATATAAGGCCTTAACCATAATAATTATATTCACTAATAATTATCTATGTCGAAAGTTAGTGAAAACTCATTCTTTTACAAAATTTTCCAACAATCCCCCACATGAATGGAGATCGAGTAAACACTCACAAAATTCCAATAAAATTTCAGCTGTTGAATCTTGCATAGGATATGTAAGTGGTACCCTTTGAACCTTCCCTTGTGAAATATACTTAGCCTCCTAACTGCCAATAGAATGCAATGTCTTTGAACTGATTTGTTGTTTGTGTAGACCACAATATATATTCAAACATGACTCTTCCTTACACTGTCAACTCCTCTTAGCCATGTTCATTATGGTCATGAACACTAGGGTGGTTCTGCAAAATCTCTCAAGAAATGCGCCCCCCACATTTCCTCATAGTCGTGTTCGTTATGGTCATGAACACTAGGGTGCAGGAAATGCGCCCTCCACATTTCCCACTAGCATGGTTCTAAAAAATCTCTCAGGAAATGCACCCCCACATTTCCCTTCGAAGCGACCCTACTTCTCTGACATAGGTGATTTCTTATTAAATCATTAAAAACTCTAGGCTTAACTTCATATCATGTCACTGAATGTTATAGGAATGCACCAGGATTTTTATTAACACCCTTATGTGTTTTTAGGAATGGACCAGGATTTTTATTAGCACCCTTATGTGTTTTTGAAGGTTGATTAACCCCTCACAGTGACTCCCCTATAATTTATACAAGTATAAAAATTAGTCATAATTACTTTTTATTTATAAAAAACCAAACATTTATTTTGAGACAAACATATATAGTAAGTTGGACATCTTTTATGAAACGGAAGTAGTATTTTGCAGGGATGTAAAAAGCACGAGGTGTGACCTTCACGTTACACAATTGATCAAGGCGTCAGCTCCAGGCGTGGCGTGAGATGAGACGTTAAAAGTCTCGCTAAGGAGCAATGCATAACGCCTTTTTTGAATTTAACTCCGATGAAAAATGTTTTTTTAAAAAAGAAAGAAAGAAAGAAAAAGATTACATGCAAGGATAGTTTATTTACTTAATTCCTTATGAATAACACTTTTTATAAACTCGATATATATATATATATATATATGAAGGGTTTTTCTAACATGTGCCTTTAGGCACATGATAAGAGGTGGGTCATTGTGTCCTTTTTGTGAATCTCTAAGTAAAAAGGACACACGAGCTCACATCTTATCATATGCTTAAGGGCACATGTTAGAAAAACTCATATATGAAATATGATAATATATAAGAGAATATATTAGCTACAATTGAATTGTAGCCAATTCGTTACAATTTGTGCTACAAATTGTGGGTTATAAGTTATTTTGTGAGTCTCTGACTTTTTTCTGTGGTCCCTGATTTATTTTCTTATGTATTTTGGTGGAGGATTATACCTAATTGGCTACAAAAATTGTAGCCATGCTATCCCTTTTAAGACATGAGGTTTGGCTATGACGCCACGTCAAGTCGCACGCTATTTATAGCTTTGGTATTTTGCTAAGAGCATTGCTGTAAAGAGGCGATTTGCATTTTTTTTTTGCGATTTACACATTCCAAACTGTGCTAAATAGTTGTAATTTTTTATATACTGTTTTTATAGATTTTGCAAACCAAAATGTGGAAAACTAGAAGGGGGGTTGAATAGTTTACCGCTTTTTAACTTGATTATCCTTTAAAAACTTTGCGTTTGTTTAAAGATATAAACACAACTTTACTTGTTTAATTCTTTGAAAAGCTTTACGTGTGAATAATAATCTTAACTTTACTTGTTTAGTTCTTTGAAAAGCTTTACGTTTGTTTAAAGATATAAACACAACTTTACTTGTTTAATTCATTGAAAAGCTTTTCGTGTGATTAGCAATTCTAACTAAAGACAATATGTAATAAGCAAAGATAAAGAAAGAAACGATCAAACCACAACACGATTGTTTATCGTGGTTCGGCTACAAGGACTCTTTTTCCTTGCCCTACATCCACGCCCCGAGTTTCCAACTCGAGAGTTATAAGCACTAATCAACAAGCTCCTTTCCCGGTGGAGAAACCTTTACAACGTCGCTTACACTTTTACCGACACTAAGCTAGATGTCGAGTTCTTTTACACGGGTACAACCACTCCCATTCTTGCTTACACTTTTACCGACACTAAGCTAGATGTCGAGTTCTTTACCAAGGGTGCAACCACTCCCGTTAGTTCTTTTACAAGGGTACAACAACTCCCGACACACTATGTATTTTGAGGCCTAAAATACTAACCAATCACTTCTACATACATGATACAAATGAAGTATAAACTACCAAAGCTTATACATGACAAAGCCAACAAGACTTGCAACTTTAGAGTTGAAGCTTGTAACTTCTTGAATGATCTTGTGAAGTCCCTTGCTACATAAGAGGATCACACAAGTCAAATGTTAGTGAGTTAGTTGAGAGAGTATTTCAAATATATGTCCTAAAGTGATTACACAAAACTAACAAATGGTTTGGTATTTATAGCAAAACCTTCTGCAGGTCTGGCGGATACGGCGGAACCCTCAGATGGGTTCCGCCCGTGTACCCCCAAGGTTCCGTCAGGGCTACAGTTGGTTTTGCAATAAATCTTCCAAACCAAACAAGGTCACATCACATAAATACTAGTCAAACACAAACTTGCACAAGAAAACTTATGGTTAGTCAAACACACTTTCTTTCCATAAATGTATAATGACAAACTTACCATAAATGTGATGTGATATTTCTATTTAAAGAAATAAGTATGATGTGACAAGACTCTTTCTAATTTAAGAAATAAAAACAATATTTTGTTTAAAAGGAAATGTAATCCTTAGTTTAAACAAGACTTAAACACTTAAAGTGTTGATTTACTCTTAGCTAAAGTTCATACTTTGTCATTAACGAAACTTAGCAAAGATCGTAAAATATAAATAACGTTTTTAGGTGATATTTGTATTAACAATCTCCCCTTTTTGTTGATGACAAAACATAAACTTTATTTATAAGTAAGTCACTAGTTTTAGTGTTAAGTCTTATAAAGTTAGTATAAAAACTTGTTTTTGCTAAGATGATGTGATATGCAAAAAAAAAAAATAAATAAATAAAAAAAAAAAATAAAAAAAAAAATTGAAACAAGTTTATATATAAATTCTCACCCTTTTCGTCGAAACAAAAAGAAG